>CM052815.1:87773557-87800597 GCA_028533885.1 Nasua narica | reverse complement strand
CCCCCCCCCCAGCTTAGCACCTCACCCACCAGCCACCTCCCCATATCCTCCTCTGTCTCTAACTTGCATCCACATTTTATAATTTATAACTACGAATAGACTTAATTCTGTTTAAGTGTGCCCCGTGTGCTGTCTATGAATTGAAAGGGACCACGGGTGGCCCTCCTACTTCACTCGAAATACACAGATCAAAACAGTTGTATAGATCAAAAGAGTTGCCAAAGAAGTGAATAGATCAAAAGACCTATAGGTGATATCATAAGACAGTCTTCTTCCCGAGATTTGTATCCACCATACAAGTCCCCAACATTAAGGGGGCTTGGGTACCACAGTCTTCCAATCAAACACCTCTAATTCATTAAAGGCATTAATTCATTTAACAAAAAGCTAAAATAATAATCAATCAGAATGGCTACCCAAACGCCACTGTTAAAAGCCGTATTACTAGAGAACAGAGCCCTTGGAATTTAAGTAATTACCGGGCCAACCTAAGCTAGGAACCTCTGAGTCTTCACTGAAGCCCTAGTGTTAACCACCAGGATTAGGGACATGAATCTGGCCTAGATCCAGCCCCCGGACAGGAACCAGAAATGAAGTAGGAACCCCCAAAGTATAGGAGGTGTGCATCGGGGTGGGGGGCTGAAGGCAGCGCATAACTACACGTTTAGGCAGACTGCTCCCGACTGGCAGGAAACAAGATGGTGTCTAAGCGAAGATAACGAGGCTAGGAAAGGAGCCACCAAGCCAGATGGCAGACATCTATGCCAGCCAGTCTGCAGCTCGAGGACAGGTATCTGAGACAATAGGGATTTCATGCTGAATCAAATTCCCACCTAACTTTATTGAGATGCTTAAGGAACCTGCCCTTTGAAAACTCTGCCACTCGGTTTGTATTCCCTTTGTTTCACTTTGTTTTATCTTTTTTTTTTTTTTTTTTTTTATTAGAGAGAGAGAGACTGAGAATGAGAGGGGAGAAGGTCAGAGGGAGAAGCAGACCTCCCGCAGAGCCGGGAGTCCGATATGGGACTCGATCCCGGGACTCGGGGACCATGACCCGACCCGAAGGCAGTCGCCCAACCAACTGAGCCACCCATGCGCCCTGTTTTATCTTTTTAAGTTCCCTGGACTCATCGGTCTCTTGAATATCCCTCAATCTCCTATGCCAGCTCTCCACTGAACAAACTGCAATTTCCTAAATCTAGTATCGGAGATGAGGCACAGGCAGGCGTAGAGGGAGCGTTCTAATACCTCCCCCTACTCTATTTCCTGCAATTCTAAGGCTAAGGAAACTAGTACAGCCTTTGATTTCACGCGCAGGAGAGCTAGCAGTGATGCAAGCTGAGCTCGCTCTAGGTGCCAGTCAAATGCTCCTCCAGCATCTTCACAGAAATGCAGCCTCACAACTCACAAGACATGAGGAGGAAAGGAAGAAAATCTCCCTCTCCAGTAGTTGCCAACATGCTCCGAACATTTGCATGGTAGATGTTTTCTGCAGAGACCCCATTTATAAGAGAAAGGAAGGCACAGATGCTCTGGCTGAAGCGACCCTCGGGAACCACTATTTCACAGAGTTTGTCTCCCCCTCATCACCTGCTCCCCCTGCTCCTTCCTTTGCAGCTGCTTAGGAGGCATAACTAGAACTCCAGAGCTATATAGAACAGGATTTGAAAAATACTAGCTGGTGGTTAAACATACAGGCTTCAGAATTTAAAAATCCTGAGCTCCAAATCCCAATTCTCCCATTTAATGCCCATGTGAATTTGAACAAATTAACCTCAGCTTCTATTCCTCATCTATAAAATGCAGATAATAATAGCAACCGCAAACGCTGTTTTGCAGGTTAAATAACGCATTTAAAATACTTAGCATTGCCTGTCCTATAAGAATTTAATAAATGTCAGATATATTAGTATTAAAATGACACATCGTATAAGAATCAAATTAGAGTCTTTTAATAGTGGAGGCAAGAATTGGTAACTCTTGTCCTTAAATTCTTCTCGAATATTGTTTCCCAAATTATGTTCAGCAGAACATCATCCCCGTGCAGTATTTCATGAATAAGAGCCTCACGGTCAACCCTATTAGGAAAATGTGTCTACTAAAGTCCCCTAGAGACTCAGTGCATAATAAAGGCAAAGTGTCTGGATAGGTCAGTGAATCACATGATGAAATTCTGCATACCAAAGCTCAATCTCATGGGACTGTGGAGGGAGGCTGGAAGGGAAGAGGCAGGAACGCTAGTGGGGGCAATAGTTAGGAATCACTGCAACAATCCAGGGGAGAGATTGCAGAGGCCTGAACCGGGGCCAAGAAAAGGGACCAGACTCATAAGAAACGGAGGAGAAGGGAAGTAAGATGGGAGAGTCAAGGCTGAAACCAGGAATCTGGCCTAGGTTATTGGATCCATGGTGGTGCCTTTAATGGAAACAGAACATGGTAAAGAGGAGTTTCACTTTGCACTAGTGAATTTGAAACACCTATTTTACAGAAACTTTCCATTTCAAGTGACAGAAACTAACTAGAGTACAAAGGAAATGTATTAACCCAAGTAACAGGGAAAAGGAGGGATGACCTGGTCTTGGACTTTGGAGCAATGTGCCTTTGTCCACCGGCTGGCTGGTGTCATTTTCTTTTCAGCTTGACAAGAGCCCTGTACCGACCTGGTTAAGGTTTCTGATTCTCAAGAACCTACTCAGATATGACTGTGCCTCCAATTGCCTCAACCTGGAAAACCCACTTGCAATCCCTGCTCAAAACCACTTTCTGTAGGCATCACTCCTATAGATGAACACTCTTGTTGGGTTCCCAGCTAAATCCAGGACCCATCTATGCCATGGGGGACTTGTGGAAGGCTCGGGGGGGGGGGGGGGACAAAAAAAAAAACAAAAAAAAATGCAAAGCCTCTCAGTCTAACCATACAGCAACACCAAATGATCTCTAGGTTTGGTGACACCCTTGGTCAGTGTAGGCCAACCTAAAAAGAGGCCACTACAGATTTCCAAATAAAGATAACGGGTGAGAGAACCTTGTTCCCTGTGTTCTCTTACTTCTTTAAAACTCCTCCCTTTCTGGGATGAAGCCTGGAGAAGAGAAAAATAGGGATATTCATCTCTCATGCCTCTTTCCTCCACCCTCCCAAATGCCCTGGATTGAAAGGGGTGAAGTTTTTTCTACACTACACAATACCCATAGTATTTCTCACATTTAAGTATGCATCAGAATCGCCTACAGGGCTCATTAAAAAACAGATTTCCAAGTCCTATCCCTAAAGTTTCTGTTCAGTAAATCTGAACAGGTGGGACCAGGGAATTTGTTTTTCTAACAAATTCCCAAGTGATGCTGATACTGCTGGTCTAGGGACGACACTCTGAGACCCAGATGGTTTTTTTCTACACCTTAAAAGAACTCCGGGGTCTGACTTCTCCAAAGAAGGCATACAAATGGCTAACAGACACATGGAAAAATGTTCATCATCACTAGCCATCAGGGAGATTCAAGTCAAAACCACATTGAGATACCACCTTACCCCAGTTAGAATGGCCAAAATCAACAAGACAGTAAACAACGAATGTTGGAGAGGATGTGGAGAAAGGGGAACCCTCTTCCACTGTTGGTGGGAATGCAAGTTGGTGCAGCCACTTTGGAAAACAGTATGGAGATTCCCGAAGAAATTAAAAATAAAGCTACCCCCCCAAAAAAAATAAATAAAATAAAGCTACCCTAGGACCCTGCCATTGCACTACTGGTTATTTACCTCAAAGATACAGATGTAGTGAAAAGAAGGGCCACATGTACCCCAATGTTCACAGCAACAATGGCCACAATCACCAAACTGTGGAAAGAGCCAAGATGCCCTTCAACAGATGAATGGATAAAGAAGATGTGGTACATACATACAATGGAATATTATGCCTCCATCAGAAAGGAGGAATACCCAACTTTTGTATCAACATAGATGGGACTGGAAGAGATTATGCTGAGTGAAATAAGTCAAGCAGAGACAGTCAGTTATGATATGGTTTCACTTACGTGTGGAGCATAAGGAAAAACATGGAGGACATCGTGAGAAGGAAAGGAAGGGTGAATTGGAGGAAATCGGAGAGGGAGATGAAACATGAGACACTGTGGACTCTGGGGTGGGGGGTTGGGCGAGCCTGGTGGTGGGTATTGAGGATGGCACGAATTGCATGGAGCACTGGGTGTGATGCATGAACAATGAATCTTGGAACACTGACAAAGTAAAATTAAATTAAAAAAAAAAAGAACTCCACAGTCTGAATAAGGGTGCTTTCTCTATATATATCAGAACCCTGTGATATCAATTCTACAAGCTCAGACCTTGATTTCTGAGACAGGACCTAGACTAACTCGGTAGATCAAACATGCCTGGTTTTCAAGCATATTTTCTTACTGCTTTCTATTTTGCATCCCAGCAGCTGAAAACTCTGCACATTCTACATATCTCTTCTGTAACATTCTTAACATACCTGTAGGCAGATGGGTATTGTTAACTGAGTGAGGAGAAAGTCACGAATTCAGAAAGGGAAAAAAATAAATCACATTACGGTATTTCCAAAAACATAACCTACTAGATATATGTTTTGCCACTGGAACTGTAGAAAAAAAACTGTTATCTTCAAACAAATGAATTGTCTTCCTTGAATGACAGCCATATAGCGATGGAGCCTCCTCTGTAGAGATGACCCAGAAAGCTCAATACTTAATTTGAGGTTCCATTTTGGTTGTTTCTTTTAGCTGATATTTTCTAAACAATCCCTCCCCGCCCCCCCCCCCACCCTTAACCTACGTTATTAGTCCTCTTCATTCCTGGATTCTTTTTCTTTTGACCATTTACAAAAATTACAGAAAAAAAATTTTTTCAGTAGAGTTCCTTTTGTCTTTGACTAAAGGTCCACCGGCATAAATACCACAAAAGTTCTTTTCAAAAAAGCATTCCTTTCTCAGCTGTCCTGAAGGTTGGCGAGGGGAGAAATCTGTGTCCAACCTCAGAAAGAGGTTGTATTGGGGATAATTAAAGGTGAGGCTCTGCACTCAGATGGAAGGATGCAATAATAGAAAAGGGTATTTGGGGACTAACTGGACAACCAACCTTCCCTTGGGTGAAGCACACCAGAGGGGAGGGGAAAGTAGACAGCAGAGACATAATCCTAATTTGGGATAGTTTGAGGGCTTCCTCCATAACTCCATTTACTCCCCAAATGCTCCTATTCTCCACACCATCATTAATTTTTCATTCAGGTTGTTATTTTGTCTCCAGATGTACCCTTATAAATGTCAACAGTCCAGGTAGCTATGTCCCACCCAGAAAAAGAACATTTTGATAAAACAAAGGGGTGGGAGAGAAAGCAGTTTATGACTGCTACCCAGAATGAAAAAACCTTGGTTTGGGGTTCCCTAGAAGCCGGAAGACAGCATTAGCCCATAAGAAAGAAGGGCACAGCTAAAGCTAAACCACAAAAAAAGAGCAGGGGCGCCTGGATGGCTCAGTGGGTTAAAGCCTCTGCCTTCTGCTCAGGTCATGATCTCAGGGTCCTGGGATCGAGCCCCACATCAGGCTCTCTGCTCAGCGGGGAGCCTGCTTCCCCCTCTCTCTCTGCCTGCCTCTCTGCCTACTTGTGATTTCTGTGTCAAAATAAATAAATAAAATCTTAAAAAAAAAAAAAAAGCAGAGACAGGTGGGGTAGCTCAGTCATTAGCGAACTGCAGGAGCTCCTAAAAGTGCAGCATTTCAGAGACAATCAAGACCAGAGTCCCAGTACTATGCACTGGGGTTCCACTCACCTCTTAGAATTGTGACTCTAGAGTAGTGCAGTGTACAACCTGGGCAGCCATACAAAAGTCCTACAGAAGCTAAAACAAATCACCACAAGGAGAAGACAGAATACTCCCCTGGGCCGCAATCTCTCCCATTCTAAACTGAATGAAGCATCCCTGTGACAATGCTGAATCTCAAGACTGGCCAAGCTGGCCAAAAACAAGCATGCGCTACCAAAAGCCTTAATTTACGAGGTTAACTGCCAGAACTGCACACAGCCTTCAGGCTCAACAAGGAGAAAAACATGCAGCCTTCAACTGCTGCTCTTGCTTACTGAAAGCTTTTAAAGAGAATCAGGAGAGCCAAAGGGCAGCATGAGTAAAAAACAAAAAACCAAAAACGTTTCCGGCGAATCCTAGAAGGGCCATGAAAGGAAAAGACGGCAATCAGAGATAACTGTGACCCATCCCAATCTGTACCTGTAAGAGCCTCCTTCCAGTTTCCACAGCTTCTCCCTCTTCCTGAGGAGGCTACTGGGCTCCCACTCGGCGTCCCGCTGCATTCGCCAATTGGCTCTTCACTGCCTTCTCAGAAGACCACCTGATCTAGTTTGTTCAAACACGTCAGCAAAATTGTCATTAAAAGCCTGGGTAAAGACAGCTGTGCCAACAGGCAGGTTTCCTCAGCTGCGCTGTAAATTAGCGTCCTTGAGCAAGGGGCGCCCCTCGGCGCCTGGGATCCTTTGCCTGAAGCCTGGGGCGGGGATCAGGCTCCGTGCTGCCCACGGGTCCATCCAGCTCCAACACTGCTTTCTAGAGAGTTCTTTCGGCTCTTTCCATTAACTAAAGCCTGTCACCGTCCCTCTGTGATGGAGGGAAAGGCTCTCCCGTGTTTCTCAAGCAGCTCGAAAAAGCCTGCAGACCACCTGCCTCTTCCATTGGGTCCTTCGGAATTTCTTTGCAAAGACCACTCTCGTGTCCTTTGCTAAGTATGAGGCCCCAAACAGCAGAGAAAGAGTGAAGTCCGCTGCCCATCCGTCTGTGGAGGCCCGCGGGCTGAAGCCATGGGCGCTTCCCCTTCCTGCCAGGGAGACGGCTGGTGAGGCTCTCCCAAGGCAGGCCAGCAAAGTGGTTCCTTCTGGGCGCCTCTCCCGGGCTCGCCCTGGCGTCGCGGGGCCCCGGTCCACTCTCCGACCAGCCCTTTCGGTCCAAACAGCAGACGGCAAGGCTCTGCGCCTGAGCTGCGCCGCCCCGCGGGGCAGGGCCCGCCTGCCACGTGCCTCAGAGCCAATGGCCAAAGCCACAGCAGAAGGAACATGTGCTTTCCGGCTCTGGGCGGAAACGAACCACGGGAAGCCCCCTGCCTCTTAAAGTGGCCATTCGTTCTGGGATGAAAGGGAGCTGCTCCAGAGGGTCTGCTCGTTTCGTCTCCCTCCCCGGGCTCCGTGTCCCCCGAAGGTGCGCAGGACGCTCCTGGAATCCCCGCCTCGCCCCTGCGGCTTCTGTCCGAGCGCGGCCCACGCGCCTGGACGCGCTCGCTCCTCGTAGCCAACCCGCGGGGGCAATACGCAGT
Organism: Nasua narica; assembly: GCA_028533885.1. NCBI lineage: Eukaryota > Metazoa > Chordata > Mammalia > Carnivora > Procyonidae > Nasua > Nasua narica. The sequence continues at coordinate 87,793,249 of CM052815.1, read as the reverse complement.
CCCCCACACCGAACAGGCCCGGGGTTTCGGGCCCGACACACTGCCAGCTCGCTTCGCCGGAGGTCCTACAAGCTGGCCGGCGCAGCAGAGGCTCCTCTCCGACCCCCTCCCCGACCCTGGACGTTCCGTTCCGCCCTGCGCTTCCGCAGCCCGAGCCCATTTCCAGGGCGCACCACCTGCCGGCAGCAGCGTGCCCGGGAGACCCTGTGCACGCAGCGTGAGACCGGCTCCCTAAGGCCTGCTTTTCTGGCAGGTGTGGGGGTCTACTCACCGCGCGGCCGCCCCAGGCAAGCCGCCCGAGGAAGTTCCAGAAAAGGAAGCCAGACCCTTCCCCATCTCAGCTCCCACTGCCTTTCTGCTCCGCGTAACTCGGGTCGCCCAGCTTTTACCTGCAGGCTTCAAAGACTCGACACCCAGTCCTGATCTTGGGCAGAAGGTGGAAAAGGGTGTAAGCGGCTTTGTACATCTACTTAGACCTAAGCCACCCTTCCCTCCGGCCTTGACTGCGTACCCCAGATACACCAATGAGCTCCGGATTTGTTCCCTGGCTCTGAGCACCTTGTAGATCACCTGCTGTTTACACAGCCCTTCCCTCATTCGTTGCACAGGTATGTTTGATTACCTACTACATAATGATCATGAAAAAGAAAACACAACCAATTAACAAATATATTATGATTTCCATTTTACAGATGGGAAGACGGAAATTAAGAGGTTAAATCACTTGTTTGCTGTCCCACGTGTAGTAGATAAGCGGAACTAGCATTTGATTCTGGGTCTTCCTCTTTCTGAGATTTGGGTCCCACGGCGCCCCTGCCAGTACCCTCCTTCACTTGATCCTGATGTCATTTTCCAAATAAACAGTCCTTTAATTCTTTGGCTGGGTGTCCTACAATTCAATTCTTACACTAAGTATCAGAGTTAGCACAGTTCCCCCACCCCTAGATAAAGGACTCAGTCCCACAAAATGCCAACTATATATGGGGTCCCAGAATACCTACATTTTTGCCCAGCTGCTTATAAGCTTGGGAGCTCCCGTGGCTCATCCTCACATTCGATCCTTCACGAAAACTACTCCCAGAACTAGGGAAACTCTATACTTAGGATCACAGTTTTATTATAAAGGATACAACTCGGAACAGCCAAATGCAAGAGAAGCAAACAGCGGGGTATGGGAGGTGGGGGGAGTGCAGAGTTTCCAGGCCCTCTCTGGGTGCACCACACTCCTGGCTTGCAAACACAGTCAAAAACTTGGAAAAGCTCCCAAACCTCATTCAAGATCATAGGCATGATTGATTAAGTCATTGACCATTGGTAATTGAACTTAATCTCCAGCTTTTGTCCCTTCCCCAGGGGGCAGAGGGAGAGAGAGAGAATCCCAAGCCGACTCTACCTGAGCACAGAGCCAGAAGCGGGGCTCAATCCCACAACCCTGAGATCCTGACCTGAGCTGAAAAGAAGAGTCAGGCGCTTAACCAACTAAGCCACCCAGGTGCCCCAATCATATTTATTTTTTAATTATGTCCCAGTTCACCAGGAACCACAGCCAGGGACTCGCACTCTGCCCCACCTGCCATCAGCCTTCCCTTAACAGAGCCACCTGCCTGGATCTCAAGGAAAGCTTCCTGACTCCCCATCATTGCATTCCTCAACCTGCCAGGGCATCATGTCTGCGTAATTGAAAATTCTCCCTCCTCCAGGGTCCTGTCTACTGGACTTGTAGTCATAGTCAGCTGTGCCCGTCCCCACCACATCAGGTCCGCCTCCCTCCAGTCACTTGGTCTCCTCCTAGCACTCACCCTGCCCCAAGTTTGTGCCTATAGGATTGAACTGTGTCATGTTCTGCCAGATATCCCTGGGTCCAAAGGGCATTCGACCTTGCCAGTCAAGGGCATGCAGGCCATGGGCTTTGGCATTGAGGAAGTTGAGGAAAGAATTGGGTCAGTAAAGGGGTGCCTGGGTGGCTCAGTGGGTTAAGGCCTCTGCCTTCAGCTCAGGTCATGATCTCGGGATCCTGGGATTGAGCCCCACATCGGGCTCTCTGCTCAGCAGGGAGCCTGCTTCCCCCTATTTCTCTCTGCCTGCCTCTCTGCCTACTTGTGATCTCTCTCCCTGTCAAATAAATAAATAAATAAATAATCTTAAAAAAAAAAAGAATTGGGTCAGTATGAATCACAACAAGAAAAAAATCTCTAGGGCATTAGATTTAGAGAATATTACTCTCCAGTATTATTAGAACAACTCTCCGGCCACGCTAGCTTGGCCTGTATCAGCGTTTCCATTATCAATCCTATTTCCAAGGGTTTATGACTTGCTGTAAAAATTCAATAGAGGCTGAAAAGCTACATAGTGAGTTTGCAATCCAGGAAGAAGTTTGATTCTAAGAGAGGATAAAAAGTTGAGAAGGAACAAACAAATAGAAAAGAGAAAAAGGAAACAGCTAGAGGATTGGCCGGCTCTTCTGCTGTCATGAGACTCAATAATGTTGTTTTCAAATGTGAGTTTTCACAGGGACTAACTGCCGTATGCAATGAGGCCTATGAGGACCAGGAGCATTGCGCTCCGTGGTGGAAAAGCCAGTAGCAGCAGGTGTTACACCTGGCCCTGTGGGGGTGCTCTGGGGAGCAAGGCCCTGGCTCACCACTGCACTCAGGAAACTCTTGGGGAGAATACATCTAGTCTTGGCTGAATCAATAAAAAGGCAGGGAAGGCACAGTAAGCTCGTACTCTGATGAGGTAAAGGCAAATTATAGTCCAATCATTTCCAGAAAATAAACTATCCATGTCTCTCGTACATTCCAGAACAGATTTTAAGGCAGGCACCCAAGACTTCTATAGATCGGTGACTATTTACCCAGTTACAGTTCACCATAAAGTGGCCCAAGAGACAGTTGGCATTTCATCAGCATCACCCCTCATTCACTTCCCAAGGAGAGGCTTCCATCAGCTCAGAAATATGGCCTCCCAAACCTCGGAAGGACATGCTTGGAATGCACAACAATTCACCAAAGTCCTGTCTGCCTAGTTCGAAGATAGGTCTTTATCCCTGGTTTTCTTTTCTTTTCTTTCTTTTTTTTTTAAGATTTTATTTATTTGAAAGCATAAGAAGGAGAGAGCACTAGTGGGAGGAAGGGGATGGGCAAGAGGAGAGGAAGAAGCAGACTCCCCGCTGAGCAGGGAGCCTAAGCGGGGCTCCATCCCTGGGATCAGGACCTGAACTCAAGACAGGTCCTTAACCCACTGAACCACCCAGGTGTCCGTGCCTGTTTTCAATTAAGAAAACTTAGGGTAGTTTAGGGGAGCAAGGAAAAAACAGCAACCAGTCTTTGGGTTCAGACTTTCTCAAAGGAGGAAGAATGAGGCAATCTAGTTGGGAGGAGAAAACAGGGAACTTGTCTGGTTCCAATTACATATAGAGCGATTCTACTGTTCCTTAAATCATTGGGTTATTTGGGGGAGATTTAAGAGAGGACTGATGGGAATTAGGTGGGGACACCAATGCCTGTCCAGCTGTCGTTGATGCTCCAAAAGTGAGATTCTGCATTCAGGGAGGTGGTCGGTCTGAAATTCACATCTAACCTCAAGCGGCAGGGTTAAATAAAAGAACAAGGAATGGAATTTGTTTCTAGTAAGCATCATTGCTGTGCTAGATGGCATACCAGCTTTCTACATATCATGTCATGGAAACCTTATGAAAACCCTATGATACTGATATGTATAATCTCAGTCCCTTTGAAAGATGAGGAGACTAAGACTAATTAACTCCCTTAAGGTTAAGCCACAAACAAAGTGGCTGAGGGGAGATGGCCTGAATTGACACCTTTCCAATTCCCAAGCCCTAGATCTTTCCACTTCAACTCTGAGCAATACTTCAATGGGTCAGTTCCGGAATAGAAATGAATTTGAGTCTGAGAGTTTGAAGCACGATGTTATCTGGAGTTGGACTGGGGAGAGGTCCAGTCATCATCAGCACAAAGGAAGGCAGACTTTCATTATGCTAATTCCTCAAATCAAGAAAAGTAGCTTAATTTCAGAAAATAAAAAACTTCTGGGATTGTTTAAAAAAAGAAAAAAAAGCATCCAACCACCTCCCCAATTTTATATATGAACAGTCTCACTGTGAACTCTGAAAGATAAGAGCTTCCCACTTTTAAAGGCAGTGTTGGTATATATCTGCTCCCAATCCACCCTGTCAAGCTCTGTGATTCTGGAGAAGCCTGCAAGCTAGTCCCGCTTCGCCTCTGGATGGTCTACTGGGTTCTGCCAACAGGGGGTGCTACAGGGAGACTGGAAGCTTGCAGGAGGGGGGAGTCTGCCTCTGTTTTTGCTTTCTGTACCTACAGTAGTAGTTGTAGTAGTAGTAGTAGTAGTAGTAGTACAGTTTCGAATGTTTCCCACGCTTCCAGAACCAGCGGCGCTGCACCCTTTCAGAGATACCGGCACCTCTAGAATCTTCTAGATTCTAGATGCTAATAACCCCAAGCTCATGCTTCTGTTCCCCAACTGTAGAGATAGTAGCTTCCTGAAGCTGCTATTCATTCTGGTGTTACCTCAGCAGTCCCTTTTGCCCTTAAATACTTAAACACCTGTTTAACAAATTGCTTTATTAAATCCTCTATTAAAATAACACGTAGTTCTTTTTTCCTGAATGGGCCCTGACAGATACAAAGTTCTCTGATGGAAGCTTCTTTAACTGCTTTTGAGTTGAATTCTCTTTGCTGCCAGGAAATTCTTTTTATAATGTGTCACACTAAGAATTAATCTAAATCATTTTGCAATACATATATATATGAAGATAGATATCAAATCATTATGTTGTACACCTGAAACTAATAGAATGTCGTGTCAATTATCACTCAATAAAAACAATAGATTAACCTATTCTGTCTCCAGCGCTTACTTATGATGTGACATTAAGCATGGTAACTTAACATTTCTAAGGCTTGATTTTGTCACATCTAATATTAATATCTACCAAGTATTGATATTAATTATTAATATCGACCACAGGGTATTAATATCTATCCAGTAGGGGTATAGCGAGCACTGGATGGAGTAAGCCACGTGCAAGCATCAAGCAAGGCACTGGGGCATACAGGTGTTTGTGATGAACACAGCGTCGCGTGCTGAGCATCCCTACGTTGGAAAAATCACCTCCCCAGTTCCATAGTGATCCTACTCCACCCCTATTTTTTGAGAAGCTAATCTTTCAACTCGAGGCACACACAGGCTTAAACGTGTCAAAGTAATTCACCTCTCTGGCCACGGAGTGTTCAGAGATGGATCTGTGTTCCTAGTCAGACAGATTCAAATAGCCAAACCATCACCATGAGTGTTCCTGCAAATCAAGGAATAATCATATTATTTCTTGGTCTGATATCCAAACTGTAAAGTCATATAAGTTCAAGATTCCAGGAGCCATCTTTCCCATTGTGTTGGGTGACCAGCTCACCCTGGTTTGTCTGGGACTTTCTTGGTTTTAAATCTCAAAGTTCTGCCTTCTGGGAAGCCCCTGAGTTGCAAGCCAACAGAGATGACTGGCCACCCACCATGGTGCGAGCTTGTGAGAGAGAGCAGCCCCTATAAAAGCAAGCAGGCATTTCTCCAAAGAAATACAAATGGCCAACAAGCACATGAAAAGGTATTCAACATCATTAGTCATTAGGAAAATTGCAAATCTAAAACACAGCAAGGTGCCACTTGCCACCCACTGGGATGGCTATCATCAAAAAAGAGGTAGGGAGAGATAACAAGTGTTGGTGAAGAGGTGGAAAAATTTGGACCTGTGCATATTGCTGGTGGGAATGTAAAAATGGTTTAGTTGCAAAAAGCTAAACATAGAATCGCCATATCATCTCGCAGTTCCATTCCTAGGTGTGTACCCCAAAGAATTAAAAATAGGTATATAAGCAAAGTATAGGTACACACATGTTCATGGCAGCACCATCCACAAGAGCCAGAAGGTGGAAATGCCCAAATGTCCATCAGTGGCTAAATAGATGAGCAAATTGTGATCTATATACACGATGGCCTATTATTCAGTTATAAAACAGAAGAGTGAAGTACTGATATATATACTACAATATGGATGAATCTCCAAAACATCATGCTAAGAGAAAGAAGCCAGACATGAAAGGTTATATATTATTTGATTCCATTTGTATGAAACATCCAGAACAGATACATCCATAGAAGTAGAATACAGATTGGCTCTTGCCTGGGGCTGGTGGGGGGTGGGGGGAGGGAAGAGAGAGAAAGTGCTCAGTGGGTAGGGGCTTTGACTTCGGAGTGCTGACAACATTCTGGAGGTAGACAGATTGATGGTCGCACAACATCCTGAAGGTATTACAGTTGTTCGCCTGAAAATGGTGAATTTTATGCCATGCTAATTGCATCTCAATAAACTATTTTGAAAGAAAGAAAGAAGGGGTAGAAGGAAGGAAGACAGGCAGGCAGGCAAGCTGGCCAGGAAATGAAGAAGGAAGAAAGTGGATCCTAGAAGCATGACTGAGGGGACACCTGGGTGGCTCAGTCGGTTAAATGTCTGCCTTAGGCTCAGGTCATATTCCCGGGGTCCTGGGATCAAGCCCTTTGTTCAGCTGTTCAGTGAAGCGGCGGGGGAGGGGGGGGGGCCTCTCTCTCTACACCTCCTCCCTGCCTATGTTTCCTCTCTCTCTCTCAAATAGGTAAATAAAATCTTAAAAAAAAAAAAAATGAGGACTTGGATCAAGCTTTCTCTCATATGGAGAGCCCATGACTTTGTCAGTGAAAAAACCCCAAGAAATTATTTTTTCACATGAGGAAGTCTGATTTGGGTTTCTCTCCTTTTCAACCAAGGATTCGGAATAATATTACCTTTAATCACCAGTAATTAATTTTTAACCCAGCCCCCACTGAAATGTCACCTAGTTTCTCTCAGTGCTGGCTTCAGAAGAGATATGACCCACCAGGAAGCATATCTGTGCATGCAACAGAAAACCCTCAAGCACTGCTTGGAAAGTCTTTTTTGACTAGAATCTACATGAGAATAGGACATAAAATTTTAGAAAATTCGCCGGCAGAAGTCAAAGATGTAAGATACAGGCTTCCCCATTCTCATCAACAACAGCAACAAAATGGTAGATGCCCTTACCAATGGAATTCCACCATCTCATCCTGTGGTGAGGGAATGCGGAACAAATAATCTGAACGTCAATCCTCTTGTACTTCAGACCTTCTCACTCCTCCCTCATAATCACCTGGACATTTCTTATGTATTATTAGTGAAGAGCTCATCATATTTTAATGTTGTAGGCTGGGGTTTAATTGTTAGTTCATAATTGAATGGCTCTAACTGGAGGAAACTAATTGCCTCCATGAAAATTTGATGTGATTCTGTCAGGTGTCCATCTGGATCTCAGAATACCGCTATGGCCAGTGAATTCGTCAGTTTGCTAATTTTCCTCAAGAGGATAGAATTTTATTAACTTTCTTTGCCCTCAGTGGCTAGCTTAATCACAGGGAAATTGTCATGGGGCTTGGGCTAACTTAAATTCCACCAAATGGGTAGAATCTTCAGATGTGCTAGTTAGAGAAAACCTGATAAAATGTCACCAATGGCATACAGTAACATCTCACTAGTACAGAGCCAAATAGAAACACCCCTTACAGTATGACCCAAAACTTTTTAACTTCTGGCCTCAGGTTCTAAAGAGTGGTTGGAAGAGATTTCTAAGGCCTTCATCAGCACCAAAATTTTGTATTCCATACATATCAGAATGAGATTAGTTATTAATTGATTTCACCCATTATGAAAGAGACATGTAGAAATCAGTATTCCCATCTTACAGTTGTATAAATTGGAGCAGCAGCTCAAGGTATAAAAGCCCCAAATAAAAGCAAGATCATGTATCAGCCTGATAGCATTCTATTCATGTATTTACTCAGTCGGTCAGACCATACTTACCAGGGCTATTGTGGTGGGGAATGCTCCAGAATGCTACACCATAACCTCCTTATTTGAGACATGCCACCTGGAGGAGCAGTTCAGAAACTCACAATTAACAGACATCAATTGCTAGTATAATAAAACATTACTATATACCAAAAATGGAAGTGATCAAAAATTAATGACAAATTAAATGAAGATTTATAATCTGTATAATACATGGAATCATACATTTATAAGATACTTTTCTTGGATGAGAGTTCGACTACTTCCCAAGCTAGAGGATTTGATATAAGGCCAACTTATTTTATATTCAACATCCATCCTATGGAAAAACGAGGAAGATAGGGAAAAGTGGTGAATTTTGTTTTTCTTAGTTTGTGATACAATGGAGCTAAATGTGAAATATTAAGGTGACATCAGCTGGAGTGTCACTCCGTAATGGATGCTAAGACATCATTGGAAATGTAATGAGGTGGGAAAGATGTATTTTACAAAAACCTTTTCAGGGTGCTTGTCTATGTGATTGGAAGAAATGTTTTTTTAAAAATGACTTGGGGTTAGAAGAGCCCTTCCCCACCCAGGAATGCATGCCAGTAACTGAATGGCACATTCAGGAGCTGCCCCCTAAGAAAAGGGGGATGGGATTAATGCAGACATTTCACCGACCCAAGTTCAGAGCACAGTTTGGGAGCTGATGTGAATTGCTCAGAGCTGTCATCTACATTTTTCCCCATCTGCAACCTGCATCCTTTCCCCATGAGATAGGTCATCGGTCTCTTATGAGCAAAAGTTTAAGAATATCAGATTGAGGGGCCCCTGGGTGGCTCAGTCCTTAAGCCCCTGCCTTTGGCTCAGATCATGATCCCAGGGTCTGGGATCGAGCACCTCATTAAACTCCCCTCTTGGCAGGGAGTTTGCCCTCTGCCCTTCCCCTGCTTGCTCTCTCTCTCTCTCTCTCTCTAATAAGCAAATAAATAAATCTTTTTTAAAAATAAAAATAAAATGAATGTAAGCAATCTATTAGCAGCAAGGACCCTTAGCATCGCTGTGCCCATCACAGTGTTGCACACAGGGGATCCACAAAAGAGCCAGCACAGTCTGTCCTCTCTCCTCCCTGCAAGTGCTTCCCGTGCATTGAATCGTTTTCAGCAATGGCCCTGGACCTTAGTTTTCACCCCTGCCCAAATCTGTCTTTTTCTCTACATATAGTGCTTTTTCAGAATGTGCCAGAATCCCCCCAAGCCAAGAGATTCAATTGTTTGACAGACATTTATCGGGCATCCCTCTGCAAGGGCTACTGTAGCAGGTGCTGGAGATACAAGGATGGATAAAATGAAGCGTGGCCCCTTGGGGAGCTCAAAGCCAGGAGCAAGCTCAGACAACTTTGCTAACATATTGGAATGGAGGTGGTCACGCAGATCCGGAGAGGAGAGATCAAAACTGCATAATCGGATTCCATTTAGTGATGGAGAGAATAAACTACAGTGTGCTAAACCCTCCGTGTTCACGGTTTCCTTTATCCTCCAGCAACCCCGTGAAGTGTTAATAGCCCCATTTTATAAGTAATGATATGCAGAAGTGTTTGTTTTTTTGTTAATAGCAGCTGGTCAGAGAATTCTTCTGCAAGGAGAAAGCTAGCTTTGTTGAAAAGCTGTTGGATAAACCCATTCATCCAAATCCGGAAGAATCAGCCTCCCAGGCAAGGGTACTGGGCTCAGCCCTAGACTTCCTTCAGGGGAGCAAAGAGTGCTACTTTACATAATAAAGAGAGGAAACAGGCTGCCAAGAAAATTAGGAAGAACAGAGTAAAAGCAGCTGAGCTCTGCACAGGGCCAGTACCCCCGGAAAAGCAGCACCCCAGGCTAAGGTGTGGAAGAGGAACAGAACACAAAAGGAGAGAAAAAACTAACAGAGATTTTCCCAGAGAAATCCTCTGTACTTTGTGAAGAGCTCTCCCAGGGACCCCATGGACATTCGGTAAACCTACTTGGATTTCTTGTAGAAACCAGGGAAGGAGCTGAATTTTACCTCGACATTGACACAGGCTGGATAGACTGCATATGCTAATGAGGGGAAGGGTGGTCGTCTTTTTTAGGAGGAAAAAAATGAGGAAATTGCAATGTACAGAGACTGATCTGAAAGCCCAGGTTCTGCCCTTTGGAGGTACAAAAATTCTGAGAGGCCAGAAAATGATCACTTCTTAGGGAAATGAGAACAGGATCTCTAGTCATGAGCTGAAAAAGCTACCCTTGCCAGAATGTGTGTCCCTATAAATGAAAGATTTGGGAGTCAGAAAAGGTAAGATCTCAGGAACAGATCATACGAGCAAAGGGTTGTTAAAAAGGAAGCATTTCAGGGACCTTGTAACAAGAAAAAAAAGAGAGAGAAAGAAAGAAAGGAGATTCATGTCCTGGCCGCAATGAGTCTATGAAGGAGAAATGCTGAAGCAAATACCACAGGAAAGTGGGAAGGCCAAGGAGAGAGAAAAGAAGAAAAATGGGAAGGTGCTGTGGGCCAAGAACCTGAGACGAGATGGAATTCAGAGGTTACTTAGTGGAGAACGAATCTTCAGAACCTCTTCTATACATACAGCTTGAAGTATATCTTTTGTAAAATCTGGAGGGGTGAGCTCTACCTCTAAGAAGGGATTTGAATTTACAGCAGAAAGACAAGAGAATTTGCAAGGGATGGAGGGGATGAATAGGAAACTGCCTTCTATCTCTGAGGCCTTTATGCTGAGAATTGAGGTGAGAGGTATTTGCATCATTGTCACTCAAAGAGGCTTCCTGTCAGGTCACCTCAGGGCCCTGGAGGAAAGACTTGGGACAGATGTGGCACAGATGTGGCACAGATGTGGTGTGTGGTCTGTTCCCCACATTTCTGCTGGACCCCCGCCCACCCCGCACCTCCCCCTTGGCTGACCTTGTCCTCACTGCTCAGGCCGCTCCTGTTTTTGTTCCTTGCTAATTCTTAGGTCTGCGTCCAGGTAGATTTTTGCCTGTGCAAATATAGGTGCCTTCCCAGATTTTTATCCGATCTCCTGAAAGTCTCCAGTCTCTGAATATGACCTTTCCACTTCAGAAGGATTTTATTAATTTGCAACTCAGTGATGGTCTCCGGGCCCTTACACTGCAATTAAGAGCATCAACTGTGTAATGTCAGAATGGCTCTTTGGTGTCCCTGAAACTTCAATATTGAAATGGGAGTTCATTTAAGTTGAAAGAAACAAAGGCTCCTGCAGCCACAATGTCAACAAATACTGAGTAATGGCCCCAGCTCACCGGAGAACTAAAGCTCGGCTTGTGATTTTTTTTTTTTAAAGCAGTAACTGACAAGTCATGAAATAGTTGAATTATTTTTTACTATAAAACGAAGAGCATCTACCAGTGAATTTGAAGAGAGGGCAAAAAGCACAGGGATTATAAGGAATGCATGATGTAGATTCATTTTGGTACATGAATAGCAGAAATTGTTACTAGGACACGTACTCCAAAGTTTTTGCCACTGCATAAAGTAATTATCGTTCATTAGTCTTTGCAAGGATTATGAAAATCTGTTTATGATCAGACTCCCAAGTCCTCACAGCCATGATTATAAGAACAGATTTGTCACCCCAAATAAGCAGATAATCTTCCTGTTTAACGAGCCTCTCTGCTTGGAGATCAAAATGCATTGTGGGAACCTCAAAAAAAAAAAAAAAATGATGTTCCAAACACCATTTGTTACTTCTAGGTTTATCCAATGTGATTAAACTTAAAAAAAAAAAAAAGGTGTTTCTTCTATTTCATCCTTTTCCTCTCTTCTCTAGAATTTCTCACTCATGCATTTATGTCAAGCAATGCCTATAATGCCAAGTAGAGATCTCAGAGTTTATTTTTCCTCCTGATCTCCTATGATATCATTCACAAATCCATTGGCCTGCTGCAGAAGATATGATGGCTGGGCAGCAAAAAGAGAGAAAGAAATGCTCTGCACTAAGTAGTCAGGGATTTGAGACTCTATTCTACAGATAATTATAAGAAAGTTTGTTTCATCTCAGCCACAGCTTTCTTGCCTGTAAAATGGAGGTGGGGTGTTTTCAATGATACAATGGATGTAAAACGTGGGAGTTCAGCAACAGGGATTCACCTGCCCACGTCTTCTTAACCCCTTGTCTCCTGGAGAGTTTGTAGGATCAGCAGGCATACAAGGCACCTGTCACAGGCATGGAAAGCACCTGTCCCCCATCCAACTTATACCACCTTGCTGGTCGCTACATCAGGGCTCCTGACAGTGGAAATGCACTGCCTGTGACCTAGCAAGGGATGTGGGAGGTCTTTAGTCAGTACATGATTTGTCTGAATTCTTGAAGCACTTGGACTCCACACACTCTTACTTTGTATCATGGGTTAATTGCTTTGTATTTCCAATGGGACGAAAGTTTCTGGTCAGCATGAGTTGGGTCTTATAGCGTTGAATTCTTTTAAAGACTAACATCCCATTAGCAAACTCAGCCATAAATATTATTTTTATACAGATGATATTTCCTTTATTTTGTTAAATTGCGAATTAGTTGTACTGTTTAAGGTAATGGTCCTGCAGTTTTGTTAGAGACCAAATAAGAGTGTATTAATTGAGATGGACATTTAAGTCTTTATTGTAAGGATGTCAAGTGACAGGCAATCCAGGGGTGTAGGTGCCTCTACTTCCTACCTGATTGTTCCCAGCTGTCCCCAAAGTGACGACCCCACTCATGTAGCTGAAACAGGCTTACCACCATTGGAAAGAGGAAAAAAGAAGTGGAGTTCAAGGAGCCTCTTTCTAAGGACCACAAATGCACACGTCACTCATTCTCACACTCTGTTGAACAGAACTTGATCAATGGCCACACTTAGCTGCAAAAGAAGCTGGAATATATACTATCCAGCTGCTGGAGGGAGAGAGAAGGGGAAGAACATACCTGAAACCTGAGGGTTCTAGGACAGAGAGAAAGAAAAGTGGAGCGTTGGGGCAATTAGTAATCTCTGTCACACTTGTCATAGTTGAAATCAAAGGATTTCATATAAAATTCTAGATTATTGACTTAAAAAAAAAAACAGATCTGGGGCGCCTGGGTGGCTCAGTTGTTAAGCATCTGCCTTCAGCTCAGGTCATGATCCCAGGATGTCCCAGCGGCCTGGGATCGAGCTCCGTGTCTGGCTCCCTGCTCAGTGGGGAGCCTGCTTCTCCTTCTCCCACTCTGCTTGTGTTCCCTCTCTCCCTGTCTCTCTGTCAAATAAATATATAAAATCTTTAAAAATAAATAAAAATAAAAAAATAGATCTGACAACACAAGGATCAAATTTCTATTAATAATAATTATACGGCTTTGAGTATCAGCTGCAGTTTGCCATAGTCCCTTATACAGATGGATACTTAGTTCCCAGTTACGCATTCACATCGTTGGCTAGCCTGCAGGCATAAGGCGTCTAAGGAACTACTCATTTTGCACCCTCTACAGACCAAGCATTTTCCTATACTTTCTCCTTTTATCCTCAGCAAGTTTGAAAGGTAGCTTTCATTACTCTATGGTATAACTGAGTGAGGCTCAGAGAGTTTGAATAGTCTCTGAGCCTAAAAGTTAAGGCTCAGAGAGGTTGAGTAACTGTCTAAGTCTATCTACAAAGTGTCAAAACAAAAACAAAAACAAAAAAGCACACCCAAACCTTTTTGTGTCTGACTCAGGCATCCAGGCTGGGAAGCCGGTGACAGGGATGTCCAAAGAGACAATTCTCATGGGTCATTTTACCATTTTCTTTGCTGGAACAACTTTCTTCTTTCTCGCCCACACGGTATCTTTAATCTTGACTCTTCCAACGAATGAGCAACTCTGTTAGGTGACTAATTAGCCTTAGGGGAGTGCGTCTCGGACCACCGTACCGGGTGACCGTCAACCAGCTTGGACGAGAGGACGTGAGGGAGATTCTCCACCCTCTGAAAGATGCTGTGGTTTTCAGGGAAAAGCCAGCAGAGCACATTCCTAAGCAGTTCCCAAACAGACCCGCACTGTCCACTCGGGAGCCTCCCCCGTCCTCGGCCCCCTCTGCTACTCCGCTAGCCCCTGCCCTTCCGGGCGCAGGCAAACCCAGCCCTTCCCGAGACGTCTTCCTCTCTCCCGCTCCCGTCTCTCAGGACCTTCCACTCTCACTGTTGACTCGAGGCAAGCCATTTACCTCCATCCCGCCCAGCTCCCAGACCAGAGAGCCAGCCTGCACCACTGAGCTCCGTGCCCGACACACGGCAAATCCTCAGTGAGCCTATGGTGACCGATTAATATTGTTAGATTAGATTTTTTTAGTGTCCCAACTAAAAAAAAAAAAAAATCAAATTAAAAAAATCTATAGTCTTGGTTTAGTGCTTCCTGTTTATAGCTTTTTTTTTTTTTAAGATTTTATTTGAGAGAGAGACAGAGAGAGCACGAGGGGAGGAGGAGCAGAGGGAGAAACAGACTCCCTGCTGAGCATTGAACCCAACTCGGGGCTCCATCCCAGGACCCTGAGAGCATGATCTGAGCTCAAGTCAGACACTCAACCACTGAGCCACCCAGGATCCCCTGTTTATAGTTTTATACATTACCATTTCTCCTTTCCTCTGATAACTTCATGGTGGGATGGGAAGCAGCACAGAAGGAGTCAACAAGCATTTGCCCAAGTATCACCAGAGCACAACTTTGGCCTTGCTCTCTTCATTCAGTCATGTAGGCATTCATTCTACATTATTGGGCACATACACGCTGTGTGCCAGGCCTTGAGACAGACACAGAGAAGAACAAGATGGCATTCTACCCTCCAGAATGTCCCATTCTGGTGTGAGAAGGACACCAAAAAAAGACAATTATATTACAGAGTAGAGAGGGCTCTGTCAGAGGACAGGGAAAGAATCTCAAAACTAAGCTCTGTGAAAGACACTATGCCTTCATGCCTCGGTTTTCCTACACATCAAAACAGAAAAACTATAGTCCTACTTTGCCAGACTTTAGGCAATGAAATGAAGCAAAGTATTGGATTCATGAGATATCATTGTGGTGCACCTGGGTTACTCAGCTGGTTAAGGGTCCAACTCTTGATTTTAGCTCAGGTCATGAACTCAGGGTTGTGAGATCAAGCTCCATGTCAGGTTCTGTGCTAGGCATGGAGCCTGCTTAAGATTCTCTCCCTCTCCCTTTGCCCCTTCCTGCCTCCCTCTCTTAAAAAAAAGGAAAGGAAAGGAAGGGAAGGGAAGGGAAAGGAAGGGAAGGGAAGGAAAAGGAAGGGGAGTGGAAGGGAGGGGGAGGAGAGGGGAGAGGAGGGGAAGGGAGGGGAGGGGAAGGGAGGGAAGGGGAGGGAAGGAAGGAAGGAAGGAAGGAAGGAAGGAAGGAAGGAAGAAAAAAAAAGAAAAGAAAAAAAGAAAAGAAAAGAAAAGAAAAGAAAAAAGTAAGATATCATTATGGAATTTTCGGTTTTGTTCTTCCACCAGTCTTGACAACCTTCATTAATCTTTGTAGTTCTTACCCTTGTTTACCAAAAAACCAAAAAATACTCAGTGACTCAGAGCTACATAACAATTAGAGATAAAGTTAATTAGAATCCAGATTTCTTAGCTGTTCTTTTTCAGCAATTGCTCACTGTTGAACTTGAAAGACCACTTTAAGTGAACGATAAATGGAAGCAAAAACTCATTGTCAGTAGATTAAAAACACGTATGTGCAGAGAATTCCCATTTATTTTTAGATATTAAATTTGGGATAAGAGCACTTTTAGTCCGGAGGATGGGAGACGGACAGCTTTAGTGTCCCCAGCCCATTGCTGGCGTCTTCTCGAAGGATTCGGAGCGCCATAAGGACCGTGGTCCATGAGGACCACAGGACAGCTGGGAGCAGTAGGATGAGTCCTGAATTGTTCGCTTTTCTCTACATCGTGATACTGGTGAGCATCTAGAAAGTCTTAGAAGGATTAACCGTGACTACTATTCCCGGAATACTAACTAGGTACCACACAGTATGGTGAGTGCCCGCATGTATTCCTTTATTATTTTCTCATCAGTTTCTCACAACAACCTTATGAGGTACCTTCTCCTGTCAACCTCATTTTACAGAGAAGAAACGAAGCCTCCTTGATTAGAGAAAACTCTGCTAACTTATGTGGTCATTGTTGGAGCCATCCTCTTGCCCAAAACAAGGTGGGGAGAAAAAGAAAGGAATTATTTTCACTGAGCTTTTCCCTAAAATGTGGAATATAAAGAACCCACAGAGGAGGAGGACGGCTGAGCGAATGCAATGGAAACTCCCCTACCAAACGTCCTAGCATCCGACACGTCAGAGTTTAGTCCAGTGAGGACGGCAAGGAAAAAGCAACCAGCAGAATCCAAAACTCATCAAGAGAAAAGCAGCACAGACCCATGAGAAATGTTCCTGCCTCCTGCCACTCGCAACTGACTCACGGGAAAAGGGAAAAGTGTAGAGCTCTTGGGTGCCAATTATGTATTGTTGCAAACTGAAAACTAACAATGGTTTTCACTCAAAAATCCAAAAGGACCATGAATCAGTTCTATGAGCATAACAAGCACTGGCTAAATACTTCAAAAATCATTCTAATTTTTAAAAAATATTATCATTTAAATCAAACCGGGGTACTGCTAATTGTTCTGCGACTCACTCAAGGTATGCTTTGGGCAAATTTCAATTGCTTATTTTCCCCTTCAGTAAGCTGAGAATCTTGATTGTATCTTCTGGAGCCTGTCACAGATACGGGCTTGATGAGGAAAGGAAATAGTGAATAATGGAGTGGTCTGAAGGGGGGATACCTTGTTCACAGCCTCTCTTTGAGGAAGGAAAACGCCAAGATGCAACAAAGTCGTCAAATTAATGGTCTGACCTGCATTTTGTGTAATAAAAACAGGCTGTGGAACGCCTGGGTGGCTCAGTGGGTTAAAGCCTCTGCCTTCAGCTCAGGTCATGATCTCAGGGTCCTGGGATCGAGCCCCGCATCGGGCTCCCTGCTCAGCGGGGAGCCTGCTTCCCCCTCTCTCTCTGCCTGCCTCTCTGCCTACTTGTGATCTCTCTGCGTGTCAAATTAAAAAAAAATATATCTAAAAAATAAAGCAGGCTGTGAAGTATGTTCTACTGGGACTATCGAGGACTACTGAGAGCAGGCTACTTCCTCCAACTCCTGTCAGACTTGATAGTGGATGTGTTCATGGGAGCCCTGTCCCCCCAAGAGATGTCAACCCCCCTCCACGTGTAGCTACGCAGAGACCCCTCCTCTGCCTGACATCTCAGAGGAAACTGAGGTCTCTGGGCCTCGCTCTTTCCTAAACAGGAGCAGCGCTTTCTTTTTTTTTTTTTAAACTAATTTTGTATTTGAATACAGTTGACGCACAATGTTACATTAGTTTCAGGTGTACAACATAGTGATTCCAAGAGTCTCAACAGTATGCTACACTCCCCACGAGGAGATCCGCCTTCTGTTGCCATGCAATGCTATCACAACGATCCCTGACTACATTCCTTCCTTCCCCCGTGCCTTTTAGTCTCATGACTTATTCATTCCGGATGTGGAAGCCTGTATCTCCCACCCCCCCTTTGCCCATTTTGCCCATCCCCTTACTCCCTCCCCTTTGCTAACCGTCAGTTTATTTTCTGTGTTTCCAGCTCTGATTCTGCTTTTCGTTTGTCTGCTTATTCATTTGTATGTGGTTTTTTGTTGTTGTTGTTTTGCTTTGTTTTCTTTTTAGAGTCCCCATATGGAAAGCAGTTCTTTCAATCAACAGACATTCACTGCACACGTACCTGGGGCCAATTACTCTGAATTCAAAGGCTGTCTCTTTCCTCCAGCAACTTACAAACTACTGAGACAGAATCACGGGAATGAAATGATAATGAAATGTGATTACCACGATAGAAGTAGGTACCAGAGCCAGGGAGAATAGAAAGTGAGGGTAAGACAAACCACGCGGTGGGAAAGGGACAAGGGAGAGTCAGGAAAGACTTCTCCAGCTAATGTGAGTCACATCTGAACCGGGTTGTAAGGGGTAAGCAAGACCTGTATTCTCTGCTCATCTATAAGATCACTGAAGGAAGGACCAGGTTTGGTCCAGAGCTGTATTTATAGCAACTAACATTTTGCCCAAGACATTTCCTAAATGTATGAAGGAAGAAAGGGAGGGAAAAGGGGGTTTATTTATTTCACAGGCAGAGAGAAGGGAGACAGCAGACATCCTTGGACTTGCTTAACCGTGTTCTCTGAATTCTGCCCGTCCATCACATAGGCCCTGTACTAACAGCAATATTACCTTTCTGTGGCTTGATCCTGGCCCCTAGTCCCTGCTGATTGGTCCAGAAAGGGGCCATTGACACAAAATGGACCCATCAGAGTACCTGCCTTGGAATGTAGAATTGGGACCCAGAAAGAAAGAGAACTTGAGCCTCTTCGTGTGGATGAGTGTATAAATTCTAAAGCCGGGAGCTGGAAGGTGGCCATGTTTTTCACCATGTAAATGGGGAGCAAGGGGAACCAGTCCACAGAAAGCGAGAATGAGGAGGGTGTGCAAAGAAAAGCTGAGATGAGGGGCACCTGAGTGGCTCAGTGGGTTAAAGCCTCCATCTTCAGCTCAGGTCATGATCTCAGGGTCCTGGGATCGAGCCCCTCATCGGGCTCTCTGCTCAGTGGGGAGCCTTCTTCCCCCTCTCACTCTGCCTTCCTCTCTGCCTACTTATGATCTCTCTCTCTCTCTGTCAAATAAATAAATAAAATCTTTAAAAAAAAATAGAAAAGCTGAGATGAGAAACAAGGAAAAATGGGAGATAGGAAATACTAGCTGAATTTCTATCCCCTCCCAGTTCCTGGTTCCTGAGGCCTTGTTACATTGCTGTCTTTGAGTTCGTTAAGTTCCATCATCTGTCTTTCCAGTGAATGTTCTCTTTTCTCTCTCTCTCTCTCTTTTTAATCTAAGCCAGCTTTGCTTGGTTTTTAAACTTTTGAACCAAATGCATTTTATCCAGTGACAGTGGAGTTGGGGTGGAAGAATTCCCAGAAGGCTTACGGTGAATGAAAGCACTGAGGTCCAAAAGGCCTGGTTGTTTGGCCAAGACAAAGGAATAGGGTATAGGACCTTGGGATGCTAGAAAACCCCAAGAAAAAAGGGGCCAGATATGATGGAAATAGATCCATCTTCCTCTGGAAATTCCTATGTTTGGAATGTGCCTAAGAAACATGGTAAGGAAACCTGAGAGGGGAGTTCGAGTTTCATCCGGCAAAAAGTGTAAATGAAAATCTTCCAGTGACCTGCATTGTTTAGGCTTTGGGACTAACAAAGCTTAAAAATTTGGCAAGGAGGCATCCAAATTGGCAAAGAAGAAGTCAAACTTTCACTCTTTGCAGATGATATGATACTTGATGTGGAAAATCCAAAAGACTCCACTCCAAGACTGCTAGAACTCATACAGGAATTCAATCAAGTGTCAGAATATAAAATTAATGCACAGAAATCAGTTCCATTCCTATACACTAACAGCAAAATAGAAGAAAGAGAAATTAAGGAGTCGATTCCATTTACAATTGCACCCAAAACCATAAGATACCTAGGAATAAACCTAACCAAAGAGGCAAAGAATCTGTACTCAGAAAACTACAAAGTGCTCATGAAATGGAGGAAGACACAAAGAAATGGAAAAACGTTCCATGCTCATGGATTAGAAGAACAAATATTGTGAAAATGTCTATGCTACCTAAAGCAATCTACACATTTAATGCAATCCCTATTAAAAT
>CM052815.1:87755780-87773057 GCA_028533885.1 Nasua narica | reverse complement strand
TTTTTTTTTTAAAGATTTTTTATTTATTTATTACAGAGCGAGAGACTGAGAATGAGAGGGGAGAAGGTCAGAGGGAGAAGCAGACTTCCCGCAGAGCTGGGAGTCCGATATGGGACTCGATCCCGGGACTCCGGGATCATGACCCGAGCCGAAGGCAGTTGCTCAACCAACTGAGCCACCCAGGCGCCCGTGACGGGTTTTTTTTTGAAGATTTTATTTATTTATTTGACAGAGATCACAAGTAGGCAGAGAGGCAGGCAGAGAGAGAGGGGGAAGCAGGCTCCCCGCAGAGCAGAGAGCCCGATGCGGGTCTCAATCCCAGGAACCCGAGATCCTGACGTGAGCCGAAGGCAGAGGCTAATGATGGATATTTTTAATATAGAATTTATTGCTGCTACTCTGTTCCTGTTTCCAACACAGCAGGGAAAAGGGTTGTTTGGTTTTTTTTTAAAGATTTTTATTTATTTATTAGAGAGCGAGAGACTGAGAATGAGAAGGGAGAAGGTCAGAGGGAGAAGCAGACTTCCCGCAGAGCCGAGAGTCCGATATGGGACTCGATCCCGGGACTCCGGGATCATGACCTGAGCCGAAGGCAGTTGCTTAACCAACTGAGCTACCCAGGCGCCCGGGAAAAGGGTTGTTTTAAAATACAAGTCAGGGTTGCAGCTTATGGAATGTTGGTATGAGGAGATTGGTGGATTCTTCGTATGGCAAAATAATGCTTTGAAAGTTTTATATATGCTATAAATATAGTGTGTGTGTGTATATATATATATATATATATATATATATATATATATATGAACTATTGAAAGTCTCTAGAAACTGTCCTTACAACATATAACAAATGAAGAAACTGTGTGTGTGTGTGTGTGTGTGTGTGTGTGTGTGTTCGCGTGCGCATGCATGTATATTTCATATGTATGTATGAAAGCCTCTGGAAACTGTCCTTAGAACATACAACAAATGGTGCTCGCTTCGGCAGCACATAAACTAAAATTGGAACGATACAGAGCATACAACAAATGGAGAAACTTTTATTTGAGAAAATCTACCAATCTCAGAACAATGAGTCTGTGGCATTTGGACCAGAACCAATGTCCATCTTTTCTTCCCCCAAATCCACGTGACCAAAGCTCTAACAGAAGAACACTACTTTGAGCAGCTGTAGCCAAGAAGGGTTTTTTTTCTACCCTCCGCTTCTAGGGCTAATGTTTTGTTGCAGTAGGGGAGGGCCAATGTGTCTTACTTGCTCCCCACCCACTTGGCCTGTGTCGCAGAAACACTATTCCAGGAAGGTGCACCTGACAGGATTGGTACTTCCTGCCCTCATCCAGCTCCCATTTGCATGGCATGGGCTGTTGCTGCCCTGAGCTCCAGTGAGATGGTGCAGAAATTCTTCCCAGGAGAAGAGGCAGACTGCAAGGACAGAGAACCCCACAATTCTGCCTCAGAGAACTGAGTTTATTTGGAACAGAAGATGGGGAAGTTCATGCCTAGGGTTTTGTTGGAAACAGTAGATATCTTGGTAGTGTGCAACAAAGAGGGCTAGTAGTTTCATGATATGAGTAGTAGAGAAAGAGTTTGCGGAGAAGAGTTTTCATGGGTCACTGTCATGTCTGGGGAATCTAGAAGGCTCTGCGTATGTACCTGTATCCACTCAGGAGCAATAAAAACAGAATGTGTTGGGGGGTGTGAAAGCATAAATTATGCCACTTTCGGTTTGCAACTCTCTTGGGAGCTTCCTCAGTATAATCTAAAACCCAGCTCCCAAACATTCAGGGTAGGGAGAAACCAAAGCAAGAGGCGGGTTCCTCCTCCTCCAGGTTGGTAGGCAGCAGTTTTTAATAAGCCAAGGGAACTTATGTACGAGGCTCCTCTTAGGCAGCAACAACATGAATGGATCCTAACACCTGCCCTCCAAAATTTCCAAATTTATACAGAGGCCTTTATAACTGGGCTCAGTCACATATAGTGTGTAGGTGTTCTTAACACCATATCATCATGTCAAGGCTGTGTCCTTGGAGCAGGCTCTGGGAGCGGGAAAGGCAAGTGGAAGCCACATCCCAAGGAAAGTGGAGAGGGTGAGGAGCCTCCAGCTGCCTGGGTCCAACTCACAAGTCAATCAAGGGTCATGTCTTTTTAATGATGTTCCCAATACCCACACACAGATCCATCAGCAAAATATGGAACTTAAAGCCTCAAGGGAAGTAAGTACAACCTTTGGCCAAACATTGGCTGAACAGAAAGCTACTCTGATCCAGAGGTGAGTCCTAGGAAGTCTAGCTTCAACATAAAATCACACTCTTCCCTAGTGGTCTGGAACACTGTGGATACACAAGGCTGTAACCTCTCAGGAGTGAATGGAGAGGAAAACTGGGCTAGGGGTCCTGGAACAAAGTGTGAACTCCCTGAACTACAGAAGCAGTCTCTAAGCCACACATAGATCTAATGGTTAGTGTGTATATTTGAGTTTCTAAGGGGGTTTATGTTCAGTCTTAGATCAAACAGTGGTTCACACAGCCGCAGTGGTAATCCCTAGGAACAGGAGGAAAAATAAGCAAAGACAGAAATCTAGAGAGACATCAGAGGTTGCCCCAAACAAAACAAAACAAAATGAAACAAATTTAGTTCCAAAATGCTTCCCAAAGATGGGGAGGGATCAGCATTGAGTTTCTATATTATATTACCTAAACTATAGTTTTCAACAAAAAATAGTGAGACCTACGAAGAAACAGGGAAGTGTGATAAAAAGGAGAAAAAAAGGAGACAATAGAAAATACCTTTGAAGGGGCCCTGATGATGGACTTAGCCAACCAAGACTTTCAGGCAGCTCTTAGAAATTTATTCAGAGAACTAAAGGAAACCATGTTGAAAGATTTAGAGGCAGGATGGTTACAGTATAAAAAGTGTAAAAAGACAAAAATTACACAAAGAACTAGATGTAAATTCTGGAGTTGAGACATAAAACAACCGAAAGGCAATAGTTACTAGAGGGACTCAGTAGTAGATTTTAGTGTGCAGAAGAAAAATCAGAGAACTTGAAAGCAGATCAATAGAGATTATACCATCTATAGAACAGACAGTAAGTAGAATAAAAAATGAACAGAGTCTCAGAGAAACATGAAACACTTTTAATGCATCAACATACATGTAATGGTAGTGCCAGGAGAGGAGAGAAAGGTGCAGAAAAATGTTCAAGAAAATCACAGCTGAAAACTTTCCAGATACGGTGAAAACATGCTGATACATAGAGATAAGCAGATGAAAAGACTCCTCTGATAAACAAGAAGAGATTCATACTCAAACATTGTAGTCAAAATGTTGAAAGCCAAAGATGCAGAGAGTCTCTTGAAAGCAGCAAGGAGGGGCGCCTGGGTGGCTCAGTGGGTTAAAGCTTCTGCCTTTGATCGGGTCATCATCTCAGGGTCCTGGGATCGAGCCCCGCATAGGACTCTCTGCTTGGCAGGGAGCCTTGCTTCCTCCCCTGTCTCTGCCTGCCTCTGTGCCTACTTGTGATCTCTCTCCGTCAAATAAATAAATACAATCTTTAAAAAAAAAAAAAAAGCAGCAAGGGAAACAGGACTTGCCACAATAAGATTAACAGCTGACTTCTTATTGGGAATAATGGAGGCTCACAGGCAGTGTGACAGTATGTTCACAATAAGAAAGAAAAACTCTCAACCAAGAATCCCATATCCAGTAAAGCTCTTTTTCAAAAAAAAAAAAGGTGAAATAAAGTCAGTTTCTGATAACAGTTTCTGAAAACAGAACTGATTGTTGGCAGAGCTGCCTTATAAGGAATATTAGCAGAAGTTCTTTAAGTTGAAAGGAAGTGACATCAGTCAGTAATTTGAATCTATGTGAAAAAACAGAGCTCTGATAAAAATCGAGGTAATGATAAAAGACAATATTGCTACATTTTTTCCTTCTAATTTAAAGCAATATCTGGAAAATTGTGTTATTGGACCTAGAATGCATAGAAATATATTTGATAGTAACATCACAAAGATGAGAGTGGGGATGAAGCCATATTGGCTTGAGGAAGTGACTCCATCCACAGGAAGAAATGAGGATAACCCCACCTGATAAATAAGAAAATGAATGTATTTTGAGAAACTCCTGCCAAGGTACTTGTGCTCTCATTTCTTCGCTTAGCTTATACAAAAGACAATGTTAGAAAAAGCAGTAATTCAACAATGTATTGTTGGGTTTGCTACTTAGATAGGCATTCATATGTGTAATAATAAGAGCACAAAAAAGGGAAAGAATGTAGCAATGCAGGATGAATTTTACTATATTACTGGAATTAAGTTAGTGTTAATCTGAAGGAGATTTTAATAAGTTAAGATGCATATTGTAAGCCCTAGAGCAACCATAGGGAAGAACACTAAAAAATACAGTTCAAAATCCTTAAGGGAATTTAAATTGTACACTAGCAGCTATCCACTTAAGTCCAAGGAGGTAGTAAAGGAAGAATATACGTTATATATAGGAAACATGGCTTCCTGTATATAGGAACATGGTTGTATATAGGAAACAAAAAGCAGAATGGTAATTAATCCAGGCATATCAATAATAATATTGAATATGATTGTATTAAACCATCCAATCAAAAGAAAGGAGTTGCCAGACTGGCTAGAAAAAAAATGCTCCCACTATGTCTTGTCCATGGGAGACGCACTTTGGATTCAAAGACACAAATAGGTTGAAAGTATATGTGCTGCCGAAGCGAGCACTAGGTTGAAAGTAAAAGAATAGAAAAAGATAGGCCATGTAAACAGCAGGTAGAAGAGATCCAGACTGATAAAGTATCCAATAAATAGACTGTAATATCTAACATCAGATAAGATAAACCGTAAGATTGAACACAAATCAGATCTTGCCTCTCTGGTTTGAAACCTCTAGTGGCCTCCCATCCCTGAGAATAAAATTCAGATGTTTAAACCAGCAACTATCTTACTCTTCACCCCCTCCACCCCCAATCTCATGCCACCCTTCCCTAAAAATGGCTTTATTTTATCCTACGTTTTGATCTTAGTGTGGTAGGTATAGAATTCTTGGTTGGAAATAATTTTTCCTCAGAATTTCGAAAGCACTTCTCCATTTTCCCTTTGCAAGCTTTTTTTTTAAATGCAAAAATTCAGGTTTTATTTTTACTTATTCTTATATTGGTGGGAGCTGATATCAGGAACTGATAGGTAAACCAGAACTTTTGTTTTCTACCTCTTAACAAAAATACATACAATGTAGCATTATTGTTAGGCAAGACTTGCTTTTTACCTTTTACACAAGAATACAGTATTATCCTTTTGTGAACAAAATGCCCAGATTACTAAGGAAATCGTTTTTAGGGGAAATGTTTAATAACTATTTTATTTTAGTAAATCCTCCAGTGGGAAATGGGAGAATTCATTGCCTTTCCTTAGAAGAAGGCTGTGTAAGTAGTTACCTGTCAAATTTATCTGTGCAGCTCACTAACATTTCCTCATTAGAAACCTCCATATTTCTCCATTACAGTTCCCAAAATGACTTTAAAGTCTCCAAATTCGGTGTCTCCTTTGGCTTCTCTCGTGATTCTACCCAGGCTTTATTAATGATTCACTTCATATCATCATCTCAATATTCATAACTTTTCTGTAGAACATTCATCAGTCCCTCACTGGGATCTGTTTCAGTATCTTAGGAGGAATTTTCTTTCTCTTTGCACTCTTTTTCAGCCTGAGTCAGGTAGTCCCACTGCGTGTTTTCTGCTTTCTTTCTGTAAGAACAGTATCTGTCTTGAATTTTTTTTTTTTTTTTTTTTTTTGAACTACCTTCCGTGGAGATGGGTTTCAAGAGATTGTTCACAGTTGTGGAGTAAGTCTTCCCATTCAGTTTCTTCTCCAGAAGATCAAATGACATTTCTGTGAAAGGCACTTGCACGTTCTCAGTGGGGACTTGATGAACTCCAGTGAAGATGATGTAGATTTCCACAGACTTCTCTGACTGCTCCATCGTAATTAATGGTTTTCACTGTATATCCCTTTATAATGGAAGCAGCCGCGGCATCTGGCTTTCTCACTGTCAAGAAGTTCTGCTTTTTCTATGATTTCTGTTGCATCTTGTTCTTGATTTCTGTCTGGATCTTGGATCTTTGAGCTGTAAGGGCATCACATCCTTTTCTAGTGGCCTTTTCCACTTTCACCCCTTCTAGACCTTCGATAGCTCTTCCAAAGCTGAAGCCGTGGGCAGGCAGGGTCAGGCAGGGCCCGAGTTTTAGAGCCGTGCAGCGGAGAGAAGAGGAGACACTGCTCCAAACCCACTCCTCCTGCCCCACCTACAGGAGTCACAGTGCCTGCAGCTGGGCACACACCTCATCGGATCAGAGACCCGGCCCGCTTCTCCCTTTGGAAGCTTTAAGGCATTTAGGGTACTGCTGTTCAACCCCAGTGTTCTGGGACGACATGAAAGTTTGCCTCGGTCACTTTTCTTTCATTGTGCTGGACACTCAGTGGATCCTTTTAGTTTGTAAATTGTGTGTGTTTGTGATTTCTCTTCCTCCTCCTGTTTGCTCTGTTCTCCCTTTCTGGGAGAACATTCTACTGACTGTGCCCTCATGTGGGCCATTTCTGCTCATGTGTTGTTTTAAAGTTGTTTTTTTTTTTTTTTTTAAAGATTTATTTATTTATTTATTAGAGAGCGAGAGACTGAGAATGAGAGGGGAGAAGGTCAGAGGGAGAAGCAGACTTCCCGCAGAGCCGGGAGTCCGATATGGGACTCGATCCCGGGACTCCGGGACCACGACCTGAGCCAAAGGCAGTTGCTCAACCAACTGAGCCACCCAGGCGCCCTCATGTGTTGTTTTGTTAGTTCTGGCCTCGGGATATTTTCCTGTCCTCTGCCAACATCTGTGAGGAGCTTACTGCAGCCCCAGGTGCTCCAGACCGATTCTTTAGATCATCTTTTGGCACACAACCGTGCTTAATAAGTATTTATCTGTTGCCCCAGGGAAACTAGTTAGTAGGAGCCACTGCCAGATGGACTGAAATGTGACGAGCTGTGGGTTTGTCATTGCTTGAGGTCAGCTGGATGGCCCTGTACCTCCTCCTCCTGTTTCTGTTTGTTTTGTTGGCCTCTGTGGGTTCCTAACTCTGATTCCCACAGCTGTCCTTGCACTTGCAGTTGTGTCTTGATACCCCCTTTAGTGACCCATTCTCCAAAACCATCTGCAGCACATTCCCTGAGTTCTCGGTCTTGCTCCAGACATTTAACCATTGGGTTCTTCTGGCTCTAAAAATCCCCCAGATTAAGAACCACTTGGAGAGACTATTTGTTTTGATTTCTTCAGCTAAGGTAGATCTCATAGTCTCTGTCATACGAGGCAACTAAAGCTTGCTTGGTTAGAGTGAGGCTTCCAATCCAGGTCAGCCTCTGGGGTTTCAGGATTTCCAACCTTCTGCGCTGCCTCTCAGCCCTCACCGTGTAGCTGCAAGGACCACATGAGGCAAGCCAGGTTAGAATCTGCACAGACGCTGGTGACATTGGGGAGTGTGCAAATTCTCCCTAGAGTTTTCTCAGCCGAAAAGGTGATCTCTGGAGCTAGGATGATTAACACAAGGGAGTGAATCCCTGATGCTAAGCATTAGATGAGCTACCGGATAAGGGAAAGGTAAGAGAGGTGGACTGGGTATCTGGGGAAGGGAGGCCTTCCGGCAGTGCCCTTAAAGGACCTCACTGGGCGCTGCCTGGACGGGCCAAGCCGGGTGATAACAGCAGAGCTTCTGCCGGTGATGCTGCCTCCACGGATGACAAAGCCAAGGACAGTGTGTTCCAACTTCAGGGGAGAAGCAAGCTGTCCAAGTGGAGGTGAATCTCTGGTTTGCCAAAGGTTGAGTAACATGCTTCCTTAAAAAGCTTACCAGTTGGCTAAATTTAGGGTGGTGAACACTATTGGGCCAAGAATATACTTTGGCCTTGGGCCCATGGCATCTTCACTTGACTGGGAATTGGATGCATTTTCATTTTCCCTAAGCTTTTCTCTTGAGTCCTAGTACCTTTGTCTTTGGAGGCAGGAGACCAGGTGCTGATAGGTGAGTGGAGCCCTGTGGCTGTGAGTGGTGTCCCTGTTAGTAATGACAGTTAATAATTACCCTGTTTTTTTTGGATACGACTTTTTTTTTGGTGACTGGTTGGGTGCACACTGTGATGCTTTTATATAATTTTGTTTCACCAATCATCAAACTACAGGGGCATTTCTTGACAGTTCTCTGCTTTTCTTTCTCTTCTGGGTTCCCTTCTCTGATTGTTTTCTCCAAAGCTGTTTTCAAAGACAAGAAGATCTTGGGCAGCGTGAGCCCTTTGCCAGCCCCAGGTAATGGGTCTGAATGCCTGTGCACCGGCTTATTGATCCAGCGCCACCGCTCTCTGTCAGCCGCTGGAACTTCAGGGGGTCTGGCTGCCCAGCCAGCATGTTGCTAATCAGAATGGGAAAATAAACATCCAAACCTATCGAAGTTGAGAAGCTGTGAGGCAGAGTGAAGAAAGGATTGACTCCAGCATCAGCAGGTCCAACTTCCAGGACTGACTTTGCTATTGACTGGGTGCATTATTTGCTTCTCTGAGCATTGGCTTCCTTATCTGTAAGATGATGATACCACTTTCCTTGTTAGCTTTTATTTGGCTTAAAAGAGATGCGTATCGGTGCTCCATAACTGGTGGTTCCTGTACCTCTCTTAGAAGAAGCAGCTGGTTGGGCCTTGCAGTAAGGCCTCTGGCACTCCACGCGCAGCGGCACCCATCCCAGTCTCAGGGACATGAGCGAACGAATCCCTTGTGAACTTGAGGGAGAGCACCTACTCTGCACACTTAGGGACTTCTGCTTTCTCTTTATCAGGTTTATTGGTTCGTTCCCCAGTAGATCTGCATAGTTTTTTTTTATATAGTTACTAATCTGACTCAGATTCATTCATTCATGCAACAGTTGATTTATTAAGCACTCCTATATGCCAGCACTATGTTAAGTGCTAGAGACGTAGTCTGGGTCCCCAAAGAACCCAGAGTTCAGTAGAGAGATGGACTAGTCAACCTATAACCATAGTAGAGCCAGTGAATGCTAGTAAGACAGGTGAAGATACACAGAGAAGGGGCATCTGAGCCAACCTTGGGGACTTACCAAGGGCTTCCTGGAGAAGGGGACACTTATACTGAGATCGAGGGCTTCCTGGAGAAGGGGACACTTATACTGAGATCGAGGGCTTCCTGGAGAGGGGGACACTTATACTGAGATCGAGGGCTTCCTGGAGAAGGGGACACTTATACTGAGATCGAGGGCTTCCTGGAGAGGGGGACACTTATACTGAGATCGAGGGCTTCCTGGAGAAGGGGACACTTATACTGAGATCGAGGGCTTCCTGGAGAAGGGGACACTTACACCGAGATGAGGGCTTCCTGGAGAAGGGGACACTTACACCGAGATCCAGGGCTTCCTGGAGAAGGGGACACTTATACCGAGATGAGGGCTTCCTGGAGAAGGGGACACTGACACTGAGGTCGAGAGCTTCCTGGAGAAGGGAACACTTGCACCGAGGTTGAGGGCTTCCTGGAGAAGGGGACACTAACACCGAGGTTGAGGGCTTCCTGGAGAAGGGGACACTTATACCGAGGTCGAGGGCTTCCTGGAGAAGGGGACACTTATACCGAGGTTGAGGGCTTCCTGGAGAAGGGGACACTTATACCGAGGTCGAGGGCTTCCTGAGGAAGGGGACACTTATACCAAGGTCGAGGGCTTCCTGGGGAAGGGGACACTTATACCGAGATGAGGGCTTCCTGGAGAAGGGGACACTTATACCGAGGTTGAGGGCTTCCTGGAGAAGGGGACACTTATACTGAGATCAAGGGATGAGTTAAGAGCTGTCTGGGCAGGAACACAGCAGGGGGAGTGGGTCTGAAGGATGGTGAAGCTGGAGGCTGTCCTCTCTCTGCGGCAGGGAGAGGCCTGGGCCGGCCTCACTCCTGTCTCCCTAGAAGCTCCTGAGAGACCATGAGGCCCGAACGTATTTCAGAGAGACAGATGGCCGTCGAGGATGACTGATGGGAATGATTCTTTGGTGGAGTATTTTAAAAGATAACTTTATTACTTTTTGGATGGTTTTCTGAAATAGTCCCAGTGTGATATTTTTGTTGGTTAGTGAGTGGGTGTTTGTGTGCATTGATGTGTGGAGAGGGACAAGGTGCAAGGGCGAGTCGCTCCTCTCAAGTTTTACGGTGTGATGTTAAATGTGTTTTCTTTGTAAGACTTCGTTCTTTAGGCCCCGGCAGTTTCGAGAACAGGCTGTGACACCTTCACCCCAGTTCGCTGCTGCTACCCATCCCCACCTGACTTGCTCATGAAACTCTGATGACTTTATTTTTTTTTAAAGAGGATTTTATTTATTTGACAGAGAGATAGAAAGCACAAGTAGGCAGAGCGGCAGGCAGAGGGAGAGGGAGAAGCAGGCTCCCTGCTGAGCAGAGAGCCCGATGCGGGGCTCGATCCCAGGACCCTGAGATCATGACCCGAGCTGAAAGCAGACACTTAACCGACTGAACCACCCAGGCACCCCTCTCATTGAGTCCAAATGAGATGCTGCTGCATTAGACAGGATTTGGACTGGCTGATGGAGAGGAGGGACACACAATACTAGCAGCAGGGGCCATGGATCCCTGCCCAGACATGAGGGGCACAGAAGTGTGTGTGTGTGAAGGATGTGGGAGGCCAGTAGTATACCTCCAAAGCTGGATGCCACTTTGCACCTTCCTTTCCCACTGTCTTCTTTTTCACCCTGCTCATCTCTTGCACATGGGGAACCTGACATTGATTAGCCAGCTAGGGTCACCGTGGCTCAAGAGTTTCAAGCCTGTCCTGGTCAGGTACGAGGCTCTTCCATTGGAAACGTGCAGCTGTGATTTCATGGGATGAGGATTGTCCCTTTTACCTTGTTCTCTGTCCTGCCTTCCCAGCCCCGACCCCAGCTGCCTTTGAGGACAATACGAGGTTGTTCTCTTTCACCCGGATGATCTAGTTCCTTCTGTGTGTGATGTGGCTGCTGCATCAGGAAGTGCAGTGATTTGTCCAAAGTCACCAAGCGAGCTGGTGTGAGAACCAGCTCACTAACCATAGCCCAGTACTTTCCCCACTAAATACCAGTAGCTTTATCGGACTTTCCTGTGTATGGTCCCCAGCACTGGTTTTAGAAATGGAAGAGCGAACTGACATTGCTAACCTCCGTGCCGAGGGACTTGCACATAGTCATCTCACTGAGTCACTGTTCCAGCCCTTCCAGGAGGCGTGGGCATGGGTAGCAGAGGGAGGAACAGGGAAGCATGTTACCCACAGATGGAACCCGTGTTCCGAACAAGGTCCAAGGCCCATGTTCTGTTTGCTGGGCAGCTTTGCCTCAGCCTGCCCCACCTGAGCCGAAGAACTGAAGGGCTCTGCAGTAGGGTCAGGAGTCACTGCCTTTTGTCCTTGACGCTATGCAGAAGTTCAGACCTAGGTCTAACTCGACCTTTTCATGGTTTCCCTCTACACGGAGGCCTTTGGGGCTTAGTCCCTCCAGAGACAACATTACTGCAGTTCCAGCTGAGGTCTCTGTCTTCCCTGGCTGGCTTCTGGGAGTATTTTTTTTTTTCCTTCAGCCTTCTTGATTCTACTCAGATTTATTCTTGGCTTTTAGACTGGCTAAAGAATATCTGGTGACTATTGGAGGAATATGTTTAATATGCAACCTTACTAACATTAGAGATGGATCTGAAATTCTTTCAAGTCCTTCATAGTGCATTGCTGTCTTCTTGATCTCTGCTTGCCTCTGACACTTGGAGAATTGGCACGGAGAATTTCATGGGGCCACAATGAAGTTCTAGCAATACTTGTTGTCTTTAGTTCAAATTATTTATGTCATGTCTGGGGCCTCTTCGTGCGTCTTGAGCTTGATGTGCTTATCCATGATGGGCTGGGGGGTTCTTGTGTGGTTCCACACTGTCTCTGATTTTCCCGAAGCCATTGCACGTTTCTTAAACTTGTTCCTTCTTCCCATCCCGTCTCAGCTGCCTCTCAGGTCCCTTACAGAATCTTGAGGGAGTCTCCAACACAGCTCGGTGCCTCTCCTCACAGGCACATAGAGCACAGGAGCTGGCAGCTCCCCTGGGCCACGCTCCCCCTGGACACCTGGGTCCTGCAGGGGTGGAGTGGGCCTTCTTCCTGGCCTGCGCACCGGTGTCTCTGACGTGCCCCAGCCAACAGCCCTCTGGCTTTTTACCGAATAACTGAGCCACTGTGAGCTCTCACGTTATCTTTTTCTCCCAGATCTGCTGTGGACTGCTTTTTCTCGGGAGAGAAGCTCTTGAGACATAGCAAGAGCCAGAAGGGCACCGGGGGAAGAGTGCAGCCTATTTGCCGGCATGATTCCTCTGCAGGGGGCTGGGGGATGAGGTGTGGGAAGAAGATGACTCTAACTCTTCCCTCTTTTCAGAGCGAGACCTGTGGTTTTGGAAGCTTTTACCATTCTTCTAAAGCCCCCAGATAATGGAAGGCTATCAGAGGCTGTGGTCAAAGGTGCAAGTAAAGGGGATTTTCAGCGTGCGAGAGTGCTCTAGTGGACATCAACTTTGGACTCTTCTTCATGGAAGTCTTTCTAACTCCCCCCATGCCTTTGATCTCCTTCCTTCTGCTTTGCTAGCTTTATCTAGTATCCATTCCTGATTTCTGCCTTCTTCAGTAACTTGCCTCTCCTCCTGGAACGGGTTGGATTCTCCCTGCCATGTGTTCCCTGATGGTTTTCAGCTCTGGGTTCCACTATGCCTTGTAGTTCTTGTTCTCCTGTATCATTCTCTAGAATCTGATGGTCTAAGTAGAATTCATCTTGATTTGGGATTTAAATTAAACCTCTGTGTTACTGCTTCATTTGAAAGATCCCAAGGGGGGGGGTTGCCTGGGTGGCTCAGTGGGTTAAAGCCTCTGCCTTCAGCTCAGGTCATGAGCTCAGGTTCCTGGGATTGAGCCCCGCATTGGGCTCTCTGCTCAGTGGGGAGCCTCCTTCCCTCTCTCTGCCTGCCTCTCAGCCTACTTGTGATCTCTCTCTCTGTCAAATAAAGAAATAATATGTTAAAAAAAAAAAAAGATATCACAAGGGCCCCAGGGTATGGTCTAGCCTGTTCTTGCAGTAATGCTCAATGCCTCGTAGTGAAGGCAAACACTGACCTCGTACGAAATGCCAAGGGTGGGGTGAGTAGGTCCCCGAGGTGAGAAGACCAAGGGGATTGTCTCTGTGATGGCATCCAGCCTAAATTACGGAGCTGGACATGCTGATGCGGCTGGCTGTACGCTCTGCCTCTTTAATCATACCTCTTGAAGCTGCTTAGTAAGTTGCAAGAGTGAGGGAAAAATATGGCTGTGGACTCACTGCTCTGGAATCCATTTATACAGTAAAAAGGATTCCAGAATTAGGTGCTTTTTCTCCACTTCATTTTTTGCTAACAGATTTTCTCTCCCTGTTACAGTGTAAGATTGATTTCTGTCTTCAAAATGTGTTCATGGGGATGAGGGCTTTTCAGTGAAAAGCATTACAAATCATCCACAAACATCAGGCATCTTTGGGAGAAGTGAGGCTGGGTCTACAGTGCTCATTTTTCACAGAGAGTGCTACCACCTGACATCTTCCTGAATTTCCAATTTCAGATTGTCCTTGTCTGTTTGAAGCTTGGGTATGTGAATTCCAGATGAGCTTGTGCAGGCTTGTAAAATTTGCATGGTATGAGGAGAAGGAGCTGTGACAGCTGAGTGACACAGAAATGGCGAAGGAAGCCAGGCTAAATCAGAAACCCTGCTTCCGGTGAAACCCCTGTCTTTGCTGAGTGCTGGCCTGTCACCTATGGGACCATATTTCGAAGAGATTTCACAGGTATTCCTTCCTTGACTCCTCCCAACACCTTGTGATAGACATGGGAGGAAGGATTGCGTCCACATGGGAGCTCCAAGCTGGGAGCTGGAATGTTTTTGTGACTTAGCTCAAAGCAGGTTAGCAGCAGAGATGGGATAAAAACCTAATTCCTTTTCCACGTGGGACCCGTCCCTTAGGAGTCTATGTAAAGTGCCTCAGGTTGTATAATAGCGAAGAACTCAGGATCAGAAAATTGGTCACAAAAGATCGGGATTTTGAGGTAGCAATGAATATGCCTTTATATTAAGTTCCTAGGTTGATATATGCCCACAGTAGGCACTCAGTAAATATTTGTTGAGATAATAAGGTCTCATCTCCAAGCCCTAAGCTCTGAGAAAATAGGGCTCTGCTGAGTACAGGACGTGGGGAGAGGAGCGGGCACAACTACAGAGGTACAACCTGGGGGCTTCAAGAAGGACCTCAGTGGCAGCAAGAAGTGTGGTGCACAGTGAGCCCCTGGTTGCCTGCATCTCAGCCACACACTACTCATTTAATCCTGTTGATTTTGTTTTTGAAAGATTTTATTTATTTATTTGAGAGAGAGCACGAGTGGGGTGAGTGGCAGTGGGAGAAGCAGGCTCCCGGCTGAGCAGAGAGCCCAACTTGGGGCTCCACCCAGGACCTCAGGATCATGAGCCAAAGGTGGATGCCCAACCAACTGAGCCACCCAGATGCCCTGATCTCATAGGGTTTGAAGGGACTGTTTCAGGGATTTTTTCCTTGCACCATTCGTTTAGATTCTGGGAACCTCTGTCAGGAAAAGAAATGGACATTCTCTGTCAGACATCTTCCACTGCTTCCATAGTCTCCTTGGACATGCGTGATCTGACTTCTCCCACATTGCCAGCCTCCCATGGACTCTTTTTTTTTTTAAGATGTTATTTATTTGAGAGGGAGAGAGCATGAGCACATGAGCGTGAGTGTGGGAAGAGGGGCAGAGGGATACAAGCAGACTCCCCGCTGAGCAGGGAGCCCTATGATCCCAAGATCATGTCCTGAGCCAAAGGCAGACACGTAACTGACTGTGTCACCTGGTGCCGCTCACTGGCTTTTGACCCGTGATTTTCTGACTTGGAAATCCATTGTGTTGCTCATAGATGATTTCTTCCTTTGAATTTTCCTGACGCGCTCATGCCGTAGCAGTGGTGTCCTCTCACTGAGTATCTGGAGGTGCTCTTTGAGACCCTGGGCTCCCTGATGCCTGACTGCTTGCCTGACTTCAGACCCATGCCCCCATCCTCACGTTTGGCTTCTGGGCTCCTCTAGCCTCTGGCCCTTTGACCTGAGGTGTGTCTTACTTTCAGTCTTGCTATTTTTAAAAAATCTTTTCACTTGACCACTCTTACCATTTTCAAGTAGGGGAGAAGTTCTTTTGTAAGTTGAGAGCAGAACAGATCAAAATACCAACGCACAGAATTTTGAAAAAAATCTTTGACTCTTCAATTTACTGATGAGGAAATGGGCCCAAAGAGGTTTAGCAGCTTGTGTCACAGTTCACAGAGAGAGTTGATGGATGGGTCAGGTGTAGAACCCAGGTGTGTCACTCCCCCACTACGTAACTCTGGTGGCTCCTATTTTTCTTCAATTCATGAAAACATCTAAATGCTACTGACAAAGGAAAGGACCAGTAGAAACTTCCTCTCTAATGGAATGGTGCACACTCCTTTCCTGTGTCCCTAGGCCCTCTTCATCAATACTTAAGATCCTAAGGCAGGGGAGGAATTTAAAATACGAGTGCTCTGATTGCTTAATGCTTCTGGTCTCCCAAGAGTCAGGACTGTGGGCCATTAGCAAAAGCATTACGTCTGATTCCTACAAAGCAGCGTGAAGTGATCCCCACGGCAGCCATGACCAGGAAGGAAATGGCAGCTTGTACTGTGTCCCAGAGCTAATTGTTGGCCATAGAAGACCGCGGACCACAGGCGTAATGAGCTCCATGGGGCCCATGGTCTCACGCTGGTGGCTTTGGATGCCAGCCAAAGTTTGTAAGCAAATGAGCTTGAACAAATGTGATTGTTCAGCTGTACAGATTAGAGTCAGAGTCAGAGAAACCACGCTTGAGGTTTGGCCTGTATTTTGTCATCGAGTGTGTGTGCCAAGCTCGGTGCAGGTTATGATGTGTTGGCTTCCTTGGTGGCTGAGGAACAGGGCTGGGCTCAGGGGCGCCCACCCTGGACAGGCTGGATTTGTGTTTCCTGCTGTCTCTTCCTTGAATCATGTCATGCCCCCTTGAGTTCTGTCTCCGGGGACAGCCCATGCTGTTTAGGGCCTCCGTGTGGGCCTCTAGTTCTGCAGGTGGAACAGCTCGGACCAGCGATGACTTGGGGTGGCGTTCACTTAAAGGGGTGATGGTCCTGGACGTGAAGCTGCTTGTGAGCCTGGTGCACTTCCTCAGCCCTCTGCTCATCGGCCGGGAGTGACTACAAATGCAGGAACCTGAGGCCAAGGGTCAAGGTAATGAAAGCAGGAGAGAAGAAGCAGTGGTTTTAGACAAATTCAGATAGAGGTTCATGTGGTCTAGACTGCTTCCTGCCCCAAGTACCGTGTTGTTGTTTCTCTGCTCCCATCATCTTGTCCCCTGCTGCTAAGCTTTCTCCCTTCTCTCTGTCAGGAAAGGTAAGATACTTCCTGGCAGACATTCCTATAGCTTCAGCGGCAGACACAGCGTGATTGTCTTGTCAGAGATGTTGGAAAGGCTGCAGCAGGTTCGCCTGGGAAAAGGGAACCCTAGTGCTGACTTACAGTAAGAAATGTTCAACATTAAGTGCTCTACACACCTTTGTTGAAGCCTGTGATGGGCTAGAACTCAAAGGTGAACGATGGGAAGCTTCCTGGAGGAGGTGGTACCTCAGCTCTATCTTAAAGGACAGGTGAGCCGTGGAAAGAGCAGAAGGGAATTCCAGCCAGCATGGTCAGCAGGAGCAAAAGCATGGAGGCAAGAAAGAGTGGGGGTGAACAGGATGTCCCCAACATTTGGATTTTGCTGGTGTAGGAAGTGAATCGAAGCATGAGACAGGAGTATGAGAATCATTTTTTATGATGAGCTGGTCGCGCTATTGGTTCTATCCAATAGCGCCTGAATGAAAGCTATTTTTTGATTATCTGTTAATGGAGTTTTAGACATTACAAAATAATGGATAATTGTCAAGTCACTTAAATCTGGCCAGAGAAAGTGACCAGGAGAGAGCGTGAGAGGAAGGCTTGGTTTCTTCCTCTTTTGCTAGAAGATCCATTTGAGGGCTATGGTGTCTACCTGCAGCATTTCCTTTGCTCTGGTCTCTCAGTTGTCCCTTGGGGCTGTCTGAGGGTCCCATCTTCC
>CM052815.1:87729365-87749041 GCA_028533885.1 Nasua narica | reverse complement strand
TGTAAATTGTTAATGCCAGACCTAAGTAGTTTGAACTTGTGGCCTAATTAATGTTTCCATTAATTAGGCTCAGGGACAGGGGGAATTGAGGGTGTGGGGCAACCCAGTATTCCTTGTCTTAAGAGTCAGTCGTCCAGCTCTGCCCCACCTCAGGGTCCCGTGCAGGCTTCGTTTATGTGTCTGAGAACTGAGTTGAGGCACAGACTAGCCTGGGTTCAGGTAGGTTTTGTTTTTGTTTTTCGGGTTTTTTTGAGGTGATCCCAGGAAGCTGAAGAGAGGGAATGGGGTTAATGAGAAACGGCAGGAGAGAGCAACACAGGCTGTGTAATGGCACTGCTTCCCCGTGTGGGCGACGGTACACTCAGGGGCCAAGTAGAATGCACTACACTTGTCCGTCTGTAGCCTGAGAAAGCGGACTGCGTACCTGCCGGCCCCTGTTCTCAGTGACTGGGAGCAGCTCGCTCTTTCCCAGGCTATATCTGTACAAGGACAGAGGGATTTTCTGAACCTTTGGAGAGAGTCCTGAAGCAGAGGAGCCCCAGAAAGTGTCTGAGATGGGACACTGGTGACACGTCTGAGCTGTCCACCTCAGCTATGTGGAAATGGAATGGTCTCGGTGGGGCAGGAGATGTGGGCGGGGTCCCCACGGTTTCTGTTACAGCCTGTTAAATAAACTCGGATCCTGACTTTGGGTTTCTTCGATCCATAAAGTCAGCAACCGATTTTAAGAATAAACAAATGCAGAAAGACCTTATTATGCAGAGAATACACCATCAGCCAGAACTAAATAAAAATTATCTTGATAAAATTACTTCAAATCCAAAGGCTAGAAAGGCTTTAGCCTGGAATCCTTGGTTTCTAGAAATCAAATTAACTTGGGAAATCAAAGAGAAACAAGAAGAGTTTGAAAATATATTTCAGTTTTATTATCAGAATGGTAGCAAGGGAAAAAATAAAATAATGGAATGAAGTATGATTAAGTTGTGAAAGAGCAGAGATTTCTTTAGGAGGTATGTTGCAATGGAAGGACAAACAGGAAGATAATTGAAAATGAGCTATTTGAAATTTAGGATAGACAGATATGCAAGGGAAAATGAGATATGCCTGGGTATCAGGGCTCTGAAGCAGGGCTTCCTTTCTTTAGAAAAGAGGGAAAGATTTTATGTGTTACTAAATCAGACAGAGTGACTGGGGTCCAATAAAGATGAGAAAGGTAATGTCTAAGGGAGAAAACTGGAACAACCCCTCAGAAGATGCCAGAATCCAGAGCACGACTGAAAAACACTCTTCGAGCAGCAAACACTCCACAGTAAGAGCAATGGGCCACCATCCCTGCAAACTGAGGATGAAAAAAATTGAGAGAAGAATACTAGGAAGAGGAGTAACTTGGAAAGCTTCAAAATGACACAGACATCACCTGCACCTTGAAGGAACCTACCTAAGAAATATATGGAATTGGTGCAAGAAGAAGGCACAGACAAAAAAAATGGAAATATTTTGGGGAGCAGAATGGGAGCAAGTAGATAGTAATAGATGAAGTCCAGGCCTGGATCGACCTGGTGGGAAAATGTGTCTTTGTGAATGGGTTTGGGCATCCCAATGGGGTTTTGAGGGTGGGAAGCTTTGTTTGAGTAGTGGGTGATTGTGGTAGACTCAGATTGTTTTGATGTTGTATTTCTTGCTGTAGGAGAATGTGCAAGACCAAATCTGAAGGAGTTTATTCGAAAACCCAAGTGTGAGCCAGAAGGGACAGTAAAAGGAAAGAAGCTAGGCAGAGCTTAGCACTACCTGTGTTAGAATGGAAAGAGATGTCCTTAAGAAGCATCTGGAACAGTTAGAAACTCGAATGAATCTTCCTGAGGGGAATAGGGAAACAACAGTTGGGAACGGGACACACAAGCAGGATTAGACGTTCCCCACTGACTCCTCCATGTCTCCTGTCTATCCTTCCAGACCCTGCTCTGTGCCGCTGAGGTGGAATTCGATCCCTGAAGCTGCTTCCCTCTCTAGTCCAGTTGGCTATGGCCAGTGGAAGGCACAACAGGGATCTGATCGGAGAGCAGGAGTGGGGAGGGGCTGAGGCCCTGATTCACCTGCTCCCTCCCCTCCCTCCTGCAGTCTGAGCTGGTAACAGCTCCAGGCTTCCTTCACTGCCCACAAATCCCCAGAGTGCCTACAGTAACAAGGAAAACTTACAAGTTTGTAATATGCTGGTGAGCAAAGAAAGTCCTCTCAAATACGATAGGTTGATGCTGCCATCAATGCAGAGCTCTGACCTTCGCAGGAATAGTCACTTCTTGCAAGAAGGTCTTGAATACCATTTTTTTTTAAAGAAAACATTTTATTTCTTAAAATGTTTTGATTACCTCTAAGGAGATGAGTTATGAATGAAATTTGGGATTAGTACATAGGAATGGCTTTTACGTGACTTTCTAGATTCTAGGACATCTTTCTCTTTCACAGAACTCCCCCTGAATATTTTTAGAGAAAATTCTCTATCATATTCTTAAATACTGTGAGGGAAAGGGAATTGAGAAACTCTCTGCATACCAGTCTAGTGTCTAATACACTTCATCATCAAAATTGTTTTCTTTGCAATACTTTTTTAAGATCTTGGATTGCAATTTGTATTTTCTATTTATTTTTATTACAGTGCTGTATTAGTTTGAAGTGTACAGCATCATGATTCAACAATTCCGCACATTATTCTGTGCTCACCATGACAAGTGTAGACCTCATCTGTCACCAAACAACATTATTACCATCTTAGTAACTATACTCCCTCCGCTGTACTTTTCATCTCCATGATTGACTGACTTTGTAACTGGAAGTTTGTACCTCTTGATCCCCTTTATCCATTTCATCCATCCACCCACTTACCTCCCCTCTCGCAAAGTCCTGTTTGGTTTTTTGTATTTAAGAATGTGTGTGGGGGGCTTGTCTGTTTTATTGCTTTGTTCATTTGTTTCTTAAATTCTACATATAAATGAAATCAATCTGGTATTTGTCTTTGCCTCACTGACTTATTTCACTTAGCATTATATTCTCCAGGTTCATTTATGTTGTCACAAGTGGCAAAATCTCATTCTTTTTAGAGCCAAGGAATATTCCCTTGCACATGCATGCCACATCATCTCTATCCAGTCATCTATTGATGGACACTTGGGCTGTTTCCAGACCTTGGCTACTGTAAATAATGCTGCAGTGAGCATAGGGGTGCCTCTATCTTCTCAAGTTAGTGTTTTTCATTTTATTTGGGTAAAACTCAGTAGCAGAATCACAGGATCATCTGGTGTTTTGATTTTTAATTTTGGGGGAATTTCTACACTCTCCCAGTATAACTTTCACCACTTTGATTCCCATCGATATTGCATGAGGATTCCCTTTCTCCACATCCTTGCCAACACACTTGTTATTTCTTTTCTTCTTTGAGTGGAAGACGGTGCAAGAGCAGATTTCCCCTCAGGAATAGTCAGTGTCTGATGTCAAAATTAGCTTCCCATTGGGAGTTTTTCCCTCAGTGAGCTGAAGAGCCCAAATGAGGCCCTTCTAACAATAGCAGAGACTGTCGGGTGTCCTGGTGAGGCTGAATCCAGGGATTTTTTTTTTTTAAAGATTCATTTATTTATTTGAGAGAGAGAGAGAGAGAAAGTGCAGGGGGCAGGGACAGAGGGAGAGTGAGAGTGAGAGTGAGATTCTCAAGCAGACTCCATGCTGAGTGCAAGCCTGATGCAGGGCTGAATCTCACAACCCTGAGATCACGATGTGAGCCAAAACCAGGAGTTGGATGCTTAACCGACTGTGCCACCCAGGGGCCCCATGAATTCAGGGATCTTTATTGTCTGCTGTTTTGCCCTCACAACACTAAGTCTTGCTATGGTCTGGGATGTACTCAGATTAAAGATATGGAAATGCAGGGATGAACTGCTTTAGGGTCTTGATTTTGTCAGTATGAGATTAGTTCTGTGATCATCTTATGTGTCCTGTTAATGCTTTCAGTTCTTTAAAAATGAGACATATGCAAAGGCTTGTTGTTTCATTCAGCCTGGGAGGGGGTGAGAAAATGAAATTCATGCGGTAGACAAAGCCCAGGCAACAGTTACTGAAGAATCTAGTGTTTACCCAGGCACCATGAATCCTCTCACCTAAGGCTGAGCAAAATTAAATGTTCACAGGGAGTATAATATAATAATCATACAGATTTAAAATTCTCTAGACCTTGGATTTAAAAGGCTGAGAGAATTTGATTTTGAACTTTACCTTGCAAAAAGATTAAGTTCTGGACATTAATTTTTCACTGGAAAATTAATAATTCAGGACGATTTATACTCAAACTTGGGGACACATCATTGGGATTAATGGATTACAGTAGTTGTATATTGTTATTGAAGAGCATTGCAAAACCTTTGATAGGCTGTATTGTATATCATGGGTAGGCAAATTCAAGATGGGAAATAGTGAATTTTTCAGCTTTGAATTTAATTGAGTTAATGAACCGTGTCATCAACCCATTTTAGAACTCTGGGAGAGCAAAATGCTGGCTGCCCTCCAGTAGCCCCTGAAGAACCAACAAGGAAGCAGTTGTTGACTTTGGGAGATGGATCTCATGAAGGTGGGGTCTGACCTTCTCCTCACTTACCTGTTTGAACATGGGATAAATGCATTGGTTCTCAGCGGTGACTTCCCATTAGAGTAACCTGGAAGCTTTTAAAAAACCCAATATCCAGGTGCCTGGGTGGCTCAGGGTCCTGATCTCCGGGTCTTGGTTTCGGCTTGGTTTTGCGGTTGTGATCTCAGGGTTGTGAGACCCAGTGCCACATCGGGCTACGTGCTTAGCATGCAGTCTGCTTAGGACTCTCTGCCCCTCCCCCACCCAAATAAATAAGTTAAAAAAAAAAAGATCCCAATGCCCAGGCAGCTTCCCAGGCTTACTAAATCTGATTCTTTGGAGAGTGGAACCCAGGCACCAGCGTTTTTAAAGTTCTCCTGGTATTTGCCGTGGTGGCAAAAGTTGAGAACCACTTCCTTTTAAAAGTTGAGCAAAGAAGTAAG
Organism: Nasua narica; assembly: GCA_028533885.1. NCBI lineage: Eukaryota > Metazoa > Chordata > Mammalia > Carnivora > Procyonidae > Nasua > Nasua narica. Next base: position 87,743,989 of record CM052815.1, on the reverse strand, counting down.
GAAGAAGGAAGGAGGGAACCCCGGTCAGTGTTAGGTTACTGTATCCCCCCCTTCTTCCTATTTCCACATGGGGCGACTTTAGAGATTGCTAATCCTGGCTGCTTTCTGATCTCACTCATTACCCTTCAAGGTAGTAGAACAGATTTTGACTGGAGGACTTTGGGAAAAGTAACTGGGAATACATGTGCCTTTTCTTTCTTTCCGGTGGGTCCTCCTGCTGACAGAACTGTTTGCTCCCCTCTGGCTATGAGGTAAATGTAGTGCATTTTTTTTTTTTTTTTAACACTAAGGCCTTTTGCTTTTTTTTTTTAAGATTTTATTTATTCATTTGAGAGAGATACAAAGACAGAGAGAGAGCACAAGCAGGGGGAGAGGCAGAGGGAGAAGCAGACTCCCCGCTGAGCAGAGAGCCCAATGCGGGTCTCGATCCCAGGACCTGGAGATCATGACCTGAGCCGAAGGCAGACACTCAACCATCTGAGCCACCCTGGGGCCTCTTTATGCTTGTTTTGTCTTAAAGACTTTGACTTTTCATTGAGGGCTGTGGTGGGCCATCTCTGCTAGCTAGTGGCTGGGCATGGAGAATTAATTCAGGGCAGAGATGTGAGAAAGGCCACTTGGTCCAGATTTTAGTTATGTTCTCCAACTAGCTTTTTCAATTAAAAAAAAAAAAGTCGATACTTTTTACATTTATCTGCTTCACTTCTGTGGGGTTTTTTTCTCAATTTGTTGAGAGAAGATGAACAGAACAAACCAAGACTTGGGGTGGACCGAAGGCAGGGTAATAAATGGACAGCCCTATTTGTTTGTTTATTTGTTGTTGAAGTACAGTTGACACACAATGTTACATTGTTTTCAGATGTATAGGATATAAGATGTATGATCTTATACATGGAGGAGATGGAGGAGATAGCGACTTGACAACCCTATACACTCTGCTGTGCTCACCACAAGTGCTCACCACAATCTGTCACCAGGCAGTGCTTTTGTAATACCATTGACTCTATTCACTGTGCTGAATCTTTTACTTTCTTTAAAGATTTTACTTATTTATTTGAGAGAGCGCCAGCATGAGCAGGGGGGAGGGGCCAAGAGAGAAGCAGACCCCTGGCTAAGCAGGGAGCCCCATGCGGGGCTCGATCCAAGGACCCCGGGATCATGACCTGGGCTGAAGGCAGACACTTAACTGGCTGAGCCCCCCAGATGTGCCCGATTCTTTTATTTTTATAACTTATTCACTCAATAACTAGAAATATGTATCTTCAACTCTCAGTTGCCCATTTTGTTAATCCCCCCAACTCCTCCCCTCTGGCAACTACCAGTTCTCTGTATTTATGAAACAGTTTCTGTTTTTTTGTTAGTTGTTCATTTTGTTTTTTTAGGTTCAACGTGTAAGTGAAATCATGTGGTTTTTGTCTTTCTCTTATTTTTTTGCACTTAGCATAATAGCCTCTTGGTCCATGCATGTTGTCACAAATGACAAGATCTCATTTTTTATGGCTGAGTAATATGCATGCGTGTGCATGTGTGTATGTGTGTATACACACCACATCTTCTTTATCCATTCATCTGTTAATGGACACTTGGGTTGCTTTCATAGCTTGGCTGTTGTAAAGCTGTAATAACCATAGGGGTGCGTGGGGTGCCTCGCTAGTTCACATGGTAGATTGTGTGACTCTTGATCTTGGGATTATAAGTTCAAGCCCCATGTGGGGCATAGAGATTACTTAAAAAAACCCATGGGGTGGATATATCTTTTCAGATTAGTGTTTGACAATTTTTAAACCAATATTTTAGAAATACTTGTTTGACAGTTTTATAAGGGGGGGCCAGAATTTATATTTTGCTAAGAACATTTTTATGCCTCTTCCTTTATGTCTGAAATTACCTGCATTGCACCAGATGTAACCTAATATTTTAACTTATTGATTTTTTAGATTTTTATAGCACTCATGATTGGATGGGTTTAGTCACTTAGACTCCCTAAGGATGGAAGCAATTTATAGAAATACTTGCTAAGTCTTATTCAAAATATTTTTAAAGCCCCCACCGCCACCCCCCGGCTTCTATTTAGGCAGAGTATTTCACACTTGGTTGATTCTGCTTTAACTTCGTTTTTCTTTTGGAATTTTCTGAAATAGGCACCTTCTATAGAGTAATACAAAAGATTTACGATACAGTTAGTAAACTGCTCATTTGCAGAAAAGACATTACACAATGTCAATTGGAATTGCCAGCTTCACATTACTGCAGTCACATCATGAAATGTGTATACGTACCTTGTGGAAATGGTCAACACAGAGGTGAGCACCAGCTAGGATCAGCTTCTGAAATTGTCACTTGAGGTACTGCTTATCCCGTAGGAGCTGGATCGCAGTTTGCTTGTGATGCAGTCATGTGTGGAAACCAGTACCACAGTCCGGTGTGTTACCTGATGCATTAGTGCCCCTTAGAGACTGATGACACTGGGCACTTACCTTCCTGGCTCCTCTCTTACCCAGGGGCTGACCAGGATGAAACAGCAGAGACTGAGACTGCTAGCCAAAATGCCAGAGAGGCCAGGCTTCTAGTTCACGGTACGTGGGTTATTCTGATGACGTGGCTAAGTTAGATGTGGTGGGCTAGGGCATAATGTGCATACCTTGTACTAGAAGATCCAGAGGCCCTACCAGCTGGATAAACATGGTGAGGATTCTGATGATGAACCAGTTAGATAATAGATTTTTGACTTCACAAACATAGGAATTAAAATATTATGTATCTAGGATCCCCAGAGCAAATTAGTGCAGCGTTGAAGTAAAATAACATAAAATACTTTCCATCACTGTGATGCAGTGAACTATAATAGTCTTTAAGAAAATAATTTAAAACTGTTCGTGTGCATGCCCTGTTGGTATTATTATATTGATTGCATGACAAAAACTTACAGAAATTTTGCATTAATATGTAACTGGCTTATGGATAATAATACTCTCCTTTTAAAAAAAGATTTTATTTATTCATTTGAGAGAGCGTGAGCATGAGTCAGGGGGAGGGGCAGAGAGAGAGAGAGGGAGACACAGACTCCCTGCTGAGCAGGAAGCCCAATGCCTGCTTGATCCCAGGATCCTGGGATCTTGACCAGAGCTGAAGGCAGTTGCTTAAGCAACTGAGCCACCCAGGCACCCCACTAATACTCTCCTTTTATGTCAACTTTCTTCAGAGAAAATCAGAAATTGGCTTCTGCAAAGATAATTAAGTGAAGCCACACTGGATTATTTGGGTCATTTAAGAACCAGCAGAGTGAACCACCTTAGGATCTCTTAGTCCCTGTATTAAAATGTAGCACTGTTCTTTTATCCATCTGTCATCAGGTGCAAAAAATAACCTGAAGGCACATAAGAACTCAGGGGTGCTCATGTCCTGGGTCAAGCCCTGTATCACCTGTAATTAATGAGGAGGCTCCTTCTCCATCTAGACCTTTATTCCTCATGAAATTTGTGTCACTCTATTCCTTGGTGGCACTTTGTGCAACTTACCTCCCCCTTCAATCTTGAAAGATGGACGGGGCCAAATATTATTACTTTGTACCTAATAGTTTTATAAATTAGGAATTCACTCTGTATAACAAGGACCCTGTCTATTTCATCTCTGCATTCCCAGCATAATTTTTAGTACAAAGCATATATCCATTGAATGTGCATTGATTAAAGGGACCTATTTCTGGAACTTCTGCCTGCCAACATAGGTTACTGAAGCACATTCAGAAATCAAAAATGTATCAGCTCCCATCTTGTTTCAAACTGCAGAATGACCCATGAATCAAATAAGTAGTACCTTCATAATCTTTGGAAGGTTCAAATTTGATGAAAATCTGACATCATTTCTAAATGTGACAATGGTATAGATTGATAATGTAAAACTCAAAGTAGTTAAATTGGCTGAGATTTCACTTTGCTCAGCAAATCAGCTTTCTAGTCATTAAGAGTTGGCAGGGATGTGATGGAGCATTTGGACGTATGAAAAGACACTTGGCAGAACCTTTCTGGTTTACAGTTGAAAATCTGACAAGTTTTACGAAGGATAATTAATGGTAAGTCTTAGGAAAAGACAGGAAGCAGGAATACTCACATTTGTTATGATTATTATTTTTTCCTCCCTGCTCTCTTCTTCAGATGGGGTTAATTTCTAAGGCTCTGCCTTCAAGTTTAGGGATCCATTCTCCAGTCATTTGCAATCTGTTGTTTAGCTCATGGAGTGACTATTTCACTTCTGATATTGTAACTTGGAATTCTAGAATGTCTTTTTATTTTTTATAGTTTCCATGTTTCTGCAAAGAATCTCCATTTGTTTAGTTAAGACCATGTTTTCTTCAAGTCCTTGAAGATGTTTATAATCACTAATTTAAAGTCACTGTCTGAAAATTCCAGCCTGTGTATCACCTCAGGGTCTGTTTACATTCAGTTTTTTCTTTTTTCCCTCTCAATTGTGGTCCACATTCTCCTGCTTCTTCTGCTTCTTTGTATGTCTAGAATTATTTATTGTATGTTATAAATTGTTGATGATACATTGTAACGGATCTGGATCGTATTGCCTTGCTTTATAGAATTGTTGAGATACCTAATTTTTGGGTGTGTCTCCTTGATCTTTTTAGACTTGGTTCTTAGCTTTGTTAGAGTCCCATTGTCCAATAAACCTTTCTGTGTTGATGGAAAGGTTATTATTTGCACTATCCAATGTGGCTGGCCCTAGTCGCATTTAACTGCTGAGTATTTGAAATGTGATGAGAGTGACAAAGTCAATTTTAAGGTTTATTGAATTTTTGTTAGTTGAAATTTGAACCTAAATTGCTCCGTGTGGTTAGTGGCTACTTTATTGGCCAGTGTTGATCTAGATTAAATCTTATTCTGGGGTATGGTCCTTCCTCCTCGACCTTTCTGGAATCTCAGTCAATGTCTGGGGCGTTGACGAGTCTCTCCATTCTGATCTGGGCCAGAGCATCAGCATCTCCTGGAATTGTGTAACTTCCAGTATCTTTTAAATCTTTTAAATCTGTAACTACCATTCTCCATCAGGCTTTTTGAGTCTCATGTGCCTGCATGTGCACACCCTAGATCCTGGCCAAAAACCTGATTTTGATGTTACTTATTTCCTTGTCCTGTTACTGTGCATAAAATGATCTTGAAGTTTTAAAGAGTAAGGAAGGCAGTAATGATGGCTTTTTTGGCTCCTTCCTTCCTGTTCCTGAAGCACTTTTCCTTCCCCTGTTCTCTCTCTCATGCCATTGCTCTCTGGCGAGTTATCCACGTCTGTCTTCCCAGCTAGTCTATATGCTACTTAAGAGCAGAGACTGTGGCTTTTCTATTTTTGTGTCTTTAGTACCAAGAACATGATTGATGCATAGGGATGCTGTATTCATTGAATTGTAGAGGCACTGACAGATGGCAGGAGGCACTGAACTTTTAACAGCCTGGGCAAACCAGCACAGCAAAGGCAAAAAGTCCTCGAGTGAGCCGTCCACGTGAGCTCAGCGGGGCAGCCAGACAGCAGAGCTGTGTAGCCATCGCAGTCACATCACCACACACGGACGGTCTCTTGGAAAAGTGTCCCAACATCACTCCCCTGTTCCAGTGGGGTCCCAAGAGGGCAGATCTTGATGGCAGCAAATAAAAGTTGTGTGAATAAGTTCTCAAGCCCACAGTAATGTTAAGTGCAGATGTAATTTGAATAATTGTTATGTCGGGCTTTGTGTAAGTGTCTCACAGTACCCCTGTAAGGTAGGTGTTATTATCTCTGTAGAAGAGATGAGGACACGGGTATGGAGAGAAGAAGAACTTGACCAGTTTATAAAAAATAGCACTTGTCAGGGAGGTCAACCAGGTGGTGTGACTCCCGAGCTCATGGCCATAGCTTTTACACCACCTTGCCTCTTGTATTTCTTTTCTGGATTATTCTTGACATGAGGGAGAATGATGAGTATGGCATTGGTTTCCAGCATCTTCAGCATCAATATTTGCAGCAGACACACCTGTTCTCCAGGGCTGTGCTAGGCATCAAGGCTCTATCTCAACAAAGAGCCCTTGTGTAAGTAACTTGAAATCTTGTGGGACAGATAAGACATAGAGCTAAAAATGGAATAATTATGTAAAACATATGCTAAATATAGTTAAAGATCAAACAGGTATTATCAAAAATTTATTATTACTTAGGATAATTGGGCCAAATGATCATAATCTAACCATGTTACAGGTATGAAAACTGAAGGACCCAGAAGTTAACTGACTTGATCACCTCCCAAACACTCACTTGTCTGTCTCTCCATCCATCCATCCATCCATCCCCAGTATTTACCAGGTACTGACTTTAAGATACCATGCTTAGGTCCTAGGAGTCTACGTAAGTGAGAAACAGTCTTTATTTTCAAAGATTTTATTTATTTTTATTTTAGAGAGAGAGAAAGGGTGCTCACAAGCAGGGGGAGAGGCAGAGGGAGAGGGAGAAGTAGAGAATCTCAAGCAGATTGTGCTGAACATGGAGCCCAGTGCAGGACTCAATCTCACGACCTTGCAGTCATCCCCTGAGCCAAAACCAAGAGTCAGATGCTTAACTGACGGAGCCACCCATGTGCTCCAGCAATCCTTATTTTCAAAGAGCTCCTGATCTAGTGGTGAGGACAAGCCGATAGCACTAACAACCATTTTATATACTATATAAAATTTTTTGGTTTTGTTTATTGTTTGTATGTTCTCCTACATTGTGGTGAAGGCAGATATGTATGTATATAAATATGTATTTACATATAACATATTTTTACTTTTTTATATTTATATATTTAACATTTTTAAAATTTATTATATATATACATACATATATAAATATATATTTTTCTGTTTTCGTCACTCCTATGTCTCTATCTCAAACTTAAGGGCTCCACACATACTTCTCGTGCTGGGCACTGTGGGCAGCATTCATGTTGCACGACCAGGTCTGGCCCAGCATCTGTGACTCAGTGCTTGGTGACTGGGCGCAGTGCATGGTATATTCCTAGAAGCCATTCCTACTTGCAGAAAGGCTAATATAGATTACCTGTATACAAAAGCGACTGTGAACCATGTAAATATACCTCACTAAACCCAAACTAAATGTAATCCACTTCAACTTCCCCTTGGCCAGACCCCCTAAATACCTGCTTTGTCTCCTGAAGGTTGGTCCGAATGGGAAGACGGGGTGGTTTCAACTGTTTAAAGTTAAAGCATCTTACTTGTGCAAATATGGCAGAAGAGTATGACCACAGGTTGTTAGGGACCCTTCCAGGATATAGAAGGTGTACTTGCAAGTGAGGGGCTTTGAGGCGCCATCTTTAGCCTTGTGATAACCCCCCGTGGTGCCTGGTACGCAGAGTAGTGCCTGGGACTGTGTAAATTGTGTGCCGGATGGAGGAATGATGGTATAAGGGCTCAGTGTCCTAACACAACATTGAAAACATCCCGCAGAGGCTGAGTGTGGGCACAGGGGTGTCGGGAATATCTCCAACCTCCTGTGGTGGGGAAGAGGATGCAGCGGCATGGAAGCAGGGAAACAGTGTGAGGTGACACTTGAATACGGGCACGCTTGGAGGGTTGTGAGTTTGTGGCAGAGGCCAGTTTCACAGGACTCTGTCATCTCAGTCCAGGGCTCTTTTCCCACATCAGAGCCACTGCTCATTTGTTCGGAAACAGGTATTTCTTAGCTCTTGACCCCTTAAAAGCTGCTGCAGTGAGCCACAGTAGCTCCTGCAGGCTCTTTTTATGATGTGATGCCGATACTTTGTGCAATGAGGGGTGGGGTGACAGGGTAAGGAGTGCTTGCCTCCCCAAATGTTTTCACATGACGATAATGAACAGAGCAGACATTTCTTTCACATAGAGGATTGTATTAATTAATGTGCAATTTTTTGGCTCCTGATTCTAGGCATTGACTTTTCTTTGGTCTTGGTGACATCTCTGTTTTCTCACTTGTGCAGTCACAGATACAGGTGCTACCAACTTTGCCTTCACTTATTCAGCAAATCATTACTGAATGCCCACTATGTGTCAGGCACGGTTCTAGGCACAAGTGGTAAAGCCATGGACAAAACTAATAGTCTCTGTCCTCACAGAGCTTATACAAGAGTGCGGGGTGGGGGGATAAATACACACATACAAACATAAAGTTGGATAGTATTACAGAGAAAATATTGTTGCATAGAAATTCTACTTTCATAAAGAAAAAATAGAGTAAAGACTTAGAATGTGATGGGGGGGCTTCTTTAAATCGGGTGTTCTCCAATGACCTCTCTGAGGAAAACACATTTGAGTAGAGAATTGAATTGAGTAATGGGCAAATCATGAAAATATCTAGGGGAGTAGTATTATTTTTAAAGATTTTATTTATTTATTTGACCGAGAGAGCGAGATCACAAGTAGGCAGAGAGGCAGGCAGAGAGAGAGGGGAAAGCAGGCTCCCCGCCGAGCAGGGAGCTCAATGTAGGGCTCAATCCCAGGACCCTGAGATCATGCCCTGAGCCGAAGGCAGCAGCTTTAACCCACTGAGCCAGGTGCTCCTCTAGGGGAGTAGTATTGCAGGCAAGAAGAACAGGTGCCAAGATCATAAAAGCGCTGCATACATTTTCGTCCTCCCCAGGGGACTTCTCCGTTGCATCACATGCTTGCGGGGTACGATCCGGGCCCAGTTCTGTGACTGTTGCCATTTGCCAGCTGAGGCCTCTTCAGCTTCCCAAGGGAAGGTACAGAGTGGCCTACCCTGGAACAGAGACCAAGAAATGGGCCCTAGCAAAATTGGACAGCCACGTGCAGAAGAATGAAACTGGACCGTTTCCTTACACCACACACAAAAATACAGACTCAAAATGGATGGAAGACCTCAATGTGAGACAGGAATCCATCAAAATTCTTGAGGAGAACACAGGCAGCAACCTCTTCGACCTCAGCCACAGCAACTTCTTCCTAGAACCATCACCAAAGGCAAGGGAAGCAAGGGCAGGAATGAACTACTGGGACTTCATCAACATCAAAAATCTTTTGCACAGCAAAGGAAACAGTCAACAAAACAAAAGACAACTGACAGAATGGGAGAAGATATTTGCAAATGACATATCAGATAAAGGGCTAGTATCCAAAATCTATAAAGAACTTCTCAAACTGAACACCCAAAGAGCAAATAATCTGATCAAGAAATGGCCAGAAGATATGAACAGACATTTCTGCAAAGAAGACATCCAAATGGCCAACAGACACATGAAAAAGTGCTCAACATCACTCGGCGTCAGAGAAATACAAATCAGAAATACAAATACACAGTGAGATACCACCTCATACCAGTCAGAATGACTAAAATTAGCAAGTCAGGAAACGACAGATGTTGGTGAGGATGCAGAGAGAATGGGAAACCCTCCTACACAGTTGGTGGGAATGCAAGCTGGTGCAGCCACTCTGGAAAACAGTATGGGCATTCCTCAAAAAATTGAAACTAGAGCTACCCTAAGACCCATACTACTACCCTAAGAATCACATTACTGGGTATTTACCCTAAAGATACAAATATAGTGATCCGAAGGGGCACATGCACCCGAATGTTTATAGCAGCAATGTCCACAATAGTCAAACTATGGAAAGAACCTAGATGTCCATCAACAGATGAATGGATAAAGAAGATATGATATGTATATACAGTGGAATACTACGCAGCCATAAAAAGGAAATCCTGCCATTTGCAATGACGTGGACGTAACAAGAAGGGATTATGTTAAGCAAAATAAGTCAATCAGAGAAAGGCAATTATCATATCTCTCTGATATGAAGAATTTGAGAGGCAGGGCGTGGGGGTTATGGGGGGTTGGGGAAGGGAAATGAAACAAGATGAGATCAGGAAGGAGACAAACCATAAGAGACTCCTAAACTCACGAAACAAACTGAGGGTTGCCGGGGAGTAGGGATAGGGTGTCTGGGTTATGGACATTGGGGAGGGTATGTGCTATGGTAAGTGCTGTGAAATGTGTAAGCCTGATGATTCACAGACATGTACCCTGGAGCAAATCATACATTATATGTTAATAAAAAAAGAAGAAATGGGCCCTAGCTTCTAGGAATTTTCATCCTCTGACTCACAGGCACATCAGAACTATTGCAGCAAGGCATGAATTCTCCTCAGTGATCTTTGGAACACGGACCAGTTTTTTTCTCTAAATAGGCTGATGAGTTTCCTGTCTCTGCTAAAGACTCAGCCCAGGGGTCTCTAGGATCTTACTTTTTAGCAATATTACCTTCTACTTGCTAATGTGGAGCTTTATTTGCATGGAGTATTGGTCTATCAGCAGGGAGTCTCTGTTGTATGTAATTACCTGTTTACTGCATCTACTTGCTGAGATGTCCAGTGGGGACAGTTGCGGTGTTCTGGGAAGGGTTCAGGCTCCGGGAAGGCAAACTCATCCACCATTCAGCAGCCATCTGGCTGTAGGCAAATAATGCCTCTGGGGGGGGTCTCAGTTTACTTATCTGTAAAATGGCTAAAAATGAGTCCTCCTTGATGTAAGTCCCTCTAAATTCCAGTTCCCAATTCCTGGACAACTCCTATGTGTGTTAATTTTAAAGTACCTTAATTGGTCGTAGTGTTAAAGTACCTTAGTTTACCAGGATGATAGCGTAAGAGACATTGAGGTGCACAGTGAGCTTGCTCCCTAGATGGCAATCTGCTGGTAGATCCACTAATTTTAATGATCTCTCATTCACTTTTTCTCTTGGCAGTCAGACACTAGTTACTGGCCCTTGAGAGAGTCATTAATCCTGTTATTGGGTACAGAGGCTGGGAGGAGAAACATAGTGTCCAAACTCTAACAAATGACTCTCCAGCATTGCCCCCCAGGTGTTAGGGGTGGATCTAATGGGCTTGGAAGCTTAGATACATGGCCTAGAGGGTATTGTCTGCATATCTCAAGTTTGAGCTCTTGTATGAGCTCATATGGTGGGGGTTGCTGTAAATAATTGTGAACAACTCCTGGGAAGAGCATTGTGTTTCCAGGGAGTAGCAAATAATAAGTAGGGCCCATTTTTTTTCTCTCCAATAATTAATTTATAGTTTCTAAAAATTTCGTGAGATGCTAAGTCTTAAATGATAGCCCGCAAAGCCAATCTTGACAAAACACTCAAATGTCTCTCAGGAAGGCTGACCTGCAAACTAGGTTGGCTCAGACACGATCAGCGCCTTGTGAGGAAGCCCCTAAGCGGTTGTTGAAACAGTGTGGTGTGGTCATTACCCGAGGAGTCTGCTGGTGTAGCCCCTTTTAGATCACAGGACAGTACAAAGGGAGGCCCAAGTGATGAGACTGCCCAGCCTGGAAGACCTCATAAATCAGAAGTTTGTATAATAAGGGCTCTTAGTGGAAAAAAATTGTTACTTATTTTAGGAACCATTTTCTTAATGTTTGTTTTCTCCTCCATGTACTCACATGTTTGCTGTGGTGTCTGCCTCCATTGCAGCCACATAGCCCTCACGTGAGCCGCCTGCATGCTGGCGAAGCCCCTTGCTGACCAAGGGGGACTGGTCCCGAGGGGCGAAGTTTCAGACGATGTCATCTAGAGGATTTGACTGCGAGTTGGCCCTTGAGCTGGGTCTGGGCACTTGGAGGCGTCTGATCTCCTTCCCTGCCTTTAGCATGTGTGTTCAGCCCCCCTTCCCATGGCCGAGCCACTTTCAAAGAGTTAGGCTCGAGAAGGCAGTGTGTTGTTGGATCATCTGTAGATGAACCCAGTTAGACTAGACTGAACCTAGTTAAGTCTTCTCTGGAAACTACTAAGATTCTGGCAGGTGGGTGTGGAGATCTCCTCTCATCAGGAGACAAGCCTCATACGTAAGTTCCCTTAAATACTAAACCTGCCACCTACCAAAGAAACTAAAGAAACTTGTGGAGAAGGCAGAACAGATACTATTCTTTTCACTTATTCATTCAGACATTCATTTGTTCATTCAGCTGTCATTTATCACATATTATGTCTCAAGCAGAAATGAGTTTCTTTTTCCTTTTGTATATTTTATCTTACTTAATTCTCAAGATGCCTTAAAAGGAGTGTTCAGAGTTCCGCCTTTCACATGAAATGGCCTCAGAAAGATGACTGCTTATCTGCAGACTAGAAGGGCTCAAAGCAGGGCCGATACTCAGCAAGCGCATGCCAAGGAAGCTATACTTTTTGTTAAAACATCAAAATATTTCAAAGTCTGTAATAGCCACTGTCTGGGGCTTCTCAAGTGCCCCCATCCCTCTTCTCTGGTTTCTTCCCTCCAAATCCTTCCCAGGACCTAGTAACTAACTGGTCCAGTGCCTGGCACAGCAGGGAGCCAGTGCTGGTTCAAATTGGCCAGTGCCTCTGCCATGCTGGGCAGTATTCGAGTATCACCCCTGGACAGAGGGGAAATCAAGGTTTGAAGAGATGGAATGGGTTGTTGAGAGTCCTAGGGAGGACTCAACCCTGGGTACTTTGTCTTTAAGGTATATTTTGTTTGCTTATTTGTTTCACCAACATGACTCTTTGTGAAAGGAATTAGAAATATTATGTCTATAGATTTTAGATTTTTCTCTCTAAACCAAAAATTTAAACTTTATATGGTTTACTTCCCAACAGGTTATTGGATAGATAGGCCCAACATCAGTCAGTTGGTATAAACTCTAATGCTTTTATCAGACAGAAGCAAATAAGGAAAGTGTCATCTGCAAAGGTTTTGGTTCTGGAATTTGTGAGTGTTAGTGAATTTAAGGTGGAAATCTGTTCTCAAGCGTATCTCATTTCATCCTCACATTTTATTTCTGTCCTTTTTATCTGGACAGAACCCCCTCGTAGCAGGAGTGTCCCTGAGTTTTCTGGGCATTTACAGTGACATTGCTGCTGTAGGCAGGGCCTTTTCTGATTGCAGAAAGTTGAAAAAAAAAGTTCCGAGTCGGGCAAAGTAGTGCCTACAGACAGTGCTTCTCAGTGAATGAGTGAATCTCAGTGGTGAAGAGGCTTTAGAAATTCTCTAAATCATTCAGTCAAAATGTTTTTTTTTTTTTTTTTTTTTTTAGTTTTACTTACTTGACAGAGGAGAGAGATCACAAGTAGGCAGAGAGGCAGGCAGAGGGAGAGGGGGAAGCAGGCTCCCTGCTGAGCAGAGAGCCCAACGCGGGGCTTGATCCCAGGACCCTGAGATCATGACCTGAGCCGAAGGCAGAGGCTTTAACCCACTGAGCCACCCAGGCGCCCCAGTGAAAATGTTTTAAGTAGCAACTATGAAGTAGACCCTGGGAGGCTCTGAGGATCCAGCGTCTATTCCTAATGAACCGAAAGGCTCATTGAAACAGACCACTAGGAAAGTCTTACTCTGCAGTCTAAGGCAGCTGTTGTGGTAACTGGAAGGGGGGCCATGTACCTAAGAAAAACCAACTGCCAGGCAGCCTCCCCAGCCTTCCATGGTTGGAATGATCATCTCGTTTTGCAGCAGAAGAGGCCACCACTGGGGTGAACCCGGATCGAGATCACTGGGTCCTGTGGTGGCAGGATAAAAAGATCCAAACAGCCTAAGTATTACCCAAAGAGTGGTTTATGTGATGGATCACGATATCCAGACTGGTTACAGAGGGATGTGAGCTGACAGTTGGGGAGAACGTGGAGGTTCTATTGCCTGGATGTCTTCATGAGGTCACGGTTCAGGAGCAGAGGTGATAAATGCTGGTATTCAGGAGAGTGAGCAGAAAGGCTGCAGGGAGGGACCCCATGAGACAGACAAGGTGTGGAGATGCAGCAGCACTTCTGTGGACGCGCTGGACTTCAGGAGAAGGGGTGGTGCTCTCTGAGGAGCTGCAGCATCTTGTGGGATACAGAAGGGAGGGGTGGGAGGAGGGAGGCGGTGGGAGGATCGAGGTTGCAGTTGGAGTGAAGAAAGCCCAGAGCAGCATGAGAACGAAGGTGTGTGAAGGAATAAAGGACTGGCTGGCTGCCCTTTGGGGCAGGACTCAAGGGTGAGAAGAGTGTAAAGCTGGCCCCAGTTTCCTGAATGAAGGAACCATTGCTGTTCTTTGAGTGCTGTAGGGGCTGAGGTCCTAGATGGGGGGAGGGACTCAAGAACACATGCTAGAAGATGTGCCTTTGTTTCAGGTTCAAAACAGGGAGTGCCCATGTGCCTCCATAGATGCCCTTGTCCACCTGGGCGAGAGAGAGGATTGCTCTGCTCCCAGAATCTTTCCCTTGTTTTAGAGAACTCCTTTCTCCTGTTGCTGTGAGGAGCCAGCTGAGGCCTGGGTGGGGCCTGCTGGAGAGGGGATTGTAGCCCAACAAGTATGCAGACAGTGATCTGCATACCAGATCCCAGGATCTTCCTCTCCTGCTATAAGCATCAGCCATCAGCTGCGGATTGCAAATGTGTTACGTGTCAGATTTGAGATTCAGTCAGTTATCCTTTCCCCTGCCGCCATCAAAAAGATACAGTTTCTGGGAAAGTCTGTTTCCCAGAATATTCAGATTCGTTTTTTTTTTTTTCTCCCCAAATTTGTTTATTTTAATCTTTCAGTGTTACAAGATTGATTGTTCATTCACCACACCTAGTGCTCCATGCAGTACGTGCCCCTCTCGATACCCACCACC
>CM052815.1:87697846-87728865 GCA_028533885.1 Nasua narica | reverse complement strand
TCCTGAATTCCCTTTCTGACATACTGTTGATGTCCATGTCCAATAGTTCTGAAGGAGAGGGTGTAGTCTCCGGGTTTTTCTTCTGTTGGGTGTTCCTCCTCCTAGTCATTTTGATGAGAAATGGATGAGAGGGTGTGTAGCTGGATATACCGCCCCCGATCCAGGCTGGGTGTACTCCGGAGGGTTTTGGAGCAATTGGGCTTTAGGCGGTGGGCTTGTCTAGACGAGGCCCCAGGAAGCCTCACTCCGTTTCCTGTCCCCCCAGAGGAGCTAAGAATAAGAACCGCAGACCTGACCAGGCTTTGTGGACAGAAAGCACGATGCAGTGGAAGATGCTGGGTTAGTCTGTAGAACCAGAGACACTTGGGAACACAAGCCCAGTACAGATTTCATACAATAAAGATTCTGAGGCTGAGTCAGTAGGAGGGCGCACTTCTCAGCGGGTGCCAGAGGCAAGAGTGGGCAACACCAAGGTGTTAAGGTCCTCCTTTCCCATATCCCGACCTAAGAATTACGTATAAGCCCTCCTAGACTTTAGACGCAGCCCTACGCAGAAGAGGAAGCTAAGAACCTGTAAATGACTGAGAAATCTCTGATTTGAGCAAGAAAAACCTAACAGGATTAAATTACTACCTCTAGCTGGTATGGAGGCTGGAGCTGGAAATCATATCTCATTACGGAAAAATAAAGGGAATTACATTCCTATATACCTGAGTTTGTGGCCTGGGAAATTTGTCTCCACTGCACAATTGTGAGAGTGGGGAAATCTTTGTGCCCAAGGACGCTGGAGAGGGAGGGACTGGATTTTAAAGGATATGCAGGTCAGAGGACAGTGGGTGGTGTGGATCAGGAATGGGTATATAGAGAGCCAGCAAAGGGAGGGAGGTAGAAATGAGGCTGAAGAGGGCTGGGAGCCTAGTTGGGGCATAGAGTCACATACAGAATTTATTCAGATACAAGGTGGCACATGGAGGGTGGAGTCAGATTATGCAGGACAAGGTGGCCTGGAGAGGAGGTGCTGAGTGGGGTTGTAAGCTTTGAAGCTCAGTAGAGAGGGGAAAGCAAGGCAGCATTTCTTTAGTTATTTTGAGGGCCAGGCACTTTGCAAATTATGTAATAACCATCAAGGCATATATCATCCCCATTTTTACAAATGAGGACACTGAGGGGATGTTAAATTCCTTCTGTAAGTTCAAACAACTGATGGTCGATGAAACTGATTTAGACCCATGCCCTTGGCTCTGCCTCCCAGGCCATTTTCTGCTGCTTCCCTGAGCCTGCCTTCAGGAGATTTTTGAACAGGGCAGAGGCCTGAAGAATTAGTATCTTTGAGAGTTTGGCCTGGCATAATTGTGAATAATGGATCAGAGAGGGAAGAAGTTGGAGAGCAGAAACTGGAGCCTTAATTTGGGAGAAAAGGCATCTCCAAAAAATGATTTAAAGGAAGAAGCTTCATAAAGTGGATCTGATAGACAAGACAGGTTTTGTTTTTTATTTTTCTTTTGGTCTCAATGATTTCCCTCCCCAGTTTTCAAAGATTTCACCCACATTCTCTACAAACCTGTAGCCATTAAAAGAAAAAAAAAATCATACTACGTTAAGAAGTAATAGCCCAGGGCTTTTCACTTTTGGCAGGTTTATTTGAGGACGTCTCGTTCTCATAATTAGTTTCCAGAAGGTATGAGCTCTACCTACAGCCTTTCAAAGAAACAGTTTAACTTTCTCCAGACTTTTGGATAGGAAAATTGCCGTAGCCACTGTGCAGCCTGCTGCACATCCAGAGCTGCACAGACTGTTCTTTTGTAACATATGGGAGAAGAACAATGAAAGCACAGTCCTCGGAGATGCCTGAAATTTATGCAGTTTGATGCCCACGTTCTCATGGAATTTCTGGTAACGAGGCATCTGGAAGCTTGCTATCAGCAGTCTGCCACCAGCAACTGGTCCCTGTTTCTGAGGTAGGTCTACATGTCAGGGACTCCCGCTGTTTGGTGAGGAGGAGTTCATTTTCCTTCCTCTGAGGACTTGCTGTCACCTGCAGTTACCTGGCAGTTCCCGTTCTATGGAATATGTCATGTTCATTGGTTGCAAGCAATGAACCAAAAACAGATGCTGGTCAGCTTAACCCCCCCCCCCCCCAAAAAGGTTAAGTAATGAAAGATTCCCGAGATGTTTCATGTGTTTCATGAGATTGAAGGAAAAGCTAAAATGTTGGAGATCTAGGACTGCTCTGGAGATCTCCGCAGCAGGCTTCAGACCGTTGCAGGATTCGGTGCCCGGAATTCTCGGTCACGCGGCTTCCGAGAGTGAAGAGGGAGACCAGACGAAGCGTGGTGGGCAGCACAGCAGAGCTCCCAAAGAGGGGAGGGACTCAGAGAATTGCCACCAGACTTTCCAAGTTGAGGGGTTCTTACGGGCTTGTTGGCGGGCTGTTTTAATCTGATTAGCCCTCCAGCCGTCTGTCGCCAAATCAGGTTTTTGTCCATGCACTCCTCTGCCTATCATGTAGTTGTTCATGTGGGAAAGGGTGGAGGGCTCCTTCTAGCATGCTGTAAAATCCTCTCGGGGCGGGGTTGGGGGCGGGGAGCCCTTGTCCCTGCCTGCCTTCTGACTCTCCTTCGTTGAGACCTCTCTAGAGGCCTGAGATTCGTGCCACCCACTCTGAGGGCTTGGGTCTCTGCCATTCACAGCTTACATTCTCAGGAGAGAATCTGACCGGTCCAGTTAGAGGCGGCGTTGCCTTCATGTGTCAGAGGTCCATCTCAGAAGGGAGACTCCGTAAAGTTAGCCTGGCACCCTGTCAGAGGTCGACAGCAGTGGACTTGGAGTCACATAGATTTGGGTTAAATCCCAGTTGTTCTCTGTTCATGTGTTTAATCAGTGACAAATATTTATGAAGAATCTACTGAGAATTTTTTGAGAATGTATTTTATACTTACAAGTGTTCAGTAAGTGTGGGTTTCTATTTTTTAGAGAAGAGCTAGAGAGATGATCTCCATGTTTAGATTCTGAGAGTCAAGTTCATTGTTCAAACAAGAAAGAGCTTATGGACCCCAACTCTCCTTCTATTAAGACAAACCGCAGAGGACCCTTGATGTAAATACTCAGAGGTATTTAGAGCAACAAGTGAACTGCTAGGTGAGTTACTAAGGGAGACTTCAAGATTGAGTCTATAAATGTGAGTTTGTACATTTTTCAGGAGGATAAAGAGTAATATACATCAAAAGCTTTAAAAATGTTTATTTTTGACTCAGAGATTTGACTTCTAGGCATTTATCCAATGGAAATAATACAACAAGGGTAGAGATATTATACTATAAAATATTCAGGTGGCAGGTTTAAAATTAAAAAAAAAATGGGTGGGTTTCTGGACAAGGCAGCCTCAGCATGTTTCAGTGTCTGGGCAAGGTTTAAAATTTAGAAATGGTCTGAGTAACAGTAGAATGGGATCGGCTAAGCTGATTATCATGATATATATAATATGATACAACAAACGACCTAGCCATTAATACCATGTTTTAAAAGACTATTGGTATGAAAGATGCCTAGTAACACAAAGCTTGCAAAACTGTATCATTCCCATGTGTTTTGGTGAATAAGCAAGGAAAAGTATATACACATATGAAAATGTCTAGAGATAACAGTACTTACCTCTAAATAGTGATAGAAGGATACATAGTTTTTACTTTTTATTGCTTGCTTTTATTTTTTCAGTCTTTTTTTCCACAACAAAAGTATTCTTTTTATAATTAAAAAAACCCACAAACACAACAATTAAATATTTTGAAAAAATCCCAGTGATGCTAGTCTGCTACTTGGGAAAACGCTGCCAACATAAAGGCCCCGAATCACTTGGCTTCCTGTTTTAATGAGCCAGTCAGATCCTACCTCCATTTGCTGCTATCAGAATCTTGAAGGAAAGCTGACTTTTTTTTTTGAGTGGTCGGGAAAGTGACACACAAACACACAGCTGGCTCTGTGTGTTTGTGTGTCACTTCATAACAGAACCAACCTTTGCATAGTCTGTCCTAGGTCACTATCAGAACATCTGGACTTGGTAAGTAACTCAGGGAGTGTTAAAGAGGCAGGTGCTAGGAACAGGCTTGGAAGGATCTGCAGAGAACAGTAAACAAATGGCATGGCCAGTGTTGGACCTGCTGGGGCCACAGGGGTCCTTCTCGCCGTCTTGTGGTTAGGCAGTCAGTGGAAGCCCACAGATTTAGGTCTCCAGTTGGTATCCTTCACAGTAGGTGGATCGTGAAGTATACCGCGCCTCTCCTGGAGCCACAGGAGCAGGAGGACCCCTCCAGTCTGCTTGTCCTCTGGGCTGTTTTAACTTTATCTGGAAAAGTTTAGAAGAAAAGAAGTTGTTGAACTTCATCACAATATCTACCAAATGCTCTTCTCCTTCGTCTTCTTCTCTTCTTCCTTTTCCTCTTCTTCCTCCTCTTCTTCTTCCTTCTCCTATTTTTCTTCTTCTCAAGATAAACACTTAATTCTGTGTTGTTTACTCTGAAATAATAATAAAATGCTCTTAAGTTCTGCCTAGCCATTTTGTTGGAGGAAATGATGCAACGCAGCTTCCAAGCCCCTGCTTAGGCATTTAAAATGCTGGTGTAGCTTCTGCTCTTTGGTTGGCAAGGCTTTTCTAAGACCAAGGCTTTATGGAGGAAGAGCCAGCTGTGTGTTTGTGTGTCACTTTCCCGACCACTCAGCAACTGGCTATCTTCGTTTACTCACTTGTGAAATAGAGGTCATAAGACTTTAGCATTTTGAGGTTTACATATCATGTATGTAAAGCATTGAGCATGTTCTCTGATATGTTAGTGGGCACTGAAGTGTAGTTAACAGTATCACCATTTGGGGCTAGATGTTGCAGCCATGGGAAATCCAACTCAAAGTGGCTTGTATGCAGAGGAAATCTGTTGACTGACTTATCTGAAAGGATGAGGGGTAAAAGTAGTCTTAGGTGAGATTTGATCCAAATTCTTAGTAGTAGCAGCATAAAAAATTTCTGTTTATCTTTTTCATTCCACCTGCCTTTACCACCAATGAGCTGCTTACCTTTGCACTCTAGGCTCTCCTCTTCTGACTGTAGTCAAAACCTTAGATTGTCACTTTCCTTCCTACAGAGACAGAAAGAAAAAGTCTCCTCTGGGATTTGTAGTTGAAGAAAGAAGAGGTTTCTTCTACTTGAAACTGTAGCTTCAAGTCACAGGGTTATGTTTTGCTGGTCTTGATTAGGCATCATGGTCATCCCAAAGACCGTGGCCCAGAAAATAGGGTATGTTAGTTGTCTGGACTCAATCAAGTTCTGTCCCTAGAGTTAAGGTTGGGTTGAATCACGCCCAAACCACACAGCCGAGAATGGAGAGGTGGTTTTACAAAGGAAATTTGATTATTAAGTTATTAGATACTCCCAGAAGGAGAGGGATGGATAGATCTGCAGACAGCACGTTTACTGCTGTGTTTTAATTTGCATTTCCCTCATAAATAACAATGGTTAGCACTTTTAACAAGCCTATTGGTTTCTCTTCTTTTATGAAGTGACTGCCCAGTTTTGTTGTTAATTTAAAAAATTGATTTGTAGTTTTTCGTATTTTAGTTATGGATATTTTGCTAATGATATGAGTTGCAAATATCCTCTCCCATCTGTGGCTTGCCTTTTCATTCTCTTAAAGGAATCTACTAATGAACATAAGTTCTTAACTTGAAAAAAGTTCAGCTTCTCAGTATTAATCCTTAGGATAGGTACTTTTTATGTCTTGCTTAAAAACTCTTTTCCAATCCCCAAAAGTAAATTCCAGGTTCAAGCGGTTTCATATACTAAGTTTAATTCCAGCTGGATTGCAGACCTAAATGTGGAGGGTAAAATAAACAGTAAAGATCACTTTTGGGGGAAAATTTTTAATTACAAATTCAGTATCTAATAGGTATTCACATATTTTATTTCTCCTTGTGTCAGTTTTGGAAAGTTGTGTTTTTTTTCCAGAAATGTGTTTATTTCACCTAAATTGTTGAATTTATTGGCATAAAATATTAAGTAATATTTCATTGTTACTTTTTAATGTTTATAGAAAGGCTTGGTAAAGTCTTTTAGGTTTTTTTTTTTTTTTTTAAGATTTTATTTATTTATTTGAGATAGAGACAGTGAGAGACAGCATGAGAGGGGAGAAAGTCAGAGGGAGAAGCAGACTTCCCGTGGAGCTGGGAGCCTGATGTGGGACTCGATCCCAGGACTCCAGGATCATGACCTGAGCCTAAGGCAGTTGCTTAACCAACTGAGCCACCCAGGCGCCCAAGTCTTTTAGGTTTTAGGAGCTTTGCGCTCTCTGTCACAAGTACTCAGGGCTGTTGTTAGAGTGGGAAAGCAGCCACAGATACTGTGTAAATGGTAGCCTCGCTATGCTCCAATAAAACTTTACTTGTGCGGGCGCCTGGTTGGCTCAGTTGGTTGAGCAACTGCCTTCCGCTCAGGTCATGATCCCGGAGACCCTGGATTGAGTCCCACGTCGGGCTCCCAGCTTCACAGGGAATCCGCTTCTCACTCTGACCTTCTCCCTTCTTGTGCTGTCTCTCACTCTCTCTCTTTCTCTAATAAATAAATAAATAAAATCTTAAAAAAAAAACCCTTTTATTTGTGGGCACTAAAATATTAATTTCATATAATTTACTTGTGTCACAAAATGTACTATTCTTCTTTTGATTTTTTTTTTTCTCCTCAACGATTTTAAAATGTAAAAATCATTCTTAGCTTCCATTCTCTACAAAAACTGGTGGTGGATGATTTGGCCCCTGGGCCATAGAGTTTGCCGCCCCCCAGTCTGTAGCTTCAGGAGCACTAGCTTCTCTTCCCTTCTCCAGTTGATAATTTGCGCCTTCTCTTCTTTTTTTCTTGGTCAGTGTTGCTGGAGGTTTTCAAGTTTTATTAGTCTTTTTAAGAAGTAATTTTTGACTTTGCTGTGTTTCTCTATAGTTGCCTATTTTCTATTATATTGATTTATGTTCTTTATTTTTCGACCTACTTACTTTATGTTTAAGACTCTCTTCTATAATACAAGAATTTCAATTTACATATTCTCCTCTCCAGGCATTACTGTAGGTGCAGCCCATAAATGTTGTATTTTCAAATTCATTCAGTTCACAGTATTTTAATATTTTCCTGTTTTTCAAATTGTGCAAATCTTTTAATGACCTTTTTTTCCCCTTTTCCTTTTTTACTCTATTCTGACAATTGCTGTCTTAATCATAGTGTTTTCTGTATTCATAGTGTCTTCTCTATTTCCGCTCTATTTGTTTAATCAGTTTTCTGTTGTTTCTCTTTCCCTGTCTTCTTTTGAGATAATCAGTAATTCTTATTATTACAATTGTTTTTTTATGTTTGCATTTTTAACAATACCCAATCATAGGTTTATATTGCAAAATGAGCACAATCATTTTAATTAACATCCATCACTACACATAGTTACAAACCTTTTTCTTGTGATGAGAACTTTTGCGATCTACTCTCTTAGCAACTTTCAAATTACAATATAGTATTATTATTTATTATAGCCGTATGCTATAAATTATGTCCTCATGACTTACTTATTTTGTAACTGTGAATTTGTACCTTTGGACCACCTTCACCCATTTTAACTACCCCCACTCACTGCTTCACAGTGTTCTGTGAAGTGTTCTGTATCTATGATTTTTTTTTAATGTTCTACACATAAATGAGATTATACAGTATTTCAGAATTTGTCTTTCTCTGTTTGACTTATTTCACTTAGCATAATGCTAAGTGAAGGCCATATCACAATTTCTTTATCCATTTATCCGTCAAAGGATGGTTAAATTGTTTACATTTCTTGGCTATTATAAACAATGCTGCAGTGAACATGTAGATATCTTTTAGAGTTAGTGTTTTTGTTTTCCTTAAATAAATACGAAGAAGTGAAATTGCTGGATCATATAGTTGTTCTATTTTTAATTTTTTGAGACCACTTCCTACTGTTTTCCGCAGTGGCTGCTCTAATTTGCATTCCCACCAGCAGTGCAAAAGGGAACCCTTTTCTCCATCTAGTCCGCACCGCTTGTTATTTCTTGTCTTTTTAATAATAAATAGGTTTGAGGTGATACCTCACTGTGGTTTTCATTTGCATTTCCCTCTTGATAAGTGGTATTAAGAATCTTTTCTTGTGTCTGTTGGCCTTCTGTACATCTTTTGAAAAATAACTGTTCAGGTCATCTGCCCATTTTTTTTTTTTCCTCCCCAAATATGTTTATTTTAATTTTTCAGTGTTACAAGATTGATTGTTCATGCACCACACCCAGTGCTCCATGCAATACGTGCCCTTCTCAATACCCACCACCAGGCTCACCCACCCCCCCCACACCCTCCCCTCCAAAACCCTCAGTTTGTTGCTCAGAGTCCACAGTCTTTCCTGGTTCATCACCCCCTGCGATTTCCCCCCATTCACCCGCCATTCATCTGCCCATTTTTAAATCAGATTGTTTATTTTTTGCTATGGAGTTGTATTTTTAATATATCTCGGATATTAACCTCTTACCAGATACATAATTTGCTAATATTTTCTCCCATTCAGTAGGTTACTTTTTCACTTTGTTGATTTTTTTTTCTCTCTGCAGAAATCTTTTAGTTTGATGTAGTCCCACTTGCTTGTTTCTCTTATGTTGCCTTTGTTTTGGTATCAAATCCAAAAAAATCACTTCTAAGACCCACGTCAAGTGGCTATGGCCCGTATTTTCTTCTAGGAAAACTCCTGGTTTATGGTTTGAGGTCTAATGGTAAAGTCTTTAATTCATTTTGAGTTAACTTTTGTGTAAGATGTAAGAAAGTGGCTTATTTTCTTCCTTTTGCCTGTAGGTGTCCAGTTTCCTAAAACCATGTATTAAAGAGATAGCCCTTTCCCTACTGTATATTCTTGTTTCCTCTGCTGTAAATTAATTGACCATATATGTGTGGATTTGTTTTGGGTCTCTCTCTTCTGTTCTTTTGATCTGCATGTCTGTTTTCATGCCAGTACAAAACCGTTTTAATTATTATAGCTTTTTAATATAGCTTGAAATCAGGAAGTGTGATGCCTACAGCTTTGTACTTTTTCAAGATTTCATTGGGTCTTCCACTGTATTTATTTAAAGTGAGTTTTCTATGATTACAGTGTACATTCTTTCTTTTTCATACTTCATTTTAATATTCTGTAACTACATGTAAAAATGTAAGTAAGAGCCTATAATGGTATATTCTTTTTATCTTCAAACTGTGTTCTATTGTTGCTATAGGTTTTATTTCTATATATGTTGTAAAATCTGCAGGATACAGTTTTTTTAAAACTTAAAAGAAGGAAATATAGTTAAAATTTACCTATTTGCCATTCCTCGTGCCATTCTGTTGAGCTGAATTTCCATTTGTATTATTTCTCTTTCGTTTGAAGACTTTAGCATTTCTTGCAGTGCCATTGTACTGGCAATAAATTCAGCTTTTATTTACCTGAAAATGTTTTTATTAACTCCCTTTTGGGAAGGGTGGTTTTTCCAGATATGAAGCTCTTAATTAACATTTTTAAAAGACTAGAGAAGTCGTTTCATTTTCTTTTGCCCTCCATTGTTTTTGGTGAATGGTAGCTGCCATGATTATAATTCCCCCCCCACCCCCGCCCTGTATAATGTATCATTTTTCGCTGGCTCCTTTGAAGAGTTTAGTATTTGTTTTCAGCAGCTTGGCTATTATGTAACTCAGTGTAGTTTTTCTTATTTATCTTGCTTTGAGGTTTGCCAAACTTTCTGGACCTGTTAGTTGATTTATTTTTATCAATTGTGAGACTTTCAACCATTATTTATTAAAAATAACTTCTCTGTACCATTCTCTTTCTTTTCTCCTTCACATATTCCAGCTACACATATGTGAAATCACTTGATAATTTTCCGAATATAATTGAGGCTCTGTTAATAAAAAAAAATCTCATTTCTGTCAGTATGGATAATTTGTATTGATTTATTGTCACGTTAGTTTACCCTTTATTCTGCATATTCCAATTCCAATCTACTTTAAGCTCATCTGGTGAATTTTTCATTTCAGGTATTATAATTTTCAATTTTAGAATTTCCATTTTTTTTAATAGTTTCTACTTCTTTGTTGAGATTCTCCATCTGTTAACTTATTTTGCGTTTTTCTTTAAATCCCTGCACATGTTCTAACAGTTGTTTTAAACTTCTAATCTGTTAATTCCAGTATCTTTGTTTTCTTTGTTTTTTTTCCTTCTTTTACTTCTGTTGGTTCTGGGCCACTTGTCTAGCATTTTTTATTATATGCTGCACATCATGGATAGTATATTGAAGGGAGTTGGATCATGTGACCTTGTGTCCCCTTTCAGTCCCCACTCCCAGGGGAGGGCCCTCTGTCTCTCTCTCTCTCTCTCTGCTAAGGATTGTAGAATCTTGTTCTGGATACAGACAGCCCCGCATTTAGCCAAGGGCTTGAGGAAAAACTCCAAGGTAAAGTTCCAGAGGCAATTACTTTGCAAAGCTTTTCAAATTCTAGTGCCTTGTTGCACAAAATCCAGTCACCTCAGGAGGAATAAACTCTCATGTCTGCTTTCTCAACTCAGACAGACAGTTGCTCCCTACTTGCTATCTCACTTTGAATCCAAAGTGAGATTGGATTCAAAGTGTATCCTTCCCCTACCCCTGAAAGTGTCTCCAGGCAGAAATTGAAGGCAAATGTGAGTTTGACCTGAGTTTTCTTTCTCTCAAGGACTGTGGTTCTGTGCTCCTTACTGTCTAATGCATGACAACTGTTATCTTAGACATTTTGCCCAGTTTTATACTTATTTGTGGCAAGAAAATAAGTCTAGTTACATTAGTTACTCCATCATGTCCAGAAGCAACCGTTCCTATATTATAAAAATGAAGAATGATTTCTCTGGTGTTTTGAACTATTTGTCACCATCACCTTCTTGTCTCTGTGCTCATTCACACATTTTAGATAAAGGTGAAAGTCAGAGTTTTGCTTGTGTTTCAGTGGTTCTCAAATTTTGATATGCCCAGGAATCACCTTTAAAAATATATCGGTTATTTGGACATGGGGTGGAGCCGAGGATGATGCATTTTCAACACACACATAAGGAGATTTTTCATACGTTTGATCTTAGTTTCACACTTTTCAAAACACCTTCTGTGTTGTGTTAGATAATAGCTTATTAGTCCAAGGGAAGTTTCACCGTCAATAAATCTGTATCACTCACAGAGAAACGTCATGAAAATTCACGTATATTATTTCCTCAGAGGGGTGTGATCACTTTACAGTGATAGTACGGCATCTTCTTTAGACATTCATTAGCCTTGAGGACTGATATGTAATTAGGATTTTATTTTGTAAATTGGCAGATTATTTTCCCCTGATAGATATAGGTTCACTACATGTAATTTAAGACTGATTTTAAAATAGAGGGAAGTACTTAACCCTGGAAGTACTTAAAGGTGACATTATAAATCAGGCTTCATTTAGTTTCTTGTGACAAAGACTAAAATGTTAAGGGTTTGGAAGTCTCCTATATTTAAAGTTTACATGTTGCTCTCTGTAGGAAATGTCTTCCCCTAGGCTCTGATGTGATCCTCTGTAATTTGTTTGACAGAAGGAATCCATAATATTGTTTGATTGTTTGCTTTTTGTGGACCTTCTGCAGCACATTTCTTTTCTGAGGTAATGAATTTTTGTTGTACTCACAAAAGGACGTTAATCTTCCCCATTAGTTGTTTAATTTTCAGTCTCTCCTGTTTGAAATGTATAAATACTGAGCTTCATCTAGATGTATCCAGAATAGAAATTATACAGAAACAGGAGCAGCTCTAGTCTATTATTTCTCTTTTTCAAGACATTTTCTGTTTTTGAAGAATAATGAAAGTCAGCATAGCTCAGGGAAACATTAAATAGAGTTCATAAAATAATGCTGTCCTTAGGGAGTCACAAGTTGAATTATAGTCTTCATATATTTAGCCCTTACTTACTAAGCAAACACTTCTCTCAATGGCTAATAAATCCCTAAGAGATGGTAGCAGAAAAAGGAATGGAGATAGTAGTTTTCCATGGATGGTAATATATTACTTTCTGAGTGTGGTTAAGAAGAACCTGAGTCATACACTCTAGTGGTTTCCTTTTTGTTGAAGGATGGGCAAAGTAGTCACCTCCCTGTAGTCATCTTCATGGAAGGTTCTTTTGATGCTGATTCCAAGAAGGTGCTGTGAGCTTACTGTGTTTCAGGCACTGTTAAAGGGAGTTGAAAGCTGAGACTGAGTCCCTTATTCACCACTGTGTTTTCATTGGATAGCAAATGCTCAATACATTTCTTTGAAATAAAGGAATAAGTGAAAGTTTCCATTCTCGAGGAATCTAGATGGAAGCACAGTAACGTAAATGAACTCATTTGGTAGAATTTGAGATGTGTCCAGAAGAAAAAGGTACAAAGTTCTCTGTGATTAAGCTGGAAGAAACAGCTAGGTTCGAAAGGGGTAAGTGGTTTCTCTAATGTAGTCATTTTTCGTAGGTGAGGACCGTTAATCTAAGAACATTAAGTGCACCCACTAATTAAATTAGGGGAAAAAATGTGGGTTCCTGTTGTTGAAGTGGAGTTGAGCCTTTAGTGGTGCCAGAATGTAACTGCTAAAAATATTTTTTAAAAGATGAGGATATATAAAAGGACATAGGAGCCAACCTGAAAAAACTCACAATGGTCAAAGCCGAAACAGTTTGAGAAACACAATCAATATTAATAGTATTGGATTATAACTCAAAGAATAAAATAAATATTCATAAGTGCATATAAATCAATGAGTAAGAAATAAAGGGATAATTCTTCTTTACAAAAAGACTCAATTAATTGGTATAGGAAGAATGAGGGACCTGGAAAATCACCATTAGAGGACCATAGTAATAATTGCTGCAGACAAGATACACTGATGAATGTTAAAATCAGGGGGGAAAGAAGATTTTTGTATATTATTTACTCAGTACAAAAGAAAAATATTTACTAATTACAAATAAATTTTCTACAAAAGTGGAAAATCTGGGCATACTTCATTTGAACAAAGTGATCCAAGTTGATACCACCAGTGACAGCTCATATGGTATCATCCACTCTGTTTTGGGATGCCCTGAGACAGGCCCGTTCCCTCTGTTCCATTCTTGCCAAACATGGATCACCTCAGTGTAGTCATGAGAAGCCACCAGAAACTCAAACTGGGAGACAAAACACTTGACCACTACCAGTACTCTTTTTAAGAGTGTCAAAGTCATGGGGGCGCCTGGGTGCCTCAGAGGTTAAAGCCTCTGCCTTTAGCTCAGGTCATGATCTCAGGGTCCTGGGGTTGAACCCCACATTGGGCTCTTTGCTCAGCAGGGAGCCTACTCCCCCCCCCCCCCGCCTGCCTCTCTGCCTACTTGGGATCTCTCTCTCTCTCTCTCTCTCTCTCTGTGTCAAATCAATAAATTTTAAAAAAAATCTAAAAAAAAAAAGTGTCAAAGTCATGAAGTTCTGAAGAACAGTCACAGATTACTAAGTCATTACTAAGGAGAAATGACAAATGAATGCAGTATCAGATCCTGCAATAGAGAAGGGATATTAGTGAACATCTGGTGAAATCTGAATAAAGCCTATGGTTTAGTTAATAGTATTATGTTAATTTCCTAGTTTTGGTAATTATACTGTGGTTGTATAAGATTAAAACATTAGAGAAAGCAGGGAGAAGGGGATATTGGAATTTCCTACTATTTTTGCAACTGTTTTATAAGTCTAAAACTATTTCAAAGTCAAGAGTTAAAAAATTAGAACCTCTGCAGTGAAGCTTATTTTGTTCCTCTGGGGACAACTGTGCACTTTGTCCTTACTGAATTGGTCTTTGCTAATTGAACAGAAGCAAGATTGACATGGATACTAGTAGGTGGGTACTTGGAGGAGACTGTTACAAATGCCTCAGGTTTGTATGACCATCAGACAGTAGCACTAAAGCAGCTCTTTTGCATTTGGTGTCTAAATCTTTGGTGAAGGCAAAGGATAGAGCTCCTCCAGCTCTTGGGTGACCACTTAGGATAAGAGCACTTCTATGCCCTCAGCAATCTAAATGCTTTCTTATTCTTCTATGGAAGAATTCATAAATGCTTTGAGCACAGGACAGAGTAGGTTTGTGTTGATAATTTTACTCTGGCATAGTATTCTACGGGGAAATCTCAGAGACAGGGAGATAACTGTCAGATAATATTTCGACTGTTAAATCTGTGAGGGGCTTAGGAATCTGGCAAAGAGTAGAGTTACCAAGGTTTTACAGATGGAAGGTTTTATAGATGTTTCCTAGGAGGAGCAAAGTTTTCTAATCAAGAAATCTGTAAAGCAGTCATTTTTACCAAATTAGCAAGTTTTTATTGAGCAGTTACTATATGCCAGGGACTTTTCATGGGCTATCTGATTTAAACATAAGCAAAATACTATGAAGTGCAGGTGAGGACACTAAGAGAGGTGAGGTAGGTTACCCAAAGTCACTTGGAAGCCTTACTTGTAGGTAGAGGAGCATTCTAAGAATATCGGGTCCACTAATTAAATTAGATAAAAAGGACACTTGATACTGTCAGGGTGTGCGGTATATGCTGATTGAAGTGCACAGATTCAGAAAGTCTGATTTTAAAGTGAAATGGGGGAGGTGGGATAGTAACTCAGCCTTGACCAAATGAAAAACTGGTATTCTTTGTATCATGTCAGATAAATTTAGTAGGGGTTCAGATGGAAGAGGTGAAACGTAGACTCGAACTGGATGAGTGGATAGGTTTTGGATGGACAAGGAATAGGCGAGATGTAGCCATGTTGGAAGTAGACTAGATTCTTAATGGTTCCTCGATCAGAACTCAGAAGCACTCAGAAGTGGCTTGAGATGGTACTAACATGCTGAAACAATGCAGAGTCCTCCTTCCCTGTGCCCCTCTCTCTGACAGCCATGGCCTAAATCCTTCATTTCTTCTAAACTGTTTTGGGTTCTGCAAAAGGGTGGTGGTCTGAATAGGGCCTTTGATTAGGAGCTCCTCTTGAGCTCCTGTCAGCTTTGCCAGGACTTAGGCATATTTTCATAGAGGTAATGCCTGGGCAGATCAAAGTTAGATCCCTGTCGGCTTTCCTGCTTATCTTGTCTGTGGTCCTTCTCATTCATTAGAGCTATTTAGAATTTCAGAGGGACTAGAGATATTATATCATATTTGGAGGGTCTATCCATCATGAAGATCTAACAATTGTAAATATCTATACCCCCAGTGTGGGAGAAGCCAATTATATAAACCGATTCATGACCAAAGTAAAGGAACGTATTGATAATAATACATTAATAATAGGCTTATCACACCCCACTCACAGCGATGGACAGATCGTCTGAGCAGAAGATCAACAATGAAACAAGGACTTCGAATGACACACTGGAACCAGATGGACTTTGCAGATATATATAGAATATTCCATCCTAAATCAACAGAATACTCATTCTTTTCGAGTGCCCATGGAACTTTCTCCAGAATAGATCACATACTGGGTCACAAATCAGGTCTCAACCATTACCAAAAGATTGAGATTATTGACTGCATAATTTCAGACTACAATCCTTTGAAACTGGAACTCAATCACAAGAAGAAATTTGGAAGGAACTCAAACACTTGGAGGTTAAAGAGCATCCTGCTAAAGAATGAATGGGTCAACCAGGAAATTAAAGAACTTAAACAGTTCTTGCAAACTAATGAAAATGAAAACACATTGGACCAAGACCTATGGGATACAGCAAAGGCAGTCCTAAGAGGGAAGTACATAGTCATCCAAGCCTCTCTCAAAAAATTAGAAAAATCACAAATGCACAAACTAACCTTGCACCTAAAGCACTGGGATAAAGAATAGCAAATATAGCCTAAGCCAAGCAGGAGAAGAGAAATAATAAAGATTAGTGCAGAAGTCAATGGCATATAAACCAGTAGAACAGATCAGTGAATCTAGAAGCTGGTTCTTTGGAAGAATAAGATCAATAAACCTCTGGCCAGGCTTATCAAAAGAAAAGAGAAAGGACTCAAATTAATAAAATTGTGAATGAAAGGGGAGCGATCACGACCAATATTAAGGAAATACAGATAATTGTTAGAACATATTATGAGCAACTATATGCCAGCAAATTAGGCAATCTGGAAGAAATGGATGCATTCCTAGAAACTTACTATCTAAAAAGACTGAAACAGGAAGAGGTAGAAAATCTGAACAGACCAATAACCATGAGGAAATAAAAGCAGGAATCAAAAACCTTCCAAAAAACTAGAGTCCACAGCCAGATATCTCCCCAGGGGAATTCTAACAAACATTTAAAGAAGAAATAATACCTATTTTACTGAAGCTGTTTCAAAAATAGAAATGGAAGGAAAACATCCACATTCGTTCTATGAGGCCAGCATTACCTTGATCCCCAAACCAGAAAAAGACCCCATCAAAAAAGAATTACCAATATCCCTGATGAACATGGATACCAAAATACTCAACAAGATCCTAGCCAATAGGATTCAACAGTATATTAAAAGGATTATTCACCACGACCAGGTAGAATTTATTCCTGGGGTGCAAGGGTGGTTCGGCATTCACAAGTGAATCAATGTGATAGAGCACATTAATAAAAGAAAAGATAAGAACCCTATGATCCTCTCAATGGATGCAGAAAACACATTTGACAAAATATAGCATCCTTATTTGATTAAAACTTTTCAAAGTACAGGGATAGAGGGAACATATATCAATATCATAAAAGCCACCTATGAAAAACACCTATGATAATGATAATGAGAATATGATTA
Source organism: Nasua narica (assembly GCA_028533885.1). Taxonomy (NCBI): domain Eukaryota; kingdom Metazoa; phylum Chordata; class Mammalia; order Carnivora; family Procyonidae; genus Nasua; species Nasua narica. The sequence continues at coordinate 87,712,010 of CM052815.1, read as the reverse complement.
TCAATGGGGAAAAACTGAGAGCTTTTCCCTTATGGTCAGGAAGACAACAAGGATGCCCACTCTCACCACTTTTGTTCGACATAGTCCTAGAAGTCCTAGCCTTAGCATCAGGCAACAAAAAGAAATAAAAGGCATTTGGATTGGCAAAGAAGAAGTCAAACTCTCTCTCTTCACAGATGACATGATACTTTATGTGGAAAACCCAAAAGTCTCCACCCCAAAATTATTAGAACTCATATAGCAGTTAGCAGTGTGGCAGGATACAAAGTCAATGCGTAGACATCAGTTGCATTTCTATACACTAACAATGTGACTGAAGAAAGAGAAGTTAAGAAATTGATCCTGTTTACCAAAAACCATAAAATACCTCGGAATAAACCTAACCAAAGAGGTAAAGCATCTATACTCTAGAAACTACAGAACACTGATGAAAGAAATTGAGAAGACACAAAGAAATGGAAAACATTCCATGCTCACGGATTAGAAGAATAAACATTATAAAAATGCCTGTGCTTCCCAGAGTAATCTGCACATTTAGTGCATTCCCTATCAAAATACCGTCAACATTTTTCATAGAGCTGAAACAAACCTAAAATTTGTGTGGAACCAGAAAAGACCCTGAATTGCCAGGGGAATGTTGAAAAAGAAAAACAAAGCTAGGGGCATCACAAGGCCTGACTTCAAGCTATATTACAAAGCTGTGGTCATTAAGACTGCATGGTACTGGCACAAACACAGACACATAGATCAGTGGAACAGACTAGAGAGCCCAGAAATGGACCCCCAACACTATGGTCAACCAATCTCTAACGAAGCAGGAAAGAATTTCCAGTGGAAAAAAGATAGTCTCTTCAATAAATGGTGCTGGGAGAATTGGATAGCCACATGCAGAAGAATGAAACTGGACTGTTTTTTAAAAAAGATTTATTTATTTATTTATTTGGCAGAGAGAGAGAGAGTGGAAGATCACAAGTAGGCAGAGAGGCAGGCAGAGAGAGAGAGAAGCAGGCTCCCTGCTGAGCAGAGAGCCAGATGTGGGGACTCGATCCCAGGACACTGGGATCATGACCTGAGCTGAAGGCAGAGGCTTTAACCCACTGAGCAATAGGTGCCCCTGGACTATTTTCTTATACGCAAAGATAAACTCAAAATGGATGAAAGACCTCAATGTGAGATAGGAATCTATCAAAAACCTAGAGAAGAACATAGGCAGTAATCTCTTCAGCCTCAGCCACAGCAGCTTCTTGCAAGACAGACACATCACTAAAGGCAAGGGAAGCAGAAACAAAAATGAACTATTGGGACTTCAAGATAAAAATCTGCCTGGCAAAAGATACAGTCAACAAAATTAAAGGCAACCTATGGAGTGGGACAAGATATTTGTTAATGGCATAACAGATAAACAGCTGGTATCCAAGCTCTATAAAGAACTTAACAAAATCAGTCCCCCAAAAAACAAATAATGCAGTCAAGAAATGGGCAGAAGACAAAAACAGACACTTCTCCAAAGAAGACATACAAATGGCCAACAGACAAATGAAAGAATGCTCCACATCACTTGCCATCAGGAAAATACAAATCAAAACCATAATGAGATACCACCTTACACCAGTCAGAATGGCTAGAATTAATAAGATGGGGAACAAATGTTGGCAAGGATGTGGAGAAAGGGCAGCCCTCTTACATTGGTGGTGGGAATGTAAGCTGGTACAGCCACTCTGGAAAACAGTATGGAGGTTCCTCAAGACATTAAAAATAGAGCTACCTGATGACCCAACAATTACATTACTGGGTATTTACGCCAAAGATACAGATGTAGTGAAAAGAAGGGACACCTGCACCCCAATGTTCATAGCAGCAATGTCCACAATAGCCAAACCATAGAAGGAACCAAGATGTCCTTCAACAGATGGATAGATAAAGACCATGTGGTTCATATATACAATGGAATATTACTCAGCCATCAGAAAGGAGAATACTTACCATTTACATTAACATGGATGGAACTGGAGGATATTATGCTGAGTGAAATAAGTCAGTCAGAGAAAGACATCTATCATACGGTTTCACTCATATGTAGAGGACAAGGGAAGGGAGGGAAAACTGGGAAGAAATCAAAGAGGGAGACAAACCATGAGAGACCCTTGACTATGGGAAACAAACTGAGGGTTGTGGAGGGGGGGGAATGGGATAACTGGGTGATGGGCATTAAGGAGGGCATGTTATGTGATGAGCACTGGGAATTATATGCAACTAATGAATCTTTGAACATTATATCAAAAACTAATGATGTACTATATGTTGGCTAATTTAATTTAAACTGAAAAGGAATTTCAGAAGGACCAAGAATAATGTTAAGTGAACACTGAACTAGTCATTTTATCATGATAAGTTCTAAAGTCCTTTACTCCCATAGAGTGGACAATTCATGTGCTGAGCAGAGAACAACAAATTCTAACTGGGACCTTAGGGGGAGTTACAGAACACTTTGTGTTATGAAGTAGACATTTAATAAAGATTTAAAAGTTTTATTTAATTCTTTCCAGGGCAATCCAGTAGTTTCCCCATCTCTTCCAAAAGTTGCTTGCCCTAGAATGGAAAAAAATTGATTTAGTAAGCACTTGTTAAATGACTTTTTCTTTTTTCTTTTCTTTTTCTTTGTTTCTCTTTTTCTTTTCCTTCCTTCCTTCCTTCCTTCCTTCCTTCCTTCCTTCCTTCCTTCCTTCCTTCCTTCCTTCCTTCCTTCCTTCCTTCCTTCCTTCCTTCTTTTCTGTGAAACACTATTTTCAAGTGTTGTGTTAGGTGCTAGAGGTAAAAAGATGGATAAGATATTGCTCCCACCCTCAGAAATCTAGTAATCCAGTGAAAGAAGCTAGCAGTAAGTAGGTGAAGTAAAATGTCATAGTACTAGAATGGAAGTCTGTATAAAGATGTGGGGAGGGGCGCCTGGGTGGCTCAGTCAGTTAAGTGTCTGCCTTCAGCTCAGGTCATGATCTCAGGGTCCTGGGATACAGCCCCACATTGGGGTCCCTACTCGGGGAATCTGCTTTTCCCTCTACCTCTCCCCCCACTCATGCTCTCTCTCAAATAAATAAAATCTTAAAAAAAGATGTGGAGAATGAGAACCTCTGGGGGTGGGAGGTGGTTGATGTAAAATCACATGGGTTCATGGTCATCAGTAGCTTAGAGGTTGGAAGATGTGTGGTCCCCTTGGTTGTTAAAGGTTTGTCTTCATCCGTTCAGGCCACTGTAACAAAGCATCATAGACTGGGTATCTGCTAAACTACAGGAACTTACTTCTCACAGTTCTGGAGGCTGGGAAGTCCAAGAGCAGTCTGTCAGCAGTTCCGCATCTTGTGAGGACCTGCTTCCTGGTTGGCCGTCTTCTGTTTCACATGGTAGAAGGGGTGCAGGACCCCTCTGGGGTCCCTTTTATAAGGGGATGAATCCCATTCATGAGGACTCCACCCTCATGACCTAATCACCTCCCAAAGGCCCCACCTCCTAATACCATCACACTGGGGGTTAGGATTTCAACATATGAATTTTGGGGGAGCAGAAACATTCAGTCCATAACAAGGCTCTAGCAGAACTGTTTCCTAGAGTCAATGTAGACTAACAAAACAATTTCCTGGGTGAGAAGTTTTTAAAACATGAAAGGCCAAACTAATCCCATGAAGCTAAGAAAGAATCATAAATGAAATCAGAAATTTCTAGAGCAATTAGGACATTGGAGCCTTTTGTGAAGATAGAGATGATTTTGATACATTGACAAGACATGGGTAATAGATGAACTTAGCCAATGCTGGCTTGATCACCTCTATTTTATTTTACTTTTTTGGGGGAGTGAGGTGGATTTTGAAGCTGAGTGAAACTTTAAGTGTGAAATCTCAGAGGATAGAGGCATGTTCTACCTTAGCTTGCTTCAAAAGATGCCCTGTGAGTATTTTTTAATGTTAACAACAGAAAACAACATGAAAAGTAATGTACTTCTAGGTACAGCTGGTGGCAAATTATTGTTAATAAACTAGCTGCCTGTTTTGAATGTTGGCTCACTGTCATATGTCTTATGCTCTACAGGATGTACACGTAGGTTAAATTAAATTGATCAAACTTTTATTGAGAGCTCGTTATTCACCAGGAACACAGTGTATGGGATACAAAATGGATCTGGGAAACTGAGTGCAGGAAGGAAGAGTGTTGGCTTCATTCAAACTTTCTGTTATCACAAAGTCAAGGGATTTTAACAATCTGTAAACCCAAAAACGACAGAGAGAAATACAGATTTTTTACCTATTATATGTGGCTCATTGAAACAAATTGTTATCTTAACAGCTGGCACCAGAATTTCTCTTAAAGAAGCAGCTCTCTATTTAGAGAAGTACCTTGCTTAGGTACTTGGAAAAGAAGTGAGACCCTGAACTGATGGTTTAGTAGAAGATGAAACAACAAAGGGTGTAAAAAGCTTAGCATTAGTTCTGGAGAGAGCACGACTGTCACAGGAAGCCAAGAAGGGAGGAACGACGTGGCAGGGTATTCTAGGGTGGCTCTGAACAGGATGTCTAATTTAATTTTAAGTTTTTGTGTTAACAGTGAAATAAACTCCTGTTTCTCTCCCTTCCACAAGCCTTGAGTAGACTCTGTTCCACACGGGCCTCTGTGTGTGTGTGTGTGTGTGTGTGTGTGTGTGTAGACGGAGAGATGGAGGGAGAGAGAAAATACCATGGAAAGGGACTCTCCTCCATGTCCATGCTGACATCCAGGGTAGAAAAGAGACAAGCCCCTTAGGTGAGTTAATCTGTAAATGGACTAGATTTTGTGAAACTATGGGAGAGGTGACAAAGAGAATTTGAGCTCCCCCTACCTCGAACCTTGAACTTAGAGATATTTTGGGGGAAGCCATTGGACGTTTGAATATGTCTGCTCTAGATCTTTTAGTGTTGTATAATCCTGTTCAGTCATCTTACTCTGTTTGATTGCCTTCATAGCACTTGATATTGCCTGAAATAATCTAGTTATCTGTCCTTCTTTTTCTTTTTCTTTTCAAAGATTTTATTTATTTGAGAGAGAGACAGAGAGTATGTGCAAGAGGTTGCATGAGGGGGCTGGAGGGGGAAGTGCAGGGGCAGAGGGAAAAGGAAGCTCCCCCCTGAGCAGGGAGCCCAATGTCGGGGCTCGATCCCAGGACCCTGGGATCATGGCCTGAGCCAAGGGCAGATGCCTAACTGACTGAGCCACCTGGGGGCCCCTTACCTGTCCTTTTCCTGTTCTCTTTGCCACCCTTCCCCCACCCCATGCCTGGACTTGAAGCTTTTCAGAGAGTGTGGGGTCTGGCCTGCCCTGTTCCCTGCTGTAACCCCAGTGCCGGCACAGGGCCGAGGGCAGTAGTAGGTGCTCAGAAAGCTTGTGCTGAATGAAGGATCTTTGAACTACAGGGGTTGCATTCAGCTCCTTCTGAGGTTGTCCTTTGAACTTTTCCTCTTGTGGTCAGTAACACCCAGTTTTGCTTCTATTTAGACTATATTTCTTTTCAAATGTGTTGGTCAGTGACTTTTTTATACTCAGTAGTTTTTAAAGTCTTTTTGGAGTAAAAAAATGAGGCATCGATACTTTCATCCTTATTTTTAGAAAATGCCTTTTCTTCCCCTTTCTGTCCCTTAACCCCTGACTATTTCTGTATCACCATCAGCATGAGCATTGCCTTTTGTACCAAGGTAGTGGGGGAGTTGGAGATGGTAATTTATTTAAGTGGATAAGAGTGTCATCCTGAAAAGAATTCTGTGTTGCTTGGTGGGATCAGTGGGTGTAGGTGATAAACCGTGTCGGGAGAATGCTGTCTATGTTCCTGGTGCATTTCCCTCCTGGTGCACGTTGATTGAAAAGATATTTGTCGCTGGAGATCCACAAGGATCTCCACAAAGATCAGATCCACATAGGCATGAAATAGTTGGTCAGTTTTTCATTTTGATCTTGGAATGCAGGCTTGCATTTGAGAATTCCCATGGTCATTCCCCCCCCCCCCAGATGTTGAATATTGCCCTGTTGGAGATTCACATTTTTGTATGAAGTTCGATCCTCTGGTTTCTGACACCGAAATACTGTTCATTAAGCCTACACTTTCACTGTCTCTTCTCAGCATTACTTAATGTTTCAGATTTCTCTTGGGGAAATGGTTGTCAGATAAAATACAGAATGCTGAGTTACATTTGAATCTCAGATAAACAATTTTTTTGTATAAGTATGTCTCATGCAATATTTGGGACATACTTGCATTAGATTATGTATTGTTTCTCTAAAATTCAAAGTTTTCTAAGGCATCTTGTGTTTTTATTTGGTAAATATGGCAACCTTACTTAGGAACATCCCTTGGGAATGAGATGATAAAATCTGCATTTTAGGACATCTGTAGGTTACACAGCAGCATAAGCCTGTCTCGTACTGGGAAGAGAACGTGAAGCCACTGCAGTGTATCACCCTGGCAGAAACTGAGCTGCTTTTCCAGCATTTTCTTTTCAAAACACGTGCCAAAGTAATTTTCTAGATTGGAGTAATGAATTCCAGATCTTTTAATACCATGTACTGTAATTAGCTGGATAATAATCTGTAATTATTCAGGGAAAGTGAGCCCATGTATAAATTATTAGAGTTGTAAACTATGCTCTTTCAGTGGAGGAACTTTTGGCCTTTTCTAATCAGCAGTGGCATTCAGAATCCCGTGATGAGTATTTGGGCCTTTATGCTGGGCCACCAGCCTCCTGTCTTTGATGTCCTCCTCGACCTCACTCACTTTCTTTGGAGAGGCAGGCAGATGATGCTGGGTCTGCTCTGTCAGTCCATGGCACGGAGCCCAGACCAGCCAAACAGAAAGCAGTGTGAGTTCTGTGAAGCAGAAGGCACTTCTACAGTAGTTAGGGATGCTGATGTCCCCAGGTACGTAGCTTGGACCTTGTGAATCAGTCAGGTGGGAAGGGGAGGGTGTTGTGAATGAAAGGTCCTTTGGTGAAATCACCTCCCACAGATGTCACCACAGTGGGATATGCTCTCTACACGCAGCACCTCTATTTGGGCAACGTGATGGTCAGAGCCGTGAATACGGTAAACATTTATCATTAGAGCGCACTAGCACTTTTGTCCTTGATAACCTTCTTATTCCTATAATGCTCCTGGTCTGCTTAGTCACTAACAGTTAACTTATTATCACTCTCTCAAGAATTGAAATTTAAGAGAATAAATCTGGCAAGGACTGTTTTTGAGACTTTATCCAAGAAGCAAGTCTCTAACAGTGAAATTTCAAACACTATGGAGACTCTGGGGGAAATATGTAGGAAGTGAGAACCTTCTGGCATTCCTTAGTTCATGGTACATAAAAAACTGATATAAGGCAAATCATGTCTCCATCTTGGTGTTGGAGATGGGGAAGGCCCAGTGCAGTGACTGATTGTCCCAACATTATATCCTTGAGCTGCCATCCCAGTGGGTTCTTGGTGCTCCTCTGGCTGAAGGGTCCAATATCCAGGAGTCTTAACAGTCTTTCAAACCTCCTCTAACAGAGTTTTGTATCTTCACTGTTAAAGGATCCTGATGAGAGTCTGCTTATTATAAATATGAAAGGGAAAAATACCCATAATAATGCTTATATATATTAAGTGCCAAGTGTGTGTTTAATTTTCATAACATCCCTATAAAATTATCACTGGGGTCATTTTACACTTAGCAGAGTGAACCACACTGAGGTTAGTGATTTGCCCAGAGTTAGTGAGTGGTGAAGTTAGAATTTGAACCCAGGTCTCTCTGTAGCCACACTGTGTGTGGACTCCCATTACAGTCGTTTGTTAAAGGTGGTCATGAAGTGGCACCCAGTGAAGAACCTGCCTCTGTTTAAACTTTAGAGCTTGGAGACAACTCCTTAGAGACCTCCTCGTTTCCTGTCAGCCCTATTTCCTTTTAACTACCTCATGACTTTGTGCACTGTGTTTCAGTTACAAGATAGGTTTTGGCTGAGAATTGGCTATCTGTGCATCCTTGTAAGGAGTGCTCCTGTCAGTATGCCCATTTTTTGACCTCTAATAGGGTCAGGGATCAGGTCTGCCTTGTTTTCTTTTTGCATGTTCCACATCAGGAATGGTAGGTTTGATGGTGATGGTGATGATGGTGATGATGGTGATGATGGTGGTGAGGATGGGAATGATGATAGGTGATGATCATGGTGATGATGGTGGTATTGATCATGGTGATGATGGTGATCATGATCATGGTGATGATGGCGATGGTGATGATTGTGATAGTGATCATGGTGATAATGGTGATGATGATGGTGATGAAGATGATGATAGTGATGATGATTTTGAGAGTGGTGTCTTTTAGGAGCTTTTAACTGAAGACACATAAATGAATTCTCCAGGCCATACATATATAACCAAAGACTAAAGCATAAACAGTAAGAAAACCTCTCTTCCTCTATATATCAGGGCCCAATCCCTCATGGATCAGTTGGTTGGGTAGAATTACAAGCAAATTTTGGGTGCCACATATCTGGTATTTGTTACTATTTTTTCTTGTCTGCAACCTGATTTCTTTTAGGCCCTGGGTTTTGTTGATATGTATCGACTACTGATATTTTTCTTAAATATTTTAACTAAAGCATAGAACTGTTTGGATGTACAGGAAGAGTTATTTTCCTTCCTTTTAGGGCTGTATAAAGTACTGTTACCTAGAACTCCATCAGTGACCCATTCAGCATTTATAAACCCTAACAGGAATACTGAAATAGGAAGCATTCTCATTGATTCACCTCAGTGCACTGTTACTGACTTCCCGCTATAGCTTGTGCATTGAGTAGGGAAATAAAAAATTGGCAAACACGTCTGAAATCTACACAATGAAACGAGAACCGAATCAGTGACAAATGAGGCTGTGCATGGTAGGACCAGAGGAGGAAGGTCACTTTGAGCTGGTGTGGCCGCTGAACGAGGCCAAATATGACCTGGATCTGGAGTTCACTTGGGATATTAAGGTAACACGGAGATGGTCAGTGTGTTCGCTACACTGCAAAGAACGAGTGTGGGATAACAAAAGGTGTTGGTGAGGTGGAGAGAAGGTCAGAGACTGGTGAAGCAGGGTCCAGGAAGGCACTGCCCATTCCTTTAGACAGAGAGGACAGAAAGGGAGGGTGTGGTTCATGTTTTCATTCAAACGATTTTTGTTAAGCACGTCCTTTGTGTATAGGGTACATTGGTGAGCAGAAATAGATGTATCCCGAGTGAGGGCTAGGGAGAAGCACATGCTTTTCTGGGCTTTGTACATAACTAAGTCTGTGATTTAAGGTCTAGTTGAAAGGTTGAACTTCCTAGAGACAGAAAAGGTGGGAGGACAGTGGTTGGTGCTTTTGGACAGAGAAAAGTCAAGAGATCAGAGTGAGTAGAGCAGCTGACAGTTGGTCAGGGACATGGCACTGTATTATTGTTGCTGCTGTTGTTTTAAAAGCAAGCGTCACACTGGCCTTGCATCAGGAAAATCTCACAGGGTAAGCAAGCGGTCCTATTATATGAAGGTAAATACTCTTGCATCCTCTGCATCCGGAAATTTTGTTCTTCCATGGATTAAGACCACAGCAAGGGAAAGAAAAAAATCAAAAGGATTGACTCCTTTCTGTGCTGGTCCTTTCCCACTTTCTTTCCACTTTCAGCCCCTTCGTCATCCATGCCTTCTCTAAGAAGTAAATGAAGAGGTAGAGACTTGTAAGATGCCATCTATCACAAGCTATGTACCCACTGAGATTCTCCCAACGTTATTCTCCTGTAATTTCCAGCTGTCACTTTTCTTTCCTGAATTTGGCCAGCACAATGCCCTCAATATCAGTGCCTTTCTGACTTCCCGCAGGAAAGCTGGTCTATTGTACCAGTAACTGCTGGGTTTGTGCCCAAAAGTTGAAGTAGGAACCTATTGTCTATGCAGACAGGGGAATTCACAGAACAATTACTGTGGGAAGTGATTGTTCGCAATTTGGTGAAAAACAGCCTTGCTGACTTACATGCACTGCAAGATAATTTCAGTCTGAAGTACAGGGAATAATAACCAAGTCCTTTCTGGAGGACCCCCGTAAATGAAAGCCCCAGCCACAGCAGCTGACTCCCTGAGTTCAGAGAGTGCCCTCGGGGTCAGTTCTTAGCCTCTGAGGGGCTGTTACATAACCTTTGTCAGTGTGCTGTTATCTATTGTTTTCCGTTTTCCTGCAGAGAAGCACACACAGCCCACCCATCTCTTTACCCGTGCACTTCAGCATTGGGGAGGGATTCTGTCACACGCTCAGCCCGCCGCCCTCCTTCTTTGATGGCTAGTGCATCTTAGGTATAGGGACACATCATTGAGCTAATTCATAAAGATGAACATCAGTCACTAGCAGGCTGAGAAAGGAATCTCTCTAGAACAGAATAGCTGCTTTTCCTGTGATAAATCCATCCCTTCTCATGGATTTTACTTCAATTTTCTTGAATAATAAAATATTTTGACCTTTGAAAAACCGATCATCTTTTCCCAGAGAGTTTATTATGTCCAGTAGATAGGGAATTAAGGATCATCAATTTAAATGCCAGCTTTGTCACTAATGACCTCAGTGACCTTGGGCAAACCGCCTTTGTGATGAGGGGGGTCAATTTCCTCATCTGTATATTGCTGCTGGGGTGCCTCCTGGCTGAGCCCAAACATAGATTGGCCCATGCCCGTCTTCCGCTGCGCCTATTCGCATCATATGGCATTCCTATGACCCCTTTACCTTTCTCAATCGGGAGAGAAAGGAAGGACATTTCTGTGAAGGTACAAAGGTGACATAAGAAAAGATTAAGATGGTGAGGGGGTGAGTAATTTGGATTGATTTTGAGCCCTTAGAGCGAGGTAAGTTAGAGTCCGAAGCTGAAGAAACAATTTTTGGGAGAGTCTTGATGACTCTCTACGTGCAGGCAGTGCTACTTCAGGGTGCTTCTGTGGCCCAGTGCCGTCCAAGAGGGGAGCGAGGGCTGTTCGCCTCCATCAGTGCCCTGCAGCAGTTCAGAAGGGAGGAGAATTCAAAGGAAGGCCTTCTCAGGTTTGGGGAGGTTGACTGCTCTTTAGGGAAGGTACCCGGAAAAGTAGTGTTGGGAAGGGATCTTTGGCCTCCTATCTGGACACAGAGTATCTAGAAAGATGGCTCTTTCTTGAGAAAAAGGTTAAATCCTATCTGCCCTGGCCAGACTCCTTGGCTATGAGATAGCAAACAGCCCCCGGCCGTGGTGTGCCATCAGAGAGATACATCTTTATAAGGGAAAAAATGGTGAGGAAATTTGATCAGCCTCTTGTAAAAGGAAGGAGGTCACAAAATGAAGGCTTTCTTGGAGAGTTATCTTTCAGCCTTAAGAAAAACCTTTGAACTTTGGCTAAAACATGCCTCCTGAGAAGTGTGCTCTGGAAGGAAATAAAAGAAGGATGTTGACAGTTTGCAGTGGCTTTTCACAGTAGTCTGTCCGTGTGCTCTGGCAGACAGTGCCTCCATTGCTCTGATGGCGAGCTGGGATATGTTTAAAGATTTATTCATTTATTTTAGAGGAAGAGTGCCTGACAGTGAGGGAAGGGCAATGGCAGAGGGAGAGAGAGTCTTAAGCAGATTCCTCGCATGAGAATGGAACCCGTTGTGGGGCTCGATCTCATGACCCTGAGATTATGACCTGAGCCATAACCAAGAGTTGAATGCTTAACTGATTGCATCCCCCAGGTGCCCCTGGAGAATTTGGATATATTTAACAAAAATACAAGATACTGCAGGACTGTGCAGGTTGAATCCTCTTTTCCTATGTGGGTCATTGTTCTTATAGAAAGCCATAGTCCATTGGTTTTCAAACTGTGTTCCACAGAATGCTCAGTTTTTCTTAGTGCCTACTTAAGGGATACCCTGGTAGAGCTCAAGAACGGGAAAGGGTCATGGTGTGGGGTGAGAGGCCAAGGGAATGGGACTCCTGGTCTCCTGCTCCTGCTTTGAATATGGAACCGCTGCTAATGAATTTGTTTAAATAAGGCACTCCTTAGTTAACCATGGCCATTGTGATAGGCAATGGTTAGGAGTACCTTAAAAATTCATGGTTAGAAAAGACTTAATGCAGGGCTTGGGTGCCGGTTCAGGCTGCAGTGACAACATGAATGACCTTGTGGTTCTCTGGACTTCTCATGGGCTTAGAGAGACAAGGAAGAACGTCAAACCATTTGGAGTAATCACTAAGATCCTGCCAGGGTTGAGGAGGTAATACAGAGAGTATAGTACGTTCACGTTTCAGAGCACTGTCCAAGTAGACTGCCAAGGCCACCAGGACGTCAGGGAGCATCATCTAACGCTGAAGTGTGACTGTTTCCAAAATAAGGGCCAGGGACTTCTCGCAGCAGAAAAAAAAGCCTACGGTTCTGTTATCATTGGACAAAGGATAGCTATTTCTTAGAGGACTGCAAGTTTGGGGGAATGTGTAATTGGGGATTCAGAAGCAAAGTGTACTAGAGAGGATGGGAAATGTGTAGCCTATTCTTCCTATCCCACCATCCCCCAAATCTGTAAGTTCTCAATTTCCAAATAGTAGAGCCTACTCCCCAACTGCCTCATGTATTTGAGGGATAATGGAGCTCTTGAGGAAGGGGGTATTGAAGGCATCTGTATTCTCATAGCTGTTCAAGCCAAAACCTTGGACTCTTCCTTGACCTCACATCACATGTCGAGTCCATCAGCTGGTTTTGTTGTGTCTGTTCTCAATATGGATTCAGAATTCTGCTGCTTCTCACCACTCCCCTGACCACCAGTCTACCACTCAGTCTCTTTTTTCTTCTACCTGGATTCCTGCAACAGCTTCCTAACTTGCATCCCCACGTCCACCATTAATTCTCAGTAGAGAAGCCAGGATAATTCTACTAAAGTGGAAGGAACATGGGTCAAAACCCTGTTTCATTCATGGTAAAAGCCAGTGTCTTCATAATGGCCTGTTGGGCCCCTCTGCTTGATCTGATCTTCCATTATTTCTCTGAACATCTCCTCCTATTTGTTCCAGGCATATTCACCTCTTTCCTGTTCCTTGAATATTCTGGACTGACTCCTATCTTAAGGTCTTGCACTATCTGTTTCTTGTGCTTGAAATGCTCTCCCTCTGATGTCCACAGGATTAATGTAATCATATCCTTCAAGCTTTTGTTCAAATGACATTTTCTCAATGACGTCTTCCTTGACTACTCAAAATTGTTCCTAGCCCCTTAGACCATATATACTTGCTGCTCTTCCTTCCTTGGTTCTACTTTTTAACAAAGCATGTTTTAGTGTTCTGTAATGTTCACTTCTTTATTATGTTTGTTTATCTTTTCCTGACTGGATGTAAATTCAGTCATGAGGACTGAACATGTCCCATGAGGACAGGGATTTTTGTCACTTGGGTTTCCTACTGTATCCAAACTGCACAAACTCATGCCTTGCTCATCTTAGGTGCTCTATACAAATTTCCTGAATGAATGAATGAATGAATGACTAAGGGAGCTGGCCAAGATTCTATTATCTCTTTTACTTTAATATCGTTCTTTATTATGTAATAATTTCAAATTACATTTAATCATTTTGAATAGAAATTATATGAATTATATATTATAATTATATGAATTATGAAATATTGCATTTAATAGCTTATTTAATAATACATTTAATGCAGTAATATTTCATCTTTCATTTAAAATGATTCTGTCATAAAAATAAAGAGCATTTCTTAACAACCTTTGTTTTCTGGTCAGAAAAAAACCACTAAATTTGGGGAATAAGGTAACCAACCAATTGTATCTCTTCTGATTGGACAAAGGCTCTTTTTTTCCCCCCAAATATGTTTATTTTATTTTTTCAGTGTTACAAGATTGATTGTTCATGCACCACAGTGCTCCGTGCAATACGTGCCCTCCTCAGTACCCACCACCAGGCTCACCTACCCCCCCACCCCCTCCCCTCCAAAACCTTCAGTTTGTTGCTCAGAGTCCACAGTCTCTCCTGCTTCATCGCCCCCTCCAATTTCCCCCCATTCACCCTTCCCTTCCTTCTCACAGTACCCTCCATGATTTTCTTTATGCTCCACACGTAAGTGAGATCATAAGATAATTGACTCTTTCCGCTTGACTTATTTCACTC
>CM052815.1:87676214-87697346 GCA_028533885.1 Nasua narica | reverse complement strand
CATAAGATAATTGACTCTTTCCGCTTGACTTATTTCACTCCGCATAATCTCTTCTACTCCTGTCCATGTTGATAGAAAAGTTGGATATTTATCCTTTCTGATGGAGGCAAAATATTCCATTGTATAGATGTACCACATCTTCCTTATCCACTCATCTGTTGAAGGGCATTTTGGTTCTTTCCACAGTTTGGCGATTGTGGCCATTGCTGCTATGAACATTGGGGTACATGTGGTCCTTCTTTGTACTGCAACTGCTTCTTTGGGGTAAATACCCAGTAGTGCAATTGCAGGGTCATAGGGTAGCTCTATTTTTAATTTCTTGTGGAATCTCCATACTGTTTTCCAGAGTGGCTGCACCAACCTGCATCCCCACCAACAGTGGAGGAGGGTTCCCCTTTTTCCACATCCTCTCCAGCATTTGTTGTTTACTGTCTTGTTGATTTTGGCCATTCTAACTGGTGTAAGGTGGTATCTCAGTGTGGTTTTGATTTGAATCTCTCTGATGGCTAAAGATGATGAACATTTTTTCATGTGTCTGTTAGCCACTTGTATGGACAAAGGCTCTTGCAACAAGTATGGAGCACTATTATGTGCTTGGAGATGGCTTTTAATGTTCCCACTGTTGTATTTTAATGAAAATCCAGTAGGAAGAAGGAAGGGGAAAGAGAAGGCAGGACGTGATGTCTAATTCCCTCATCCCAAGGGGAAGAGCTCTTGTCAGCACTTGGAGCATATGGTAAGGTAGCTGTCTAGTAGTCAACCTAATGTGAATGTTCTGGTCTGTGCTAATATCTCTCATTGTAAATTGATAAACTGGCATTCAGGAACCCAACTCAGTCTCATTTATGTTTCAGTGAGTGAGAGTTAGGCTCTCGGCCTGAGCAAAACCTGAACGTGGTGACCCAATTATGGTTGGGCCTTTTAGGTTCTGCTCAACGCCTGTTGATGCTACCTGATAGTGATACATCTCCCATCGCTCAGTCTCCTGCTTTGATCAGGAGCATACCTGTTTGAGAGTGGGATGATTTACATCTTTATTAAGTGGAATTATTGGTAATAAAGTTCTTTATGCCTAAAAATATGAGTTGTTTAAAAACCGTATGGTTGTGAAGTTTCTATCCAAATCCTAATTTTATCATTTCTACCAACTTCTCTCATCCTTGCTTTATTGCTCAAACTTGTTCTACTATTCTTTATTTACTTGTGGAAAATATCTTCGGAAAACCCAAATAAAAGTCAGCAAGAGAGGTGGTACACATGGGCTATCCTTTTTTTCCCAGTTTTATTAAGGCATAATTAACAATGAAAAATTGTATATATTTAAGGTGTACAACTTGATGATTTCATATACATATTCATTGTGAAATAACTGCCACAATCAGCTAATTAACATATCCACCACCATATCTATATAGTGTGTGTGTGTGTGTGCACATGTTCAGTGATCTTAAGATGATCATCTTATAAATTTCAGGTGTACAACACAGTATTATTGACTGTAGTCTCAATGTTGTACAGTAGATCTCTGGAACTTATGCATCTTGCATGACTGAAACTTTGTACCCCTTGCCTGATACGCCCTCAGTTCTCCTCATAGCCCCGGGCAACCACCATTCTACTCCCTGCTTTTGTGTTAGACTCTTTTCAATTCTACGTGTAAGTGAGATCATGCAGTATTTGTCTTTCTGTGCTTGACTTATTTCACTTAGCATAATGTCCTCCAGGTTCATCCATGTTGTTACAAATGGCAGGATTTCCTTTTTTATGGCTGAATAATACTCCATTGTGCATATACAACATGTTTTCTTTTTCTTCCATTTTTAAAATTAACATGTAATGTATTATTTGCCCCAGGGTACATGTCTGTGAATCATCAGGCTTACACATTTCACAGCACTTACCATAGTACATACTGCCCCCCACCCCAGTGACCATAACACAGCCACCCTACCCCTATCCCCCATCTCCCAGCCACCCTCAGTTTGTTTTGTGAGTTTAGGAGTCTCTTATGGTTTGTCCCCTTCCTCATCCCATCTTGTTTCATTTCCCTCCCCGACCCCCCATGACCCCAATGCCCTGCCTCTCAAATTCTTCATATCAGAGAGATACCATGATAATTGTCTTTCTCTAATTGACTTATTTCACTTAGCATAATCCCCTCTAGTTCCATCCACATCGTTGTAAATGGCAGGATTTTGTTTTTATTTTTGTTTTTTTTTTGATGGCTGCATAGTATTCCATTGTATATACATACCACATCTTCTTTATCCATTTATCTCTTGATGGATATCTAGGTTCTTTCCATAGCTTGGCTCTTGTGGACATTGCTGCTATAAACAATAGGGTGCATGTGCCCCTTCGGATCACTACATTTGTATCTTTAGGGTAAATACCCAGTAATGTGATTCTTAGGGTAGTAGTGTGGGTCTTAGGGTAGCTCTAGTTTCAATTTTTTGAGGAACGTCCATACTGTTTTCCAGAGTGGCTGCACCAGCTTGCATTCCCACCAACTGTGTAGGAGGTTTCCCCTTTCTCCGCATCCTCACCAACATCTGTTGTTTCCTGACTTGCTAATTTTAGTCATTCTGACTGGTGTGAAGTGGTATCTCATTATGGTTTTGATTTGTATTTCTCTGACGCCGAGTGATGTTGAGCACATTTTCATGTGTCTGTTGGCCTTTTGGATGTCTTTGCAGAAATGTCTGTTCATATCTTCTGGCCAATCTTGATCAGATTATTTGCTCTTTGGGTGTTGAGTTTGAGAAGTCCTTTCTAGATTTTGGATACTAGCCCTTTATCCGATATGTCATTTGCGAATATCTTCTCCCATTCTGTCAGTTGTCTTTTGTTTTGTTGACTGTTTCCTTTGCTGTGCAAAAGCTTTTGATCTTGATGAAGTCCCAATAGTTCATTTTTGCCCTTGCTTCTCTTGCCATTGGCAATGTTTTTAGGAAGAAGTTGCTGTGGCTGAGGTTGAAGAGGTTGCTGCCTGTGTTCTTCTCAAGGATTTTGGTGGATTTTGGTCTCACATTGAGGTCTTTGATCCATTTTGAGTCTATTTTTGTGTGTGGTGTAAGGGAATGGTCCAGTTTCATTCTTTTGCATGTGTCCAATTTTATGAATGCCATTTGTTGAAGAGACTGTCTTTTTTTCCATTGAATATTGTTTCCTGCTTTGCTGAAGATTAGTTGACCATAGAGTTGGGGGTCCATTTCTGGGCTCTCTATTATGTTCCATTGATATTTGTGTCTGTCTTTGTGCCAGTACCACACTAATGATTACAGCTTTGTAATAGAGCTTGAAGTTTGCAAT
Source organism: Nasua narica (assembly GCA_028533885.1). NCBI lineage: Eukaryota > Metazoa > Chordata > Mammalia > Carnivora > Procyonidae > Nasua > Nasua narica. Next base: position 87,694,034 of record CM052815.1, on the reverse strand, counting down.
TGTGATGCCACCAACTTTGGTTTTCTTTTTCAACATTCCTCTGGCTATTTGGGGTCTTTCCTGTTTCCATATAAATTTTAGGATTATTTGTTCCATTTTTTTGAAATAAATTGATGGTATTTTGATAGGGATTGCATTAAATGTGTAGATTGCTCTAGGTAGCATAGACATTTTCACAATATTTGTTCTTCCAGTCCATGAGCATGAAATGTTTTTCCAGTTTTTTGTGTCTTCCTCAGTTTCTTTCATGAGGACTTTGTAGTTAGAATTCTGAGTACAGATTCTTTGCCTCTTTGGTTAGGTTTATTCCTAGGTATCTTAGGGTTTTGGGTGCATTTGTAAATGAGATCAACTCCTTAATTTCTCTTTCTTCTGTCTTGTTGGTGTATAGAAATGCAACTGATTTCTGTGCATTGATTTTATATCCTGAGATTTGACTGAATTCCTGTATGAGTTCTAGCAGTCTTGGAGTGGAGTCTTTGGGTTTTCCACATAAAGTATCCTATCATCTGCAAAGAGTGAGAGTTTGACTTCTTCTTTGCCAAGTTGGATGCCTTTTATTTCTTTTTGTTGTCTGATTGCTGAGGCTAGGACTTCTAGTACTATGTTGACTAGTAGTGGAGATAGTGGACATTCCTGCCATGTTTCTGACCGTAGAGGAAAAGCTCTGAGTTTTTTCCCCATTGAGAATGATATTTGTTGTGAGTTTTTCATAGATGGCTTTGATGATATTGAGGTATGTATCCTCTATGCATACACTGTGAAGAGTTTTGATCAAGAAAGGATGCTGTACTTTGTCAAAAGCTTTTTCAGCATCAAGTGAGAGTGTCATATGGTTCTTGTTCTTTCTTTTATTAATGTATTGTACCACATTGATTGATTTGTGGATGTTGAACCAACCTGGCAGCCCAGGAATAAATCCCACTTGGTTGTGGTGAATAATCCTTTTAATGGACTGGTAGATCCTATTGGCTAGTGTTTTAGTGAGAATTTTTGCATCCATGTTCACCAAGGATATTGGTCTATAATTCTCCTTTTTGATGGGGTCTTTGTCTAGTTTTGGGATCAAGGTAATGCTGGCCTCATAAAATAAGTTTGGAAGTTTCCCTTCCATTTTTATTTTTTGGAACAATTTCAGGAGCATAGGTATTAATTCTTCTTTAAATGTCTGATAGAATTCCCCTGGGAAGCCGTCGGGCCCTGGGCTTTTGTTCATTGGGAGATTTTTGATGACTGCTTCAATCTCCTTACTCGTTATGGGTCTGTTCTGGTTTTCTATTTCTTCTTGGTTCAGTTTTGGTAGTTTGTGTCTCTAGGAGTGCATCCATTTCTTCGAGATTGTCTAATTTTTTGGTGTATAGTTGCTCATAATATGTTCTTATAATTGTATTTCTTTGATGTTGGTTGTGGTCTCTCCTCTTTCATTCATGATTTTATTAATTTGGGTCCTTTCTCTTTTCTTTTTGATAAGTCTGGCCAGGGGTTTATCAATCTTATTCATTCCTTCAAAGATCCAGCTCCTAGTTTCACTGATTTGTTTTACTATTCTTTTGATTTCTATTTCATTGATTTCTGCTCTGATCTGTATTATTTCTCTTCTACTGCTGGGTTTAGGCTTTCTTTGCTGTTCTTTCTCCAGCTCCTTTAAGTGTAGGGTTAGGTTGTGTACTTGAGACCTTTCTTATTTCTTGAGAAAGGCTTGTATTGCTATATACTTTCCTCTCAGGACCGCCTTTGTTGTGTCCCAAAGGTTTTGAGCAGTTGTGTTTTCATTTTCATTTGTTTCCATGAATTTTTTAAATTCTTCTTTCATTTCCTGGTTAACCCATTCATTGTTTAGTAGGATGCTCTTAGCCTCCATGTATTTGAGTTTTTTCCAACCTTGTGATTGAGTTTTGGTTTTATGGCGTTGTTGTGTAAAATTATGCAGGGAATGATCCCAATCTTTTGTTAATGGTTGAGACCTGATTTGTGATCCAGGATGTCATCTATTCTGGAGAATGTTCCATGTGCAGTAGAGAAGAATAGGTATTCTGTCGCTTTGGGATGGAATGTTCTGAATATATCTGTGATGTTCGTCTGGTCCAGTGTGTCATTTAAAGTCTTTATTTCCTGCCTGATGATTCACAGACATGTACCCTGGGGCAAATAATACATTATATGTTAATAAATAAATAAATTTTTAAAAAAGCCTTTATTTCCTTGTTGATCTTTTGCATAGATGATCTGTCCAATCAGTAAGGGAGGGGGTATTAAAGTCCCCTACTATTACTGTATTATTTTTTATGTATTTCTTTGATTTTCTTATTAATTGGTTTTTATAATTGGTTGCTCTCATGTTAGGGGCATATTTACAATTCTTAGATTTTCTTGTTGGATGGTCCCTGTAAGTATGATATAGTGTTTTTCCTCATCCCTTATTATAGTCTTTGGCTTAAAATCTCATTTGTCTTATAGAAGGATTGCCACCCCAGCTTTCTTTTGATGTCCATTAGCATGGTAAATTGTTTTCCACCCCATTACTTTAAATCTGGATGTGTCTTTTGGTTTAAAATGAGTTTCTTGTAGACAGCGTATTGATGGGTCTTGCTTTTTTATAATTCTGATACCTTGTGTCTTTTGATTGGGGCATTTAACCCATTTACAGTCAGGGTAACTATTGACAGATATGAATTTAGCGCCATTGTATAGCCTGTAAGGTGACTGTTAACTGTATATTGTCTGTTCCATTCTGGTCTATGTTATTTTTAGGCTCTGTCTTTGCTTAGAGGACCCCTTTCAATATTTCCTGTGAGGCTGGTTTGGTATTTGCAAATTCTTTTTGTTTTTGTTTGTCCTGAAAGCTTTTTATCTCTCCTTCTATTTTCAATGACAGCCTAGCCGTATATAGTATTCGTGGCTGCATCTTTTTCTCATTTAGTGCTCTGAATATATTATGCCAGTCCATTCTGGCCTGCTAGGTCTCTGTGGATAGATGTGCTGCCAATCTAATATTTCTGCCTTTGTATGTTACAGACTTCTTGTCCCTAGTGGCTTTCGGGATTTTCTCTTTGACACTAAGACTTGTAAGTTTTACTATTAGATGATGGGGTATGGAATTATTTTTATTGATTTTGAGGGGGTTCTCTGTGCCTCCTGGATTTTGATGCTTGTTCCCTTCGCCAAATTAGGGAAATTCTCTATGATAATTTGCTCCAATACACCTTCCACCCTTCTCTCTCTTCATTCCTCTTCTGGGATCCCAATTATTCTAATATCATTGCGTCTTACAGTATCACTTATCTCTCGAATTATCCCCTCGTGGTCCAGTAGTTGTTTGTCTCTCTTTTGTTCTGCTTTATTCTCTGTCATTTAGTCTTCTGTATCACTAATTCTCTTTTCTGCCTCATTTTTCTGTCTCCATTTTTGATTGCACCTCATTAATAGCTTTTTTGATTTCAACTTGGTTAGATTTTAGTTTTTATTTCTCCAGAAAGGTATTCTCTAATATCTCCTGTGCTTTTTTTGAGCCCAGCTAGCACCTTCATAATTGTCATTTTGAACTCTAGTTCGTATTGATTAGGAAATGATTAGAAAATGTCCGTATTGATTAGGAAAAAAATAAAAAGGAAAAAAATATATATATACTTTTTACTTGTGATTAAAAAGAGCCCCACACTTGATTTTAGTTGTTTTTTGACCTGTTAGAAGAAAAACTACCTCCCAAAATTTTAAGGAAAGAAAAACTTATACAAAAATAAGGATAATCACTATGAGGGAATGGAATGTGAGTATAAAGATGAAAATTGAAAAAGATTCTAAAAAAGGAATTGATAAGAGGTTGGTTTAAAAAAGAAAAAAAAAGGAGGAAAGAATGCAGTCAGGCTGGAGACTAGAACAAATTCGTGTGCTAGATTTAGGGTATATTTTGGTCTATTAGAAGAAATTGTATTCCAACATTTTAAAGAAAAAAATACAGCCCTATGTATATATAAATAAGGTTAAATACAATGAGGGGATAAAATATGAATATAACAGTGAAAATTAGAAAAGATTTTTAAAAAGGTATTGATAGGATACTAGTTAAAAAACGTTAAAATAAGAAAGAGGAAAAATAAAAGAATAAGAAAAAAAATCAAATTAAAAAAAATTTAACTCTGAAAGACTAAAGGATCATGTGGAAAAACCCATGAAGTCTGTGTGTTGCTTTTTCCTGAGTCTGGAGTTCTGCAGTTCTCATTGACCCATGAACTCAGTCTTGGCTGGATATTCTTGCTGATCTTCTGGGGGAGGGACCTGTTGCCGTGATTCTCAAATGTCTTTGCCAGAGGTGAAATTGCACTGCCCTTGCCAGGGTTCAGGCTAAGTAATCTGTTTGGGTTCGCTCTTGGAGCTTTTGTTCCCTGAATGCTTTCCCTACTGCTTTGGAGACCGGGAATGAAGATGGCAGCCTCTCAGTCTCCAGCACGTAGGAGCTGAGAGCTAGGATCCCCGCTCCTCATTGCCCCCTTGGAGAAAAGCTGTCAATCCCTCCCGTCTCTCTGGTCTCCGCTGGCACTCAGACCTCAGCTGGCCTGTGACTGAGCATTTCTATCTCTGGCACACGGTCCCATCTGGAGTCTCCAAACTCAGCAGATTCCTGCAGCGCTACCACGCCACTTTTCCTGAAGGAGGAAGGAAGGGATCTCTCCAGATCTGCCCCTTGTGGGGTTCCTGCTTGAAGAGCAGTGGCCCAACTGTGCCTCAGATCACGATTTAAGGTAACCCCGAGCTGATAGCTCACTGCTTGGCTCTGTCTCTGCCGTTCGCTTCCCTGCCTTGAAACTGGGAGCTCTGCCACCCTCAGGCAGCCCTGGTCTTTCTGTGACCCCACAGACCCTGAGGCCACAGTGTGCCCACGAGAGCTCCACCCCCTCTTCCCCCAGCCTCTGGAGCAATGTCCCTCAGCAGAGAAGACACTAATAAAAGTTCCGATTTTGTGCTCCATTGCTCTGCAGCTTGCGGGGAGCCGGCCCCTGCACCCTGTGATCTATCTTTCAGTCGCTTTGGATTCACTTCTCTGCACGTCCTACCTTCCAGAAAGTGGTTGATTTTCTGTTCCTAGAATTGCTGTTCTTCTTCTCTTTTATCTCCTGTTGAGTTTGTAGGTGTTTGGAGTGGTTTGATAACTATCTAGCTGAACTTCTGGGATCTGATAATATCTCAATCTACTACTCCTCTGCCATCTTGCTCCTCCTCCTCTGTTTTCTTTATTTGCCCTTTGATGGACACTCAAGTTGTTTCCATATCTTGTCTATTCGGAATAAAGCTGAATTTTAACATCAGAGAAAAGATATCTCTTTGAGACCCTCATTTCGTATCTTTTGGATACACATTCAGAAGTGAGATTGATGGTTCATAAAGTAGTTCCATTTTTAATTTTTTGAGGAATCTCCATACTGTTTTCCATAACAGCTGCCTGCACCAAGTTACATTACCACCAGCGGTGTACAATTTTCCTTACATCCTCACCAGTGCTTTTTATCCTTCTGATAATAGCATTCAAATCAGATATAAGGTGATATCTCATTATGGTTTTGATTTGCATCTCCCTGATAATTAGTGAGGTAGAGCACCTTTTCATATACCTGTTGGCCTTGAGTCTCTCTTCTTTGGAGGTGTCTAATCAGGTCCTTTGCCCATTTATTAATTGGGTTATTCTCTCTCTTGCTATTTTTTGTTATTAGGGTGTAGGAGTTCCTAATATATTTCGAATATTAATATCTTATCAGTTATCTAGTTTACACATATTTTCCCCCATTCTTTAAGTTGCCTTTTCACTCTGTTGATTATTTCCTTTGTAGTATGGAAACTTTTTAGTTTGATGAAATCCCAGTTGTCTATGTTTGCTTTTGTTGTCTGAGCTTTTGATGTCATATCTAAAAAGTTATTGACATGGGCTAGTCTTTATGTTAGTATCTGGGAAGCAGAATAAACTGAGTTTCATAATAAACAAGTTCTCCTTTGATTTCATGTCACTCAGTAAATGTACAGGTAACCATTTTGTTGGCTATGAGTGCAGAAGCGGCAGTACTTACATACCAGGAATCAAACCCACAAGGCTGGCCTCTAGAGCATTTCTGGGCACAGTGTATAGTCAGCCAGGATGTTTATTATTATTGTGTCCCACTTTTCAGGCTGGAGGGAGGGAGTGAGTGTATTTTAGCCATTCCTCCAGGTCCTAAATAGTTTTTTTCTCTATTCAATATGTACTCTGCTCAGAGACTGGATCCTGGGAAACTGATCGCATATTTTCTCTAGCTACTCCATGTTAATGGTCTTTTCATCTGAGCATTGGGTGAGTGATTGCAATGACCCCGTTGGTTGTAATATTGTGCATGACCGTATCGTGTATTGTTACACTACTTTAGAGTATGGTGATGGCTCTGCTTGAGCACAGGGGACACTTTACAGAATCTCTGCTGTGTGATTTGAGGATATTACTATGGTGCATATGGACTTACCTTAAGTACTACGGTGAAAAACAACAACACAAAACTTCCACTAAAATGTAATAAGTGCAAAGTGGAATGATACCGTTCTGAACCTTGCTTTTTTTTTTTTTTTTTTTTTTTTAACTTCCAAACATGTAGCTGTAAGAATTGCTCAGAGGCTCTGAATATATAAATGGTAGAGCAAACTAGGTTTTATGTATGCAGTCTCTTTTGGTGGTTATGGGTCAAACCAACCCTCTTAATCTCATTGGGTCAGATGGAAAAGGCCTTCCTGCTTCTTCTTGTATATTTCAGCATTTGGTGGTATATGTGGAGAAAATATCTTGAATATTTTGAAAGAATTCCAGGAGCTTCCCACATATTGACAGGGGCAGTAATGAAATAAAATCCCTTGTCTTAATGAATGATTAGTGAGGCTCATTTTGTGCTCCTTCTTCTAGTGTATCCTTTCTCTTTGGGGCCAGCTTTAGACAAGTGATTTGACAGCTGGCTTCTTAGTTGGAGAAGTTAGATCTTAGGTTTAAATGGTTTATTGGTTGCCTCTGGATTTGACTAACCCTCATCTTCACACCTTTGAGCAGAGAGATTGGGTTTCCACAGGCCCTCAGTCAGTGCTAGTGGCTGTTCTTCCTTCTTCGTTCTTCTCCTCTTTATATGCCCTGCATGCTGGGCAGGTCTTTGTGTTGGAGGTGAAAATATAAATGGGGAACTTGGGGAGAATTGAAAAGCAAGACAGTTTTCAGTGCATCAGGCAAATAGCACACAGAGGGTTGCAAATAGTTGCCAGTGAGCTTTCGGGTTGGAGGTGAAGGCCAGCGGTGGTTGCAGTTTGTCTTGGAACATGCTTCTCACCCCTTGTGCTTCAGGCCAGTGGTGTACTTTTCCCCAGGGGCATGAAGTGCCCCTGGGCTGTTGGTAGAGATATTTCTATTCCTCATTTCTCCTCACCTTTCTCTCATGATTTCTGAAATTGAGGGTTTTATGGGTGGTCCGATTGGTGGTCTGATCTTTGAATCCTGCTGGGTGAAGCTGGGGAACTTGTGATGTCCGGGGAGTTCTGCCCAGAGGAGGATGGGATTCTTTAGGGCACACTCCTTTGGGCAGATCTGCTGTGTTTGGTCTAGAGCCTATTTCTAAACACAGGTGAGTGAGAGAGGGGGAGAAGGTGTTGGGGTTTGGAAGAATGGTGGGTGGATATATTGGAATTTGGGGAAGAAAGGTGGGATTTATAGCCTTATTTAGTGAAACTAGTCAGTGGGAATTATCATTGTGGTCTTCTGTTCCTGATGCAGATAGGCCACTGCCAATTGGGCTGATCTGGGTCATAGCAGAATTCCAAACCTGCATCTTGAGACTGTGCTATGCCCTTGGCTCATTCATGTACTCATGTGTTCATTCGGGCTTAGAATTGGGACCTTTGTGGAGTCTGAGAGGATGAGGGAGGCTTAGTGTGGTCATGGAGGAGGAGAAGGGCCTTCTGGGCAGTGAGTCTGTGTCTCACCATCAGGTTAAAATTGCTGTTTCAAAACTTCTCTATTTTCAGACTGACTGGAAGAGACGTGGTATGGTGTGGGGTCAAGTTTCTTGCGTGTTTACTGAATTCATCTGATAGCTTAGAGTTTTATTTGCTCTAGCAATTGTTCAGTTCTCAAAAAAGATCATGGAAGTCCTTGCTCAACTGATTTCAGGGAAGACAGATGTGTGTGCTATCTGCATAGACACCTTCATGGAGATGCTGCTTTTCTTTTTAAGAAAGTCACAAGCTTTATAATGAGATTGTTCTGGTTAAAATAATCCTTATGAACTAATAAGGATTGGATAGTCCAACTAATTAGTCCAACTAAGAAGCTTAGATAGTCTTCGGGATTTCCTGCCGAGACTGGTATTCAGTGGCAAGACCCGAGGTCAGAAGACTTTGTAACTACTTACAAAGGTGGTTGCAAGGGAATTGTTAAAGAAATGTTCTAACAAAATGGAGTGGATCCATTGGCCTGGCACCGTTCTTTGAAACAAAGGCCCAGTTTTGAGCGAATCTTCAATGGTTCACAACAGACAGTGTTTTATCATTTACTTTGCTCCCCATGTATACCACTCCTCCTTTCCCTCAGCCAAAAGTTCATGTATTCATTTTTGGCTTTCTCAAGATGCCTGAGAGGACTATGGTACCACACACTGCAGATTCTCTTTTTGACCGTGAAAGAAATTGAAGGTAAAGGGACATTTTCCAATATCACACTATAGTGTCTAGGTATTTTTTCCTCTCTTTTCTGAAGTGGAAGAAAAAAAAAAAGAGGACTCAAGTTTGAGCACTGGAAACTCCTGTCAAGTGTAGGATCTCAGTGATGAGAGAGCTCTGTTGCTCCTCCACGGAGACTTGTGTTTTGGTGAGGTTCAGTGGTAAATACCAAGCAATAAGAGGTGGCTGCTGGGTGACTCAGGCCCTAAGTGATGTCTGCTCTGAAAATGTAGTGGTATGTCCTGATTTTTAGACCAAGATTGTTAATTTATGCTGAGGCAGGGGGAGACTGGCTAGATCAGAGAAACCTCTTCAGTGAGCCAGAGGTAGGGGTGATATACATGTGGTGGTTCAGAGGAGGGCATCGAACAGTGGATAAGAGAACACTGAGCTTACATGGAGATTGAACCCATGACTTTAATCCCATTCCAACCAAACTTGTGCAACTGAAGTTCAAGGAGCTGAAGGTCGGAATGGGAAAGTAGGCACGGTAGTGTGATGTATGTTTGTTGGTACTGAACAGATCTGCAGTTCAGATCTGGGTTTCCTGCTCATAAGCTATACGGTTTTAGACAGGTTACTTAACCTCTCTGATTGTCCATTTCCTCTTGTGTAACATGGAAAGAATTAATTTCAGGATGAATAGTAAAGATTAATTAATGCATACTGAGATAAAAGACGGATGTGCAAGCATGACTAGGCACTCCATAAAGGATACCTAAAATAGTAGGCAAGGTTAGCCAGAAAGTGATGTATGTGGGTGAGACAGGGATGAAGCATGGTGACTCCTGGGATAACAGAAACCTTTGGAAGACAACTGACCACACCACTGACCTTCTCCGCTTCAAAGGCAATAATCATAGCAATAAAAACAACAACAAACAACAGTGTGGGCTTTAGTAGGATTCTGATGTTATTAAATGGTGTGATTCTGACTCAGCAGTGCTCAGATGCTGTCCAACATGCATTCCTTCTTCCCCCAACACCCCTTTGGGGCCTGAGCTTGAAGCTTAATTAGCACTGCCTTCCTTCCAAGTCTTGGGATCTGAAACACTCTTATTAGCCACATGGATAAAGTGGTTAAATAAGTGAGAGAGCTAGCTGCCCGTTCTACAGAACAGGCTTGGACTCAGTCCACCCCCAGCTGCATATGTATCGGGCAGTAGAAGAGCACTGAAGAGAGATGGCAGACACTGTGGACAGTGTGTTCCTCCAGCAAGGTGCATACTAGGAAGGAGAGGTCGCAGAGCCCAGAGGGATTCCCACCCACCAGGAAGACATGGCTCAGCCTCTGCCCAGCAGCTCCTTCATCCCCGGAGGAAAAGGGGTCCAGGACGGGGGTTAAAGATGCTTTCCCCAACAACAGGAATAGTAGCCAGCATTTGCTGAGGACCCACAGAAAGGCTTCAAATCTCATGTCTTTAACCTCCCTGTTTGGAAGTACCAGAAGGGAGAAGGTGCTGCTCCTCCGATCTCAAAGACAAGAGAGTGAATCTTCTTTGTGAAAATTATTCTGTCTCTGGCACACACTAATGTCTTCTATCAGCCTTACCTTTTAAGCTCGCTGAGTGTCTGTAATCATATCCTACTTCAGGTGTGTTTTCTTCAGCTCTCAGCTTTTTAAACTGCCCAGCTAGGTAGATAAGTTACTTTATTTTCATTTCATAGAAATCTGTACTGAGAAATCCGTATCCGTTATCTTGCCGGGCAAGCATTCTTGTTGTCCGTGCAGAAAATCAATTTTGTTTACATGTTAATAGATTTAGGTCTGGGCGACGTGTCCTAAGGTCTTCTTTACACAATACGAGCTTGTGGTGCTCTATTAGAATGCACCTAGGGTGTGGAGCTAAAAACAAAATAGATCCAGCTGTGTTGTTAGGTGCTTTGAATTACACACTCCCAATTCTAGGAAACTTCTCCATCCGCGTCTTCTCGGAGGAGCAGGGACACAAAGAGCCAGCTCTGTCACTGCCGATAAACCCCTCTTTGCTGTGTACTTTCCGAGTCTGATGGCTCGATGGAAAGGTTTTCGTGTGGGGGGAAGCCACACCCTAGCATTACCTGTTCTCACTGCTGTTATTTCAGCAGTAATTTGGTGATATTTGGAGGTTTGCTAAGCCTGGCATATTCTGGATGTTTTGGAGAATTGTTTTAAAGATCACAAGACTTTATTCTGCCACGAAGAGATTATAATTTACTGGGAATATCTGGCACAAATACCTGGCATTCATGAACCATGAAATTAGAACCTTAAAGTGCTCAATTCAATCTGGAAAAATCATAAGATAGTGTTTTGGGGAATAAACCCATTAGGAGCACAGTTCTCAGCAGTGTTATTACACACTCATGTGTCACAACCAGGTGTGAGATTCGTTGCAGGTCATTTGTTAGTGATAATAACTGAAATCCTAAAATTTGTGAATTACTTCTTTTTCATATGAATTAAGGTGGATTCAGTGTCATCCCTAAATTCCTCGGTGGTTTGCACGCTGACATGCTTTCTTGAAAGAGAAAGAATCAAAGTGGTTGAAGCCAACAAGACTGCTCCCTGGTTAGGAGATTATGCGCTGGAGTCTGGCCATCTGAGCTCAAGTCCCAGTTCCCTCACTGTGACCTAGCATTGCTGACATTCCTCGTTCTGCTGGGAGGCTGCAAAGAGATCATCAGGTTACCACTGTGCTTCCCTTGCCACGAGGCAAGCACTAGATAAATGTCAGCCAGTGTCATTATTAATTATGTGCAGTGCTGGGTATATGGCTATTGTTCTAAGAGACCAGAAGAAGGAGTGAACGGTGTTGGCTGTGGTTCAGGAGGAAGGCCTAATCGCAGGGTCGGTGCAGAAAACACTGCAAGCTTACAGGAGGGCTTGATTTCCTTTTTCCCTGCTGGCTTGGGGCCACCACACCCCTGCTAGGCCTGCGTGCATGCGTTTCCCTCCATTGCCGATAAGCCCTGTTCTGTTGTCTTTAGTTTGGCTCAGTCCTCATGGGATTGGATTGTTTGGCTTTGGGAAGGTGTGCGGTACCTTGATGCTCCTCTTCTCACACTCATGGAGGAAAACGCCACTCCTGGCTGTGGTTTGTCCTCTCTGTTCCCACCTGGGTCTGGACCCTCCCCCTGAGGGGTCTGTACTGTTCTTCAAACCCCACCTCTCCTTTTCCTCACTAACTCAGATCAGCACTCCCCTTAAGCCTAGTACTTGCACTCATTTTTTAAAATAAAATGGTTGTATTACACATATTTTAAAGATACATCAAAGGGAAGATAATGAAGCTTTATAAATTTATATTCATGGTCAATAATTTTGAAGATTTTGCCATGTTTTCTCTCCATCTATTTTGGCTTTTTCTTTGATGAATTATTCTAAAGCAAATTTCAAGTATGTTCTTTCACAGCTATGTGCTGAAGAACGTATCTCTAAAAATTATGGACATTCTCTGATATGACCACCATGCTGTTATCGTATCTAACAAAAAGTAATTCTTTGGTATCATTGTCTACCCCGTTAGTTACCAAATTTTTTTTCAAGTTGACTTGTTTGAATTAGGGCCCACAAATCATGTCATAAATTTCCTTTAATCCAGATTAATGTCCTTTCTGCCCTGCTCCACCCCCCTCCTTTTTTGGCTATACTGTTGGCTTACTGAAGAAAAGGCAGTCATCCTTAGGAATGCCTTCTGTTTTCAACTTACCTGTTTGTTTCTTGGTGAAAGCTTGATCCCTCCATTGGTGTTGCATCTTCATAGAAGAGTATGGATATTTTTCCAATTGTCTAATGTACTTTTTCAAATTTCTGTAGTGCTCACAAATTTTCCTTGTGTAGATATTGCATGTTCCTTGCTCACAGTATGACTAGGTAGCTTATTTTTTTAAGCCTTCTCCTCCTCTAAATAGCATAAGATTCTAGTGTGTGTATATATGGGAGAAATTGATGCCATATATTAATTTTATATCCTGTTAATTTACTGCTTTGCCTGAGTATTGTGTTTTTTTCATTGATTCTCTTGAGTTTTCTTAGTATACAGACCTGTTATTTAAAAACAGATCTAATTTTAGCTCCCAATTGCTCTATCTTATCTAATTGCATTGGCTGATTCTTCCAGTATCATGTTAAGTAGTTGTAGCAATAATGGGTGACTTTGTGTTGTGTCTTACATTGATGGGAGTGACCATAAGTATTTCCCCATTAAGTAAGGTACATGTTTAATTGATTTGTATTTTAGGAGTGAATGTGTATGTGGGAGTGTGTATGTGTGATCAGAAATAAATGTTGAATTTTTTCAAATGGTTTTTTGGCATTGCTGGAGATGATAGTATGATTTCTCCTTTGACCTCTTGCTGTGATTAGTTACATTAATGGATTTGCTCATTTGGAATCATCTTGTATTCCCAAAATAAACTCTCTTTGATCATGACATACTTTGACATAAAATTCTATTTTTAATTCTTTTCTTAGAATCTTTATATCCGTTTTCATGCATGAGAATGATACATAGCTCTCTTTTTCATATTATGTCTATATGCTTATTTTATCAATAAATATATTTGACATAGAATATTTGATTTTCCTTCTTTTTCTATACTCTGAAACAATTTAAATAGCAACTAGACTATCTGGTTTTTAACTGTTAGTAGTATTCCACTACAGTTTGTAAAACCATCTGGTCCTGGTGCTGTTTTGAAGAGTAGCTTTTTGAAAACCCTCTCAGTTATTTATATGATTGATCTGTTTGGATTTTCTATCTCAACTTTTTATTTTGACTGAAGTTCTCCATTTCATCTGGGTTTTAAAATATTTGCTTAGAATTATGCCAATAAAATTATATAGATTAAATAAGTTCCTTATTTTGATGGTTATTTTTCGTTTGCCATGTTTATTTTGTATATTTGTGTTTCCTACCCTTATTTACTAGAAAAAAATTACTGTAGATTTGTCCATTTTATTCATTTTTTTCAGAAGATAAGATTATTTTTTTGATAAGATTATTTCTTAATTAATCCCATATATTCCATATGCTAACTCTTATTTCTGCTTTTATCTTTAGTAATTCTTTTATTTTGCTTTCTTTTGACATTCTTTATTGTTCTTTTCCTCACTTCTGGAGTTCAGTGTTTAATCCATTGTTTTCATTTTTATTGCTATAGATAATAAAGTTATGAATTTGTATTTGAGTATTTCCTTTAGCTGTATCCCTAGATATAGGGTGTTGCATTTTATTTATTGCTGCCATGGAAGTTCTGCAGGAAGTTCTGCAATTACTTTTTATATTTCATTCTTGACATTAGAGTTGAACGAAGTTTTTTTTTATGTTTTTGTTTGCATTTCTAAGTGGAAGGACTTTAAAAAGATCTTACTAATTTCTAGTTTTATCATACTGTGGTCAGAATATACTGTATTTTTAAAAATTTACTATAACTTTCTTTGTGGCCTAATGTGTTGTTAATTTTTGTAAATGTTTCATGTATACTCTTAAAGAAGGTGCATCTCTATTATTAGGAAATGTTCAATATGTATCAATAAGATTGATCTTATTGCTTGTTTATATCTCCTATATACATACTAATTGCTTTTGTCCATTTGATCTGAGTCTAAAAGAAACTAATATGAGAATAGTTGTTTATTTTTTCTCCGGTGAGTTAAGCCCTCTTGCAATTATTGACACAATGGGTATGTTTGGTGTTGTTTTATGTTGTTTTTACTTTAAACTTCTGTGTTTTCTTTGCCTTGTATTGACATTTCTTTTGTTATGTGAAGGTTTTAATTTTGCTAATAAAACAGACACATTTCTATCTTTGTTTAATATGCTTAGTTACTTCTTGTTTAGATACAAGCTATTGGTTTTCTGGTATGACCAGTACAGAAGTTCACTAGTAACCTTTTTTTTCCCCACTGTCTCTCTCTTATACTCCAATTTAGACAGTATTCTCTAAGTTCCAGCACGTCTGTGACCACTATATCGAAGAAACTTGTAGATAGATTTTGAACCCTAGTTTTCAGTTTCTTTCTTTGAATATGTTAAAAGTGCTGCATTGTTTACCAGTATGAAATATTATAGTCAAGATGGATGTCTAGTCTGCTCTGATGTTCTTTTCCTATAAATGACAAAACTTTTTATAGATACCCAAAGGACTTTTCCTTGTATTTAAAGGCTGTGACTTTTACCAGGAAATGTTTTTTGTGTTGACACTTCTGGATCAAGTTTCCATGGCAATAGTATACTTTTTAGTATATAGATGCAAACTTTCTTTTACTTTAGGAAATTTTTCTTGAAGTATCATTTTAAACATTTCTTTTATTTCACTAATTTTCTTTTTTGGGAGTGTACCAATTGTCTATATATTTACTCTTCTTAGATTTTATATTTATAATTTTCTTGAATCATATAAAAATTTGAAAATTTCTGACTGATAGGTTATTATTATTTTATTTTCTTTCTATCCTCTGCTTCCCAAAAGGTACTTTCTTTGTTTTTTATTCACTCTTGTGTTTCTTTAATTTAGTCTTAGATTATGAAATTCTAGTTCTTTTCTGAAATGTCAATTCTTACTTTACATATTCTTCTTCCTAGTCCTATAATATCTGAGCTTTTCTATCTCTTATTTGTGCTGTTGTTTCAAAGCTTTAATAATTCTTGAAATCTTCAGATTCCCTCGTGTTGAAATTGAATAAAGTTTTCTGCTTTGTGGTCACATTCTAAGATATGTTTTCATTATTTGTCAAAGTGTTATAATGTTCTTTTTCAACTTTTTTTCACATTCATCATTTTGTATGAGGCTATTGTTTGGTTCTTTTTCTGCTTGTTTAATATGCTATTAGGCTATTAGGAGAAAATGTCTATGAAAGAACTGAGTTATGGTCATATTATTCAGGGTTTGTTGTTGAAGGTGCTCCCTCCTGTGCTGTTACCATGAAGAATTCAAGGTATGGCTTGTCTCTGAGCTGGGCTGGGTTGAGAAACCTTTCTGACTCTCTATAGGCCTTAGATACCCTCACCTTTCGAAGCTGTACTTTGCTGTACAGTAATTTGTGGGTTTACTTCCTTACTTAGCCTCCATTCTCTCCTTTATCTTCAGCCTGTCTCTTCCCTGACTCCTCTTTATCCCATAAACACAATCATCTTAAAAAACAAACCTTTTTCTTTTTTTTTGACACTGAGTCCCCTTCAAGACACCATCCAATCTTGCCTCTTTTTATCCAAACATTGATGACTCACAGTCTTCATTTTCTAATCTACTGGTTATTGTAACTCATTATAAACTCCTTTCTATTTTCACCACCTTTTTTGAAATAGATCTTGTTACAGTCACCAGTGAGTTCCTACTTGCAAATCCAATGGACGCCTCTAGATTTATCATATTTGACCCCACCGTTATATCAAAACTGGTGAACATGCCCTCCTGTATTCTCCTGTGTGTCCCTTTAATTCCTCTCTGACCATTCCTTCTCCGTTTCCTCAGTCCTTCCTCCCCCTTTGCCCTTACTTGTATATTCCTGCTTGCTCTGTCTCCATTTAGCTCTTCTCATCCTACATTGTCTTGTTCCTGGTTTCATCCACTTTCAGAACTTTACTACTCATAGGCTGGTGACCACTAAAGAAAGCCCAGTTCTCTCCTCTGAACTTCAAACTTGTTAATCTTTCTGTGGCTCAGCATCCCCAAATGTTACAAAGATATCTTAAAGTTAGTATACTTCAACATGAACTTGTCTTTCTTCTCTAGGATTCTTGATCTTGGTTGTGGCAGTCACACAAATTAGAAACCCAGGAATCATCCTTGATTTCTTTCTTTTTCAGTCATCTCCATTCACATATACACCAAGTCCTGTAACATTCTGTCATCCTCTCTTCTTGCCTAATGTGATACTAAGTGGTCTTTTGGCTTGCGGTCTTGTCTTCCTCAATTACCAGCATGATCTGTCTGTTCATGTCACTGACCTACTTTAAATTTTCTATGGGTCCCTGTAGCCTTAGTGATAAAAATCAAGTTCTGTGACTTGAAGCACAAAGACCCTTTGGCTTTCTTAATAGCTTTTTCTTTTATCACTTCTTGCCTGTAACAACATGTTTGATGCATACTCAACTGCTTTAGCTTAACATACCATGTTGTCTTGCTTTCCCATGCCTTCACTCTTGCTGTTCCCTTCACTCTCTTTTCTTTGCCTGGGTCACTTCTATTCATCCTTTAAGGCCAAATTCAGATACTACCTCTTTCATGAAGACTCCCTGACATCTGGCTGACATTTCTTCACACCTAACCTGGATTAATTATCCTTCCTCAGTGTTGCTCAGCATCCTCAGCTCCCTGATACCATTTTGCTAAACATACTGTATTGCAATAAATCATATTTATTTTTGCATCCTCCCCAAGTCTTCCTTCAGGTTTCCGTGTTCTACACAGAAATCACTTCATATATATCCTGTAGAACAAAACTACCCATTTGGATTTAGCACTATGGATACAGACAAGAACATGATCGTTTGATTTCTTAAAAGTTTTTTTTTTTATCATTTATCATATTAGCCCAAATGCCTTGCACATAGTTCATTCTTAGTAATTATTCTGTACTAGATAAAATTGATGGATATCCCTGCTCTTAAGGATGATATCCCTGCTCTTAAGGATGATATGGTAAGACCAGAGGGAAAAGCTGCTGAGCTTAAAATGTGAAGAAACAAGGTTTAGAGACAAAAAGTCCCTGAATGAGGTTATCTGGAGAGCTGGTGGCTCTCACTAACTCGCTGTGACCTTGTGGGGCCACCTTCCTGAATCTGTGGGTGCTGTGATCCCTCAGAGCTCTAACATTTGGTTCTGAGTCATAGTCCAACTTGTTATTTTCGAGAAGCTATTTCAAATAAAACGGGATAATTTGCAGTTACTGGGGTGCAGTGGACTGACAATGTCAAACCCAAGACAAAATCATTAGCACCAAATATCCTCCCTGCAGAGACAGATTCATGAATTCTTACCAGATGCTGTGACCTGAATTTCATGCCAACTCTCCTCTACTTGTGAGCCCCCACTCATTCTGTTCCTCCCGCCCACAGTGTTCTTCCTTTTCCCTCTGCCTACCCATCCTACCCTTCTTTCTTCCAAGGCCCAGATCACATCCTA
>CM052815.1:87657063-87675714 GCA_028533885.1 Nasua narica | reverse complement strand
TCTGTGCTTCTGTTCGCTGGAATTATGAGCATTACCACACTTCTGTGTTTAATTGTTCCCCAAACATTTAGTGTGACTTAAGTTTACTTTTATGATGCAATTTTTTGAAACTCATAGAAGACTGAAGTGTGAGCCTTTAAAATCTTCAAGCTCTCATCATGGACTAGCACTGTCAGGTTCATTTTGGGTCCTATTGAAATCCTTGCAGGATGATTGATTTATGGTGCCAGTAGTAGAAAAGGTGAACATTGAGTGAGGGCAGCTGGTGTCATGGGAAAAGTTCCTGCTGAGTTTCCTTTTGGAGAAACTTCAAGTTTCAGACCAAGCCTAAGATCTTTGCTCTGAATCCAAAGTCTGCTACAGTTATTTCGTATAGTTTTTAATTTTCAGGTTGTTCACACTGATTGATGATGATCATTTGCTCCGGGGAGTTGAAAAAGATCTGTTTGGGACCTGTGATCCTTCCCTCTTGAAACCACAGGAAGCTTGCTTATTGGATAGAGCATCTCTTGAACAAAAGCCTGCCGCTGTTGTTAAAGATGCCTCAGCTGCAGTTGGACAGATGCCTTTGCTCAAAATGAGCTGCCCCAGTCCTAACAGTGTCCTGCTGAGCTGGTCTGACGGCAGCTGCTGTTCCTCAGTGTTCCATAGCTTTGCCACACCACTTGAAGCTTTGTACTAGATCAGCCTCAAAGCATTTGTCTCCCCTCCCTTGCAGAGTCACGGGCAAGCTTGTCTGTGTGACCTACTCTACATCTATTGGCAGATGGACTCACCAAAAGCAACCCTTTTTGGAGGCATGCCAGGGAGCCAGAATGGGACATTGGCCACAAGTCAGCTGTGCAGGTGCTGAGGATGGCAGATGTGCTGAGTCAAGGAGCTCTCTGCTGCAAGAGAGGGCAGGCGCTGGCCTGTAGATTCTGCCTCACAGCTCATTCCACTGTCAGGAAACCCTTGGCTTCTCTCAGATGTGCCTTTTTCTCAAATTTATCTAAGCAGTTGTTATTAGATGCAATGCCATGTTTTTCCTTTGGCATAAGGTTCTTATTTGTACCTTTCATGAACGTGTTATAGACTGTGGCTCTACTCCTTTAAGATCTAGTATTCAATTCAATTCATTCTAATTCAACAAATATTTGTTAAGAGGCTGGGTTGCTGGGATTACATCTGTGAAGGAGACAGATACGGCATATGTTCTTTGACATTATATTGAAAATTTCTCTCCTGTTCTTCCGGAGCTTTTGAAAAATTTCATTTTTATATTTCCATCATTGATTCATGTGGAATTAATTGTGATATAAGGAATGAAACAAGGATATGATTTTATCATTTCCTAGATGGTTACCCTGCTGTTTATTTTATTTGTCTTTTAATTCCAGTGTAGTTAACAGACAGTGTTATATTAGTTTCAGGTGTACAATGTATTGAATTCAACAATTGTATGCATTGCTCATCATGATTAGTGTACGCTTAATCCCCTTCACCTATTTCACCCATTCCCTCCCCTCTAGTAACCATCAGTTTGTTCTCTGTAGTTAAGAGTCTGTTTTTCGATTTGTCTCTATTTTTACTTTGTTCATTTGTTTCATTTCTGAAATTTCACATGTGGATGAAGTCATAGGGTATTTGTCTTTCTCTGATTGACTTATTTTGCTTAGTATTATAGTCTCTAGATCCATCCATGTTGTAGCAAATGGCAGGTTTCATTCTTTTTTATGGATGAATAATATTCCATTATATAATTTATATCTTCTTTTCCCATTCATCTGTGGATGACATTTGGGCTGCTTTCCTAATTTGACTTTATAAACAATACTGCAATAAACATAGGAATGCATATATCCTTTCAAATGAGTGTTCGTATATTTTTTGGGTAAATACTCAGTAGCGGGATTCCTAGATCATATGGTAGTTCCATTTCTAATTTTTTGAGGCATCTCCATACTGTTTTCCACAGTGGTTGCACCACTGACATTCCCAACAGTTCATGAGGGTTCCTTTTTCTTCATATCCTCCACAAAATTTGTTTCTTATGTTTTTGATTTTAGCCATTCTGACAGGTGTGAGATGATACTGCATTGTGGTTTTGATTGCATTTCCCTGACAATGAGTGATGTTGATCATCTTTTCATGTGTCTGTTGGCCATCTGTATGTCTTTGGAGAAATGTCTGTTCATGTCTTCTGCCCATTTTTTAATTGAATTATTTGGTGGTTTTTGGTGTCAAGTTGTGTAAATTCTTTCTATATTTTGGATACTAACCCTTTATCAGATACGTCATTTGCAAGTATCTTCTCCCATTTTGTAGGTTGCTTTTTAATTTTATTGATCGTTCCCTTTGCTGTGCAGAATCTTTTTATTTTGAGATAGTCCCCATGTTTTATTTTTGCTTTTATTTCCCTTGCCTCAGGAGACTTATCTAGAAAGATGTTACTATGTCAATGCCCATTTCTTTTTTGAATAAGCCGTCTCTTTTCCTCTTTTGATAGTACTGCCTTTGCTATGTAGAATTTTTCCTTGTTTTATGATGGTATTTCATTCTAAGTGGAAAATCTTCTTACTGTTACTTCAGTGGCAAAAAATTATGTGGTGACCTGAGTCTCAAGACAAAAGTTTTGTATTAAAACCATCCCACACCTTATTGATATTAATAGGATAACTTCAGTAATTAATACTTAGCTATTATTATGTGACATAACAAAGCCAAATTTTATTAATTTCTCTATAATAGGGCTGTGTACCGATAGTCATTCATCTCTTTCATAACTGTTGGATGCTGTTGTAGTCTTAAAATAATCATCACGGACAAAGTATTCATATGATTCTCAGTATATAAGTAATTGAATTTTTAAGTAAAAAAAATCAATGAAATCTATGTAAATGAAGAGCTTATAACTACAATGTACTGGAGTATTTTAGGGGAAAACCCAGTAGAATATGCACCAAGTATACAACTCCAAAGAGTCTGCCTATTGGCTCCAATTTCATAGTTCCATGTTGCTCGGAGGAAATCCTAACTGATTGTAAATACAAGTGAAGTCTCATAAGCCAAAGCAGGAGTACTAAATGAAATTCTTCATAATTTGAACTCTTACCACAAGATATAGCTATACTAAATCTAGTATGTATTTGTGTCTACTTCTGTAGAAGTTTTATTATCTGTCTGCTTTTTTATGCACCAGTATCATACTCTTCTAATTATTATAACTTTATTATATGCTTTATTGTCAGATAGAGGTAGTCTTGTTTCAATACTTTTCTTTTTCCAAAATTTTCTGTTTTACTTCTGTATGTTTAGTTTTCCAGATAATCTTTAGAGACAACATTGTTTAGCTATTAAAAATATCTACTGATATTTTATTGAAATTTCTTGACAACTAGAATTACTTTCTAGTAAATTAATTTCATTTTGATATTGAATCTGCCAAGACAAAACCAAGTTATATTCTTTCATTTACTTATATTTCCTTTTTGGTACAGAATTTATAAACTTCATGCAATATAATCTTGCATATTTCTTGTTAAGTTTATTTCTAGGTCTTTATTCTTTTAGCTGCTGCTTAAACAAGATCTTTTCTAATTGGCTATAATTTTGTATACAGAGTGACTATTAACTTTTGTTTATTAATTTTGTATCAAGTTAGGTGAATTATGCTATTGTTTGTTATAAATTTTCAATAGATTTTCATAAGCTTCCCAGTAATATAATTATATATTTTTTTCATTGATTTATCAAATTTAGGAATTAGCACAGGTAGAAAGTATTTGTATGTTAAGAAAATTTCTTTTTATTAATAGTGGATTTGAGGAGGGAGACAAACCATAAGAGACTCTTAATCTCAGGGAGCAAACTGAGGGTTGCTAGGGAGTTGGGATTGGGAGGGATGAGATGGCTGGGTTATGGATATTGGGGAGGGTATGTGCTATGGTGAGTGCTGTGAATTGTGTAAGACTGATAATTCACAGACTTGTACCCCTGAAGCAAATAATACATTATATGTTATAAAAAAATACTGGATTTGGAATCCTATCAATTACCTTTTTTTTTTTCAATTACTATTTTTTTTATCAGTGGAGATAATGATATGATTTTTTCTCTTTGACTTGTTAAGAATTATTAATATGATTTTTATCGAGATATCTAATATTGAACATTACTACATACTTTGAGTTAGCCACACTTAGATATGGTGATTTATTCTTTCAGTGGTTTGTATATTCTATTTACTGATGTTTTATTTAAGATTATTGCATTGATATTTCATAAGTAGATTTTTGTGTGTGTCATCTTTTGCCATCAATATTATACTAGCTTCTTAAGAAGAATCTGAAATAGTTGAGAGTACTGTAATTACATATATAAAAGATTGATACAGTCACTCCTGAAACATCTAGACACTTTACGTTTCCATAATTTAATGTTCACTATCAAATTTTTTTTTCACTTATCTCCCTGCTCACTTAAATTCAACTTGTAGTAGGTTTTTATTTCAAGGAAAAGTAGCTTTTCTTCTTTGGTTTTGCACATTTGGATTTTTTTCTCTGGTTGTCATGATATTTATATGACAGTTATCTGATGTGGCGGACTGCTGGTGGCTTATCCAAATCTATTATTTCTTGTCCTTGGGCACACAATTTACTTCCTTTCCCAGCCTGCCTTGAAGTTAGGTGTGCCATGTGTCTGGGTTCTAGACAAAGGAATATGAATGAAACCGCTGTATACCAACTATAGGCTTTCACTAGGTATGTGAAAATTTTCCATATACCTAGTGTGAACCAGGTACTATTCTGGGGAGTTGGCCTAAGGGAGTCCAGAAAGACCAGCTCTCTCCTCCTTGAGGTTTATCATGAGCTTGAGGGAACAAGATGTGAAGAGAAGGAAAATGTGGGCAGAAGACCATGGTAGGATTGAAACCCAGGTGTGTGAACTGTAGACAGCATTGGAGAGAGCGTGTGGGTTGGTGTGACCAGAATGTAAATTGCGTGAGAGGTGACGGGGGGTGGGTGGTGAGAAGTGAAGCTGGTGAGGTGGGCAAGGACCAGACGGCACCAGGCCGGCGGGCTAAGGGGTTGAGAGTAACAGGAAAGTCCTCTTTTCAGGTGCGCAGTGTCAGTCCCATCACACTGCCAGCAACCCAGAGAGTGGGCTGGACTGGTGCTGCCCGGGAAGCTGGAGAGCCATCCGGTAAGTGTCCTGGACAGAGATGCTCAGGGTAGGAGGGCAGGGTTGAGAGGGCGGAGTGTTAATAAGGTACAGTCAATACAGTCAACAAAGTGCTGTTACTGACCAGATGCGGGGGGTTGAGAGTGAGTGCCAGGTTCTTAGTGCAGATTTGACGTGTAGACTAATGATAGGGATATTTATCTATTTTGTTACCATTAGGTTAAAAAACATACAAAGATATGAAAAGAGTAGATCGCTTCTTGTATACTTACCATTTCTCACCTTCTCTTACTGCCTGTAAAAATTCACATTCATTTAAAATTAACACTAAATATGACAACTGAAATATTAGAAGCAATTCACAATGCTAAAATTATACCAGTATAAAACCTCTCATCTGTTTACACTTTGATGCAATAAGGCTTTTTTGTTTGTTTTTAATAAGTATCATGTTAAAAAAATAAGTGGAATGTTATTTTCCACCAGTGTTTGTTTTTAAATGTAATTGTATATGCTTTACCTATTTTGGAACTACATGAAGTTATTAAAATACTTTTAATTTCATTTAGAATTTTACGTATTTTTTTTAACTCCTCACAGTTCTTGAGCTTAGAGATTTACTGTATTATGCTCGAGCCAGCACTTATTGTGCCTTTCTTTTGATAAGCGTAGCTATTTTTTTTGAGGATTCCTCAAACTAAATGTTTACTTTTCGTAGCATGGTTCCATAATTCCTAGGTAATCCTTCATGTGTGCTAGGCAAAATAAATCTTCAATTTCACTAAAACATGATTCTGATTTTGGTTGGTGACATTCTTTCCTTGCCAGATTTTTTTCATATTTAGGTCTATGAATTTTTTTCCAGAATACCATCTGTCTATTCTTTTATCTTCTTTGAAACTGCCAGCATTTCTTAGGCAAATGTGTAGGGGAATGAGGCATATTCCAGAAAAAGAATGTGTATTCTAAGATATTTAAACCAAACTACATAGCTAAGGATATCAAAAGCTGAGCTAATACTAGACAGTAACATCAAAGCAAACTTCCCTTTCCTTATTGTCCATGTCTTTTTTTCCTCTGGGTGCATTACTTTAAAAAACTTTTAATTTTGAGATAATTGTAGATTTACATGCAGTTTTAAGAAATAATACAGATAGATCCTGACCACCTTTAATCCCTTTTCCCTCCAGAGGTAACTTTTGCTGAACTGCAATGCAGTATCACAATCAGGATATTGACATTGATACTATACACGAATCTTACTCAAATTTCCCTGATTTTAAATATATTTATTCATTTAGGTTGTATGTTTCTAGTTCTATACAATTTTAACATCAACACTTGTAGGTTTCTGTATCTGCCACTGTTGTTGAGATCCAGACCATTTCTGTCCCAACAAAGATCTTTTGTCTTCCTCTTATAATGACACCTTCCTCTCTTCTATCTTGTAACATTTTGTCATTTCCAAAATGTTGTATAAATGGAATCATACAATATGTACAAATGACTTTTTTTCCTCAGGCACCCCAGTCCCCTGGAGATTCATCCAGATTGTTATATTAATAGTTCATTTTTTTTATTGTTGAGTAGTATTCCATTATGTGGATATACCACAGATTGGTCATCCATTCATCCACTGAAAGACACCAAGGTTGTTTCCAGTTTGGGGCTATTACAAATGAAACTGCTATGAGTATTTGCATAGAGGTTTTTATTTCAACATAATTTTCTCTGTGATAAATGCCCAAGAGTGCAATTGCTGTGTTGTATAGTAATTGAATATTTAGTTTTAGAAGAAACTTCAACAGCAATGGAGAATGCTCCAGTTTTCCGCATTTTGTCAGTGTTTGGTGTTGTTACTACTTTTTATTTTAGCCATTCCCATAGATATTACTGGTGATTTGTGTCTACTTGCTTTTTGTATCTTTGCTTTTTTCTATACTTTTTTTCATTGATTTTTACTCTTATCTTTATTATTTCTTTTGTCCTGCTTGGTTTGGGTTTACTTTGCTCTTTTATTAGTTTCTTAAGGTAGGAATTTGTTACTGATTTGTGATCTTTCTTTTGTTCTAATGAAATCATTTACACAAATTTCCCTTTCAACATAGCTTTGGCTGCATCTCAAATATTTTGATGTTGTGTTTTTATTTGTATTCAGTTTTACGTATTTTTGAAATTTTATTTTGAGATTTCTTTTCTGATTCATGAATTATTTAGAAGTGTGTTAGTTTCCAAGTGTTTAGAGATTTTCCTCATGTCTTCCAGCTTTTGATTTCTAGTTTGGTTCTGTTTTGGTTAGAAAACTTTATATGAATTCAGTGTTTTTTAATTAGTTGAGGTTCATCTCATGGATGAAGACATGATCTGACTTGGTGAATGCTCCATAACTACTTGGAAAAAAAAATATGTGTTCTGCTATTGTTGGGTGAGGTGTTCTCTAAATGTCCATTAGATCCTGTTAGTTAATTGCATTGGTCAGTTCTATATCCTTCCTAATTTTCTCTGTAGTAGTTCTATTCTTTGTTGAGAGCGAGATGTGAAATCCCTAATCTTCATCTGGCGTAATATACATTTGCTTCTTTATTTATTCACCTGTTCTTCTACCCCTCTAGAATGCCAGCTTTATGAGGGCAGAAATTTGTGTCTATTTCCTTTCCATCTGTATACTCAGCCAGCAGTGTATTGGATGCAGTGTACTTGACTGTAGTAAAAAAGAAATGAGACATACTACATCTTTGAGGAACTGTCTCGCAGTCATCTTGGTTTTAGTGTTTGGAACAAACACTAGCTTGAGTAGGTGTTTTAGTGATGTCTATGGAATGAATAGATGCATTTCCTGGCTGATCCATTCCCACATGCTGGGAGGCCTGTCAGACATGTTGTTTCTCCAAAGAGCCCAGCTTTGACTTGGCCCCTGCAAGGCGGGTGTCTTTGCTTGGTAAGCTCTCTGGAGAAGTGGCCATGGCAGGTGGCTTCCGTGGAAGGTAGCAGCTGACACTTGAGATCTATCTTCTCCTTTGTTTTGTAAAGTTTTCATGGCACCGCTGAGAATATTTACAGAATTTTGGCCAGTGTTGTCTAATTACATCTTAGAATTTTGTTCAATATTGTGGAATTACATTTCAGAGTTTTGCCATCTCATTATACAACAATTTGAGTGGTTGTGGGTGACGTTTGTGGATGATGATTCTGGCCACTTTGTGTGTCTATAACTCTGCAGTGTGGGCTGGAGAAAGCTTTCAGGGAGTTTAAGGAGCAATGGGTTTTTCCCTCCTACAAACAAAATATTTTACTTTTATAAAATGGTGAGAATGTCAGGATGGCATTGAAGGTCAGCAATGGATAGAAAGCAGGCCCTCAAACCAGGCAGATTAGGTTCAAATTCCAGTCCTCCTACTAAATAGTTGTGCAACCATTAGTTAGGTAACATTTTTACCTCAATTCCTGCCTCTCTAAAGTGGGGATAGAAACTTTTTTGTTTGATGTAGTCCCACTTGCTTAGTTCTGATTTTGTTGCTTGTGCATTAGGTATCATATGCAGAAAATTATTACCAAGATCATGTCAAGAAGCTTTCTTCCTATATCTTATTCTAGAAGCTTCATGGTTTCAGGTCTTTTATTTAAGTCAATTATTTCCCAATGAAGTGTGGATAATTGTTGAGTATATTACATTACGGAAAGATTGAGATGTCTAAAATAGAACCTGTCATAAATTAAGTGCTTGATAAATATTAATTTACTTAATTCTTACCCTATTTTTGACATGTGAAAATGAAGAAGTCTCCCCATCTCCAAGAGCTTTTATCTCCTTTGTCCATGTTATGATTTGGCATTGCTCACAGTCAAATGTATTGTGGGACTCAGAGAATCTGGCATAGACAACAATTAATGGATATTCAGACCCTTCTAATGAGAATAAACATACAAGGGAAATGAGGAAAGCAAGCTAGATGTGGGCACATATCCCCATAAAAGAAGATTAGGTGGAATTCAAAAGTGGTCACAATAAATATAGTCACAGAACTATCTGTGTCTGATTACCTGCTATCCACTAAGTTTCATTGTCAGATTGTAGGTGTCCTTAAAACAAGATCTTTGTCATATCTGTAGTTTCACATTTCTTAAGCTATATGAAGTATCCACTGGATATTTCATAAGTAACATTTCCCCTTGTTCTCATCTTTTTGTAGGGCATAAGGATGGCAGTTTGCTTTTCCGGAACTTGGAAATGAAGGAAAGAAAGATTTCCCCGTTAGGCAACTAAAATATTAATGCATAATGAACAGGACAAACATATATAATTCTTTATTAAAGATTTCTCCTAGGAACTGTATCCTGATTGAAGGCTAAGTTGCCCAAAGAGGTCATTAAAATTTTGAGCCATAGAACACCCTTTATTTTGACTGTAGTATTATGAATCAATAGTCTGATTATAGTTTATTTTCTTTTATGGCATGCTACTAGAATGGTAGACTGGCTAGAAGATCAAATGAGTCTGATCCCCTTGGGAATTTTATTTCTCATTTAAAAATAATAAAGATTGCTCTTAGTCTTGTAAGCTTTGTTATTGTGCTATACTCTTGATGTGAAGACAGAATTAGGTTTCTGCGTCTTTAAGGCCATGGGCTAGGCCACTGACCAATGCAGTTCATTTGGGAAATCTACTTTGGGAGACCTCTCTTCAGGTGACATGCCAATTTGACATGTAACTCTCAGTTCATCACTGGTTCTTCTCGTCCTCCTTAAAACATGAAACAATATGAGTACTAAAAGTAAACAACTTTTAAAAAACTAAAATATTTAGATCTGGAAGTGACCTCATATTTTCTTTTATATTTGCTAATGAAAATACTGTAAAGTCTGAAAGAATACTAAGATACTGTCCAGTATTACCTTTTCCACTTAATTCAGAAATCATTTTTACTGTATCTAGCAGGTTATCATTAGGCCTCTGACTGAAGTGCATTATCTCATGAAGCAGCCTCTTTATTTAAAAAATATGTTAACTTTATATATTGTGAACTACATAGATCTGAAGTTACACTTGGATGAGTTTGACACTTCAGTTAGTTAACACAAGGGCATATGCTTGTGTAACCTCTGCTTCAAACAAAATATAGAACATTATCTCTATTCTTCAAACATATGTGATTATTAGAATATTATTTCATATGTTAAAGTACAATCTGTTTGGAACATTTTCATGCTAGTTTTATTTCTCTCCTCTGAAGCATGTATGTACAATCAGCCCGATTTCTCTTTTCCTTGACTGTCCTTCAAATATTTGAGAACTGAATATGAAGTTGTAAACTCTTCAGAATGTAAAAAGTATTACATGTTTCAACATGATTCCAGAACATAAGTCAACCTATTTATTTAGGAATTCTGGTGAAGTGGAACCTACTGCTTTCCATGTATTAATTGTGTGATGTTGGGAAAAGTTTCTGTGCTTCCATAAACTGCAGTGTAAAATGAGGACAATTCCTACTCTATGGGATTGTTGAAGGGAAAAAAAAGATATAATGTATTTAAAATGCTTAACATATTTCCTGGCCCTTAGTGAGGTATACAGTAGAAAGTGACAGATATTATTTTAGGCAAAGTAGATTTGAGTATTCTTGAAAAATCCTTGGATATAACTTCTTCAAAATTCTGTCTCCTTTTTTTTGACATGGATTAAGGAGTATAATGTAGTGAAAGAAAACTGGATTTAGAATCAGATTATCTGGGTTTTAATCCTGGCTCATCTATTTATTAGCCTGTGACCCTTAACAAAACACTTAATCTTCCTGGTGCGTTTTCCCATATCTAAAGAAGGGATAATAATACTGCCTAACCTACATCATAATATTGAGCTGTTAAAGATTAAAATATGATGTGAGTTAAAGTTCTTTTTAAGCTGCAATTTTCTATAATAAATAAGGAAGAATAAAATGATAGTGCTCATAGGGAGGCAAGGTAGGAAAGGTCAACCTAGAAGTACTTCAGGCTGAATATGCTAAATCTGCCTTTGTGGAATTTCAGCTTCACCTCACATGGTGATGACATCCAGAGTGCAAATTATAAGCAGGTGATTGGTACCCAAGGGTTTCTCCTGAAACACAGCATTCATCTGCTCATGAAACTCAGAGGAGGAGGATGTCTAGGTTGTGGATGAATGCACATCCCTTGGTTATCTGGGATATATACTGTTGGATGAGAGATCCTGGCTGTGTTCACAGACTTCTCATTGGTGATTATTTGCTCCGGTTGAACCTATCCACCCACTCTGCTTTCGGGCCATCACCTGTTAATAGGAATTGCAGTCACTACTCATTTTTCTCTCTGAACTCAAAACAGGAGTTTCAGTTGCCTGATGATCTCTCTCATGTGCTTAGAATATCTTCACTAATTTGTAGATACAGAGGATGCAACATTAATTATCATTAATGCTCAAGTGACAGTGGCCCTAAGTGTCCTCCTTGAGTGCAGCATCTCAGTTTTTCTCAGCACTTCATTTCCCTCCTATCCCAGTTCTTCCTCTGGTATTTGTGGGAAAGTCTCAGTACTGATAATGTGATAAGGAACAAAAATATTTGCTCTCACCACTTCCATTAAACATTGTCCTAGATGTTGTAGATAATGCAGTAAGACCAGAAAATGAAATAAGAGCTATCCAGATTGGAAAAAACAAAAACAAAACAAAACTGTTTTTATATGCAGATGGCACAATTGTCTATGCTGAAAATCCAATTAAATCTACAAAAAATCTTGTGGAAATGATGAAAAAAGTCATCAAAGTTGTAGGACATCAGAAATATACAAAAATCAAATTTATTTCTGTATATTGGCAATGACATATCCTATATGCTAATCATAAAGGAGAAATGAGTAAATTGAGCTTTATTTAAATTAAGAAATTCTCTTTGTGAGAAGATGCCACTAAAAGAGTGTAAATAAATACAAGCTATGGAGCGGTAGAATATTTTCTCTATGCATATATCTGATAAAAAAAAAAAACTCCTTTCCACAATATATGAGGAGCTTATATTAAAAAACAAACAAAATTATTTAATAGTTAAAACAAAAAAACTCAAACAAAAACTTTCCAGTGGCCAAGAAGCATATGAAAAGATGCCAAGCCGAATTTGTCATCAGGAAAATACAAAATGAAACTACTGTCTTGTACCGCTAAACAACTACTGGAATGATAAGATGAAAAAGATGGTAAAACACTGAGGGTTGAGGAGGGTGTCAAAAAATTGTAAATCTCATATTCTGCGGTTTTTAACTTCTAGAAGATTGATTGGGATTGATTTCTGCATCGGGCTCCCTGCTCAGCAAGGAAGCCTGCTTCTCCTGCCTACAGCTCTCCCTGCTTGTGTTATTGATCTCTCAGACAAATAAATAAAATCTTAAAAAATAAGTAAACTCCTGAAGATGCGTATGTACATATCACATTAACTTTCCTTAATAGATGCATAGGTCACTTTATCAGCTGTTTCTAATCTATGTAAAAGCTTTTATGTATCTAAAAATCTTCTAAATGCATTGAAGTTTGAGTATATGGAAAGGAGTCTATAATTTTTGCGTTAGAACAAAAATTATTTTATAAACAGAATAATTATTACTATATTTATTTGTTTATCTTTTTGTACATGAGATTTATTAATGCAAAATGCCAATTTTATTTTATTTTTATTTTATTTCTCTCCCAAGTAACCCTGGTATTAACTATTCATTTGATGAAGCCTTTTATGTTGTCTCAAAAATTTTATCATATGCCTCATTTTTTAAGGATGATTACTGAGGGATGGTAAAGTTTTAAGGAACAAAATAAGAGTGAGGTATAATTGGCTCATTTTGTATGGGTGCTGAGATTGCAAAGTACTTTCCTGTACATGTAGATTTTCTGAGGACGGATTAAGAAAGGTAAATGGATGTATGTTTTTATGGTGGAAATTCACCCTTCTTCTTTTTTTTTTTTTAATTTAGTTTTATTTTTTCAGTGTTCCAAGATTCATTGATTGTGCACCACACCCAGTGCTCCATGCAAAACATGCCCTCCTCAATACCTACCACCAGGCTCACCCAACCCCTCACCCCCACCCCTCCAAAACTCTTAGTTTGTTTCTCAGAGTCCACAGTCTCTGATGTTGTGTCTCCCCCTCCAATTTCTCCCAATTTACCGTTCCTTTCCTTCTCCCAGTGTCCTCCATATTTTTCCTTATGCCCCACATGTAAGTGAAACCATATGATAATTGACACTTTCTTTTTTTTTTTAAAAAAGATTTTATTTATTTATTTGAGATAGAGACAGTGAGAGAGAGCATGAGAGGGGAGAAGGTCAGAGGGAGAAGCAGACTCCCCGTGGAGCTGGGAGCCCGACGTGGGACTCGATCCCAGGACTCCGGGTTCATGACCCAAGCTGAAGGCAGTTGCTTAACCAACTGAGCCACCCAGGTGCCCTAATGGACACTTTCTGTTTGACTTATTTCACTTGGCATAATCCCTTCCAGTCCCGTCCATGTTGATACAAAAGTTGGGTATTCCTCCTTTCTGATGGAGGCATAATATTCCATTGTATATATGGACCATATCTTCTTTATCCATTCGTCTGTTGAAAGGCATCGTGGCTCTTTCCACAGTTTGACGATTGTGGCCATTGCTGCTATGAACATTGGGGTACATTGGCCCCTTCTTTGTACTGCATCAGCATCTTTGAGGTAAATACCCAGTAGTGCAATGGCAGGGTCATAGGGTAGCTCTATTTTTGATTTCTTAAGGAATATCTAAACTGTTTTCCAAAGTAGCTGCACCAACTTGCATTCCCACCAACAGTATAAGAGGGTTCCCCTTTCTCCACATCCTCTCCAATACTTTTTGTTTCCTGTCTTGTTGATTTTGGCCATTCTAGCTGGTGTAAGGTGGTATCTCAGTGTGGTTTCGATTTGAATATCCCTGATGACTAATGATGATGAACATTTTTTCATGTGTCTGTTAGCCATTTGTATGTCTTCTTTGGACAAGTGTCTATTCATATCTTCTGCCCATTTTTTGACATGATTATCTGTTTTTTGAGTGTTGAGTTTGTGTAGTTCTTTAAGATCTTAGATATCAGACCTTTGTCTGTAGTGTCATTTGCGAATATCTTTGCCATTCTGTGGGTTGCCTGTTTGTTTTGTTGACTGTTTCCTTTGCTGTGCAGAAGCTTTTTATCTTGATGAAGTCCCAAAAGTTCATTTTCGCTTTTGTTTCCTTTGCCTTTGGGTACATATAAGAATAATAAGACATGAGGTGCTTGGGTGGCTCAGTGGGTTAAAGCCTCTGCCTTCAGCTCAGGTCATGATCTCAGGGTCCTGGGATTGAGGCTCGCATCGGGCTCTCTGCTCAGCGGAGAGCCTACCTCCTCCTCTCTCTCTGCCTGCCTCTCTGCCTACTTGTGATCTCTCTCTCTGTTAAGTAAATAAATAAAATCTTAAAAAAAAAAAGAATAACAAGACAATCTTGAAGAAGTTGAACAAAGTTGAAAACTTACTCTATCCCTTATCAAGACTTATTTGTAGTAATTAAGACAGTGTGGTATTAGCCCAGAGATAGAGAAATAAACCAATGAAGCATAAAAGAAGTCCAGAAATAGATTTAGTCTTACATGTTCACTCGGTTTATGACAAATGTTATACTGCAGTCCTTCATGGAAAAGATGACTTACCAACAAATGGTACCTGACTGATTGGAAAGCCATACAGGAAAAACAAATCTTTACCCCTTACTTCATTCCAAACTAAACGTCAACCTAAGGTTGATTATATATAGAAATATAAAAAGCATAACAGTAAAACATGTAAAAGAAAATGATGGTACATCTTCGTGTCCTTTTGATATATAAATGTTTCTTGTTTATTTATTTATTTAAGATTTTATTTATTCATTTGAGAGAAGGAGAGACAGAGCATAAGCAGAAGGAGAGGGAGAAGCAAATTTCCCATTGAGCTAGGAGACCGATGTGGGGCTCAATCCCAGGACCTGGAGATCATGACCCGAGCTGAAGGCAGATGCTTAACCATCTGAGCCACCCAGGTGCCCTGATATGTCAATGTTTTTTAAAGAAAACCAGAAAGCTGTAATATGTAAGGAGAGATTGACAGATTGTATTTCAATAAAATTATTTCTAATCATGAAAAGACACCACTAGGAAAATGAAATGATAAGCCGTGGATTGGGAGAAGATATTTGCAACACACATATCTGACAGTGGATTTATTTGAATATACAGTTGGGCTCATAGGTACCCATTTTCATAGGAAAGAGTCATCCTCAAAGAAAAGTGGGCAACCATGTACACAGGCACATCACAGAAGAGGATATCCAAACAGCAAAAAAAGTGTGAGAAAGGTGCTCAACTTCATTGGCTATCAGGGAAATTCAAGTTAAAAATCATACTAATATGCACTGAAAAGGCTAAAACTAAAAGGACCGACAATTCTAAGGATTGGAGAGGATACAGAACAACTGAAACTGTCATACAATTTTGGTGTGATTAAAAATTGGTACAGCTACTGACTAGGAAAGCTCTTTGGCTGTATTTGTGGACAGTGAACAGATAAACACCTGATGGCCCAATAGTTCTGTTCTCATCTTTATAACTTGACAATAAGGTATACTAAACTGTACTGAGAGTGTGTGCAAGAATTTCATAGCACTGTAATTAATAATATCCTCAATCTGGAAAACCAATTTGTCCATTCATGACAGAATGGAGAAAATACAATACAGCAATGAAAAGGAACAAACTATTGTTATTTGCAACAACCTATGTGAATCTTATAAATAATGGTGAGGGAAAGAAATCAGACCCAAAACAATATGTACTGTATGGCTTCATTTATATAAAATTCATAAATAGGCATAGCTAATCTATCTTGTGAAGAATCAGAACAATGTTTACTCTTAGAGAATAGATGTAGTTATTGGGAAGAACTTCTGGTAATATGTTGTTTCTATGTTTGAGAGTAGATAAATGAATGGGTGAACTTTGTGTAAACTCATGGAACTGAATGCTAACGATTTATGCCCATTATTCACATTGTAATTCAGTAACAAAAATCTTAAAACAGCAACAAAAAGTAGCTGCTTTGGTAGCTTATCCTCTTATCTCTAGCCAGATGAGCAGCTTCACCACAATCCCTGTCTACCCAGATCTGTATTATATTTATATGCCCCCAAAATCCCATTAATTTTTTTTTTTATGGCTCCACTTGGCTCTGAGAGAGGACAGCCAGTTGTGTGGAGCTAATGAGCTCAATTGCAGATGCTGCAGTGTCCAAAGGCAAATATCCCTGAGGTGAGGGGGGAGTCTTCAGTTTTCCTTTATTCAGAATTCCTAGCAGAAGCTCACCAGGTCTTCATTTCTGTACTTCTAGCAACAATACCACAGACACATCTCAAAAGCCATTTGTGTAGGTACATCACTGGCATTGTGTGTATATGCATGTGTTTTATCTCAGTTTTTAGTTTTTAAAATTATGACACATGAGAAAGATGTATAAATCATAGATATTTGTGACCACCTACAAGACCAAGAAAGAGAGCATTACCAGATTGCAGAAGGGCCCCCCACCCTGGCCCAGATGCCCCTCCTTTATCTTTGTGTATTTATTCATATGTGTATGTGTGTGTAAATTTCTTTGATAAAATATTTTTATTTACCATTCACATTTCAGTTTTATTGGTTGACTTAAAAATGTCCTTTATAACAACTTCCCCCTCCAGCAAAGGACCCAGTCTAGGGTCAGAGATTACATTTAGTTGTCACATCTCTTTAATCTCTTTTACTCTGAAGCATTTTCACAGCTTTTGTCTTTTATGTGACATTGACACACATTCCTTCCTGTGCCTTTAGAAAGAACATTTCTCACATGGTGTTTGGTGTTTCCTCTAATCGTGGTGAGATTAAGATGATGTGGCCTGGGCTGGAATAACTGTGCAGGTGATGTTGTGTTCTTCTCAGGGTACCACAACTGCAGGCACGTGGTGTCCACCTGTTCTCATCAGTCATGGTGCTTTTGACCACCCAGCCAAGTATTGCCTGACTTCTCCACTCTACGTTACTGTTTATTCTTCTCCTTTGCACTAATAAGTGGTCTCTTCAGAGACACACAAATGTACTGTGTCTTATTAAGTTCCTCCTTGAATTAGTATCCATTGAGGAGTTTTGCCTGATCCATTCTTTACCACAATGACTATAAAATGATGACTTTTCAACTCTCACACCAACATTCCTTCCACATTGATCAGGTGGCCTCACCATTCTACTGTAAGCAATTCATTATTGTGTACTATATAAATACCTCCTTATTTATTTACTTACATAATTATTATCTATATAGATTCATAAACTCCTATTTTTTTCTATTTTTTATAACGTATTACTGAACTTAATTTTTTTGATGCTGAAATTGTTCTGGGCTTGGCCAGTGGAAACCCCCTCAAGCTGACTACAGTATTCTTATATATTCTCGTGATAGGTATCCCTCCCCCTCCATTGAGCACTGTATTACTTTCTGGTATAATAAATCCAATCAGTTGTTTAAGACTGAATTCAGATGCCATCTTTTTCAGGGCAGCCTCCAAGATTAATTCTGTTCCAAAGACAGTTGTCGTCATTGTCATCGTCATCATCTTATTTTTTTTTTTTTTTAGCACAGAGACGTATAGATTATACTGAATGATTGTTTACACATAGAAGTGATTTCTAAATGTTTTACTATTTGATTTATCTCTTCAGTAGATTATGTTTCATGACTAAGGTCTTCATTTTCTACCTAAAAAATAAGATCACCCTTAGAATCTTAAATTGCTTTAGTTATACGATAGATGGCAAGTATTTCTGTTCTTATAAATAAATGAAGGATGGAAGGGAAGAAGGAAGGAAGCAAGCAAATTGTTTCCTTGAAAAGAGTTTCTATTTTTCACTTTTCAATTTACATGTTGATTGGAAATAAGACTAAATGTTTGAGACTAATTAGAATAAGGGAAGAAAGCAATGGGAATTGGGTGTCTATATCAGTGATACAGAGAAAAATCAAAACAAAGTCAGGGACCTCATCAATGAATATTTAATGATCTCAGTTACCCAACTGACTGGTTGATTTACTCTTTTTATTCATAATTTGAGGCAGCTTTATTGCATTATTATATTTTAGCAGATGTTGATGTTCATTTTTGAGATGATGTAGGTGATATTTTTTTTTCTCCCCAAATTTGTTTATTTTAATTTTTCACTGTTACAAGATTGAATGTTCACGCACCACACCCAGTGCTCCATGCAGTACGTGCCCCTCTCGATACCCACCACCAGGCTCACCCCCCCCCCACCCTCTCCCCTCCAAAACCCTCAGTTTTTTGCTCAGAGTCCATAGTCTCTCCTGGTTCAACACCCCCTCCGATTTCCCCCCATTCGCCCTTTCCTTCCTTCTCACGATGCCCTCCATGATTTTCTTTATACTC
>CM052815.1:87635351-87656563 GCA_028533885.1 Nasua narica | reverse complement strand
ACTCAATGTGAGGTTTGAAGTTACAACCCCAAGATCAAGAGTCATATGCTCTACTGACTGAACCAGCCAGGCACCCCATGGCATTATAGAGTATATTTGAAGTCTTTCTTCCTCTTTTATTTTTTGCAATAGTTTATTGAGGATGGGTATTAACTCTTTAATTGTTTGGTAAAATTCTCTTGTATATCCATGTGGTGCCGGACTTTTTTTTTCTTTTTGTAGTTTTTTTTGATTACTGATTCCATTTTGTACTAATAACTGGACTATTCAGATTTTCTGTTTCTTCCTGATTCATTTCTGGAAGATTGTACATTTCTAATAATTTATCCCTTTCTTCTAGATTGTCCAATTTGTTGGCATACAGTTTTTCACAGTAGTCTTATAATTCTTTGTATTTCTGTGTTCTTGGTTGTTACTTCTCTTTTGTTTCTCTCCTCTTTCATTTTATTTATTTGGGTCTTTTCTCTTATTCTTGATGAGTCTGACTAAAGAACTGCCTCTTGGTTTCATTGATTTTGTGTGTGTGTGTGTGTGTGTGTGTGTTTTAATCTTTCATTTATTTCTGTTCTAATCTTTATTATTTCCTTCCTTCTGCTGATGTGGGGTTTTGCTTGTTCTTTTTCTAGCTCCACTAGGTATAAGGTAAAACTGTTTATTTGAGCTTTTTTCTTATTTTTTGAGGCAGGCCTGTATTGCTCTGTATTTCTCTTTAGAACTGCTTTTGCTGGATCCCAAAGATTTTGGATTGTTGTGTTTTCATTTTAATTTTTCTCCCTGTATTTTCTGATTTCTTCTTTCATTGCTTCATTGATCCATTGGTTGTTTAGTATCATGTTGTTTACCTTACACATGTTTGTATTTTTTCAAGGGTTAGTTTATTTGTGTGTGTGTGTGTGTGACTGATTTCTAGTTTTATACTATTGTGGTCAGAAAAAGACACACAGCATGATGACATGATTTCGGTCTTCTCAAATTCATTGAGGCTTGTTTTATGGCCTAACATGTGATTTATTTGAAGAATGTTTCATGTGCCCCTGCAAAGAATGTATGCTTTGTTGATTTTGGATTCAATATTCTGTATATACCTGCTATGTCCATCTGGTCTAAAGTGTCATTCAAAGACACTGTTTCCTTATTGATTTTCTGCCTGGATGATCTATCTGTTGATGTAAGTGGGGTGTTACAATCACCTACTACCATATTGTATTGCTATTAATTTCTATCTTTATGTCCGTTAACATATTTGCTTTATGTATTTAGGTGCTCCCATGTTGTGTGCATAGATAATTAGAATTGTTACATCCTCCTGTTGGATTGATCCCTTTATTGTTATGTAATGCCACACTTCGTCTCTTGTTACAGTCTTTGTTTTAAAACTCGACTTCCCAGATTCTATACTCATTGACCAGGGTGTAGAATTCTGTCTTGTTCCCTAATTTACACAGACATCCACATGCATGTACATACAACACACACACACACACACACACACACACACACACACTGCTCCTTGGTAGTTTGTCTTCTTATCCAGGAAACTGGCTTGTCTACTCTTTGAAGTCTCTTTTCTGTCTCTCAGTTGTTTGATTTCAGTGGTAGTTTGAGATTTTTTTCCCCATGTAAGTATAACCCTCAGTTTACCTAGTACATCTGTTTTCTTTAAAAATTTAAATCAGTTGGCACACTAATTAGAATTCTACAACTTATGGAAGTTCAGTGTCCCCTTAAAATATTTTGTAACATCACTGTTTTTATGGTCACCACTGGCTGAATAAACTCAGTCTATAGATCATTTGCCATTTTACCTTGACTGCCCAGATCCTATAGACAGGTGACCAGTGGTTAATTCAGTCTCATTCTCTAATCTACAACCCCTGCCTCCTAGCACAGACACACAGGCATACAAACACGTTCACACACACATACATACTCACACTCAAATTCATGTGCTTATTCATACACAGTCTGCTCTCAGAAGGTATTTGTAGATTTGGGAGGCTTGGGTACAAGATGGAGAGGACGTGAAATTGAACCTTAAACACTGAGGTTATTTAAAACCCCTTGGCTATCCTGCCTTGTTCACCAGGTATTTTCCATCCTCAGATGCAACTTTCTTTATTATGCAGCACAGTTCAGGTATCTCTCTTACTCCCTTTTTCCCATGACTCAACAAGATATTTTTCCAAATTAATACAGTTCTTTTCCTGATCCATGGCCAAATGTACAAATAGTATCCCCACCCCTATAGGTTTTCACATTTCTTGTTGAGCTTATTCCCATATATTTTATCTTTTCAGTTGCTATTAAGAATGGTTTTTATTTTCTTTTTACTAATTATTGGTGGCATTTTCATGAAAGTTAAAAAATTATGTTTTCATTTTGTATACTGACACTTTTCTAAACATATCCTAAACATTCAGCTCTATTTTTAGAAGTCTATGATGCCAGTTGTAATTAATATACTGCCATGTTTTCCAAAAGTTGGATACCTCATTTTTGTTTTAATGTCATATTGTGCAGCCTGGGTGGAGGCTTTTTGGGGGATGGTTGTTTGTGTGTGACTATCCTCCTCCTGCATCAAAGATTCTTTAGTATTTATAGGGTAAACTCTTGGAAGAGATAACATAAAAGTTACAAGAAGTAGCTATAAAATGATGTTCCCTGAATTTTCTCCCATAATGTGAAGGCCTCACTTGAAATGTTTGTTTTTAAAGCCACTTTCTGGTGAAAAGAGATTGCCAATCATGGCTTCATAATAGCAGCAGTAAGCTTTTTTTTTCTCTTGCTGGTTTCACCAACTGTAAGCTGCCAATCTGTCTTCCGATGAAAGAACAGTCTAACGTTTATTTCTCTTCACTGCTCACTGTTTCGCCAGTACCATCATTTCTCATTCTACATTCCTGACATGAAATTTCTGACACGTAACTTTCCCATGTTCCCCTGACTTTGTGATGATACCCTCTCTTACCAGTGGTTAGACTTTGGCGATGGTAATCATAAGTGTTGAACTGTTTTTACTCTGTTTTACTGGGGGGTAGCAGTAGTAGCTGAGGTATAAAACTTAAGAATGAGTTTAAAGAGCCCCGTATTTGCAGAGTTGGCACTTTGAATCCAGTGTCCCACCGAGGACAACTTGAAAAGCTAGAGAAAAGTCTACTTAATGAAACGAGTGAACTAAGAAGGTAGTAAAGAATTCCTGGGTGAAGCTATGGAAAACTCAAATCTGTCTGAAGCTCTTTCTATTCCCAGACGTGGCTGCTGATTGGCTAAGAAGCTGAGCAGATTTTGTTGCGAGCTTAGTGGGGCAGACACCGGGCAGTTCACTGACAGGGGATGAGTGAATGCCTCTTGCTTTGGATCAGATGTGGAAAGACTAAAATCTAGGGGTGCAGGTGAACTAGATAAGCTAGAAATGAGCAGGTTTTCTTTCGTAGGAAAGAATTCTACATTCCAGATATCTCACGTTTGAAACTGCCAGTAAATGGAAATTCTCTTTGGGAAAATAAAAACCATTCCAGTGCTTAATTATTTCTACTTTTTAAAAGATGTAACATGCAGCACATAACCAAAAATACTAGAAACACGAGATAAGACAATGTGAACAAAAACCCAGAAGAAAAAAATGGACAATAGAAATAGACTCGCAGGGGTTCCAGATATTTGAGTGAATATGCAGACGGATATTAAAATAAGCATGCTTACTATATTCAGAGAAATAGGAGAGAAGGTTAAGTGGTCAAAGAACTGGGCGGTGTGAAACAGAAATGGCAGATTTGATTAAAACAAAAAGCCGAATATAAATTCTGGGGCCACAAAATACAGTATCTGAAATGATGAACTCATTGGATGTGTTTAATAGCAGATTGGATGTAGCTGATAAAAATAATAAACTACAAGTCAATATAAGTATCCAGAATAGAGCATTGAGAAATGAAAGAATAAAAGGATGGAAAACATACAAGGGTAGGTTAAACCCCCCAAAATGGAGACAATAGCCAGGAAGTCTTAATACTTATGTTTGAAATCCCAGAAAGGAATGGCAAAGAAGCAATAGTTTAAAAGATAATGGTCTAGAATCTTCCAAAACTGATGAACAGCATCAAGTCACAGACCCATGAAGCCCTATAAATGTCAAAGGAAGAAAAATTTAAAGAAATATTTATTGAACATGGAAGTATTAGTGAATATAAAAGACAAAGAAAAATTCTTAGTAACAATCAGAGAAAAATGGACCATTTTCTTCAAAGAACCAACAGTTAGATGAAGAACTGGCTTTTCAATAAGAAAATGAAAACCAGAACACAGAACACAGTGGAAACATATCTTCAAAATTATGAAATAAAACTACTCTCACTCACCATATCTATACTTGGCAGAAGTATCCTTCAAGAATAAAAGTGAAAAATTTTCTAGACGAGGAAAAACTAAAAGAATTGATCAGTTTTCTCTCTTGCTAATGTAATTCTTTCAGATTTTAGATTTAAGAGATGTAAAAAGGATCAAAGAGAATAGAAAGAGAGAATATGAGGTAAACAAATATAAATAATTGTCCTATACAACAATAATAATACTTTGAGTTAAAAAAGAAAAAATTAAAATGCTCAAAAACTACAGTATGTAAGTTATAAGGAGTGGGGAAATTTCTCTAAGGTCCTTACATTGTCTGGGAAGGGAATAAAGTTCCAATTAACATTAAACATTATGCTTTATGCTCTGATAAGACATGTTTTAATATGTAGAGTAAGTCCTAAAAACAATAAAATCCTGTAACTACTAAGAAAATATAGAAGAGATTAAATAATAAAGATGATTGAAATAATCACTGAACTTATTTAATAGCCTT
Organism: Nasua narica; assembly: GCA_028533885.1. Lineage (NCBI taxonomy): Eukaryota > Metazoa > Chordata > Mammalia > Carnivora > Procyonidae > Nasua > Nasua narica. Next base: position 87,651,720 of record CM052815.1, on the reverse strand, counting down.
AATAACTAGAAAAACCCATGTCAAGAAGTCAGAAAAAGATTATAAACAAAAAAAGATTATCAGATTAAACCCAAATAAAATAGAAGTAAGGAAATAATAGTGATAGTTTTAGTACAAAATCAGAGTAGATTTTTGGGTAGAAATTAAAAAGCTGATTCTAGAATTTATATGAAATTATACAGAGGACCAGGAAAAACCATGGCATTCTTTAAAAATCATGTGAGAGTGTTTTCTTGCCAGATATCCAGCCTTATGAAAAAGTCTGGATATGAAGAGAATGTAATATTGGCATAAGAATAAGACAAATGGGGGCACCTGGGTGGCTCAGTCAGTTAAGTGTCCAACTTGTGATTTCAGCTCAGGTCATGATCTCATGGGTCTCAGGATCGAGCCCCACATTGACCTCCATACTCAATGGGGAGTCTGCTTGAGATTCTTTCCTTCCTTCTGTCTGCCCCGCCCCTACTCCAGGCTCTCTCTCTTTCTCTCTCAAATAAATAAATAAATCTTAAAAAAAAAAAAAAAAAGAAGATATATGGACCAGTGAAGCAATATAGTCCTAAAACATACATGTGCAGCCACTGATTTATAACATAAGTGGCATTGCAAAAACAATGAAGGAAGGATAATTGATGCTAGATCAATCAGGTATCAGTTGGATAGAGAAAAAAGTGAAAATTTGACCCTATCTCACATCATAGACAAAATTTAATTCTGTGTGATTTGTGAATCTAAATGTGAAAGGCAAAATTAATGCTTCTAGAGATAATATTAAAAATACTTTCATGACCTTCAGGTAGGGAAATATTTCTTAAATAGGATACAAAAATTCTAACCATAAAATTTATTTCTTTAAAATACACTAATTTTCAGACATGTGCAAAAGTGGCATATTAACCCCCCACATGTAGCTGCTTCAACAATGATTCACACATAACCGATTTTGTTTCATCTGTACCCAGCTCCACCACCAACCCCCACAGGGCTCTTTTGAAGCAGATCTTAGGCATTGTACCCTTTCATCCGTAAATACTTCAATAAGTTTTTCTAAGGGATAAAGGTTCTTTTAAAAACATAGCCATAATACCATTATCACACCCAGAAATTACTGTACTTCCTTAGTGTACTCAAATACCCAAGCGAGGTTCAAATTTTTTTTTCTTTTTTTCTTTTTTTTTGAAGATTTTATTTATTTATTTGACAGACACAGAGAGAGAGGGAACACAAGCAGGGGGAGTGGGAGAGGGAGAAGCAGGCTTCCTGCAGAGCAGGGAGCCCGATAGGGGGCTCGATCCCAGGACCCTGGGATCATGACCTGAGCTGAAGGCAGACACCCAGGCGCCCCAGTGTTCAAACTTTCTTAATAGTTTCTTCATTTTTTTCTCCACAGTTGGTTAGTCAGAATTCATTTGCAGCATTTGTTGTTATATCTTTAAGTCACGTTCACTTTATCCTTTTTTGGTGTGTTTTCAACTCCTGAAAACCAAATGCTGGCAAGCAGCAGGTGATTCAGGCACCCGTTATCTGGTGACGCCCTCCCTTTGGGTGGCCAGACCATCATTTCTGTGACTCCTCAGGTCTGCATCCTGCGGGGATTGTGAGGGGAGGGGAGGAGAAGAGCAACCAGGCAGGGGGTCTAGGCAGCTGGTCTGCACAGGGGAAAGGGTGCTCCCTGGCCCTCCTGAGTGCCTTTAAGTCTCTTAATCTGTAGATCTTCCTTCCTGTTGCCTTTGCACGTTGTATCTGAAAGTAACTGGATTCTTTGTCCTGCAGAGCTCCCTGTGTTCTAAATTTTTCAACCCTGCAGTATAGTTTAGTGTGTTCCTTTGTACCTGCACTTCCTGTGCGTTAGCAGTTAGAGGCTTGATCAGATTCAATTTCAATATATTGTAGAGAATGTTGATGTTGTGTTATTAGCAGAAGGAATATGATCTATGCTCATCTCTGTTCTTTGTGATTTTAATACTGATCACTGAGTTCAGTTGTTAGCCTAATACATTCATTTTAAAATTCCCCATCGTCTTTTAACATAATGATTTTAGCAGCCTAGATCCATTGCATAATTTACCTAGATCTAGATAATCTACCTAGATCTTTTAGTTCATGAAAGGTTGCAAAAAATTTACAATGATATTTAAATCTTCCTTGTCCATTTGCTAAATAAATTCTTCTCTAAAGAACACACTTTTATCAACTGCTTAGCCTGGAAAAGAGTTTTTTGGTACTATTATGATTTTGTTCTTTAAAAATACATTTCTTTTTGTCATTTCAACAGAAACTGTGGAGAGAGGAGGTGGGTATACATGCTTACGTTGCTACTTTGAATGCAAGTACTCCTCTTAGTTCATGGTTCTTGTTATTTGTTCAGGATTAGACTGTTTAACTCTTGTTATTTAGATGTGTTTTCTGGTTGTCCATTCCCCTCGGATAGGAAGATGCTACGTCTTCTGTCCTTGAGTTTACCTTAATTTCTGTTATTTCCCCCTGACCTCCTGATTAGGTCTCTCCCTCCCTTCCTGGGCACCATATGCTCTAAACCTTTTGTGGGGCTAAAACTTTGAGAAATGCCCTAGTTGGATACTCAAGGGATCTTTGAGTAATTTGAATTGAATATGGTATCTTTATTTCCTTTACATATTTTCATCAAAGCTATTTCCTTAAAAATGGATCACATTATTTCTCCCCTGGATTGTCAGTTGATACAAATACTCGGTCACTGCAAAAATAGTAGCCTCTTGCTCAACCTTGTCCTCCCAGCCCTCGATAGCAACGTCTCTTCCATCCCCAGCAACGGCTCAGAGAACAATCCGTGGCTCACAGATCCTTCCTATAATAATTCTGTGGAGGGAAGTGGTAGGGAAGTGGTAGGAAGTGGTAGGGAAGATGTAGGGTGAGAGGAGGGGTAATAATACAGCTACAGATCTTGCACTCAAATTGCAAGTTCTGAGGGCATAGTAAAACCCAGCTCAGTTCAAGTTTGATTCAGCGTCCAGGATGTCTGACATTCGATGATGGCGTGGCAGTAAAAGTCTCTGTGCAGGGATGAACGTCATCATCAGGGGGTTGGAAACATCCTCATTCTGGTCGGCCTCTGCTATGGATGACAGGCTGCAGAGAAAGGGTCTGCCAAGTGCTAAACAACAACCTAGAACTCAGGCCAAATAGTCTTGGGTTCAGGGGACAAATACTGTGTGTGTGTGTCTTGTTTTTTTAATAAGATTTTATTTATTTGAGAGAGGGAGAGAGCACGCAAGCAGGGTGGGAGGCAGAGGGAGAAGCTGCTCCCTGCTGAGCAGGGAGCCCGATGTGGGATTCGATTCCAAGACTCCAGGATCATGACCTGATCTAAAGGCAGACACTCAACTGCCTGAGCCACTCAGGCGCCCCCAAATACTGCTTTTATAGGGCATGGAAGTGCAAAACAGGAACCGCAGCAACTCTTGCTTCCCAAGATCGGGCAAACCCAGCAGAAGGCTATAGCCGCTGACAGCCAGCGGTTGTCCCGGACTCACGCAGACCCACTGCCTGAGGCACACGGGCCTCCGAGTGCACCTGGAAACCTGCGGAGGATGGACTCCACCCCGGCTGGGGTGTATCCTGAGCAGTGAGCCTGTCAACTTTGTTCCCGCCAGTGGTTCCTCTGGTTCTTCAGCCCCACACCTGTCTGGAAGACCTGCTGCTCTTTCCCCCCGGGCTGCTTTATTTGCCAACCAGAAAGGTCCGCATTCCCAAGGAGGGGATGAGTCCAGGCTCCTCCTTCCCGGCCTCTGATCCCAGGAGAGGAGCCCCCGTGGAGCAGAATTTCCCATCAGGCAGGCCCCAGGGATGGCTGCCCGCGGCACCAGCCCTTTCTCTGCTTTGGGACTTCATAAATAAACATTTGGCAGATAGTGATACTACTGGGTGCAGACAGACCTTGCGTGCTCATCTTGCCAGCTGCTCCTGCCAAAACTAGAAGGCGAGAGAGCCACAACCAGTCCCACCACCACTGCTACCGCCATCTGCCAGAAGATGAGTTGCATCCCTGAGAACGGTGCTGGAGGCAGAGAGGAAGCCAAGAACAGCACCCTTGGAATGAGCCCGCTGCTCCAGCTTCAACCCCAGAACCCAGTGGAGCTCAAGTGCTTTCTCGGTTCCCTTTGTTCAGGTAGCTCTGCGCACCTCCCCACCTGCTGCTCAGCTCTTCCCTGGTGAACCTTCCGAGGGTGAGCAGTGCCCCCCTCCTCCTTTCCTTTTTCAGGAGCTCTTTACAGAGTCTGTGCATCCTCGGGGCCTGCTTCCCAAGCAGAGGTTAGGTCGCTGTTTCACCCTCCAGTTCCCTGATCTTTGGTCTATTAAAATCAATTCTCTTCTTTCAAAGATCCTTTTCAATCCCAATTCTGCTCGTGTTTAGGCCTCCCAGAGAGGAAAGTTACGGGGATTTTGCTATTAATATGCAGGTCAAGGAAGGCTGTAGAAAAATTCTAGGATGTTAGCTGAGTCAACTTTTCTAGACCTCCGTGTTTCCATTTCTTTTTGTGTGTGTGTGTTTCCATTTCTTAAGTGGGAGATAGAATGAATGAATTCTAACATTTATTGAGTACTTAAATATATGTCAGGCATTAATTGAAGCACTTTGTCTTAGGGTATTTAATCCTTATGACAACTCTGAGAAGTAGGTATTAATATTATTACCATCCGTATTTTACAGACGAAGAAGCTGAAGTAAGGGAATTCAGGTAACTCTTCCATGCAGCTAGGGGGTGGTAGAGTTTAGACAGCTGGGCTCCGGATCTTGCGATTCCACCTACCATATTCTGCCTCTTTAGATTCCTTTCTAGTTTCACAATTCTCTAATATTTTCAAGGCTCTAGCTTTTTTCTTCTTTTTTTCTTTTTCTTATCATGGAGGACACGATTGTTTAGAGTTTAGGACTTTAAATAATCATGAATTTTTCCTCCTGGTAGATACATAGCAAGTCATGTCTAGATTGTTAGAATTCTTTGCTGACTTCTGGCCTTTTCCTGACTCCAATTCCAGGAACTGCCCACCATGTATAACCTGCCATTCCTCCTCAACTCCAGGAGTATCCCCTGACTTTTCAGGTCAAGTGTCAACTTCTTGTTATCTTCAAAGCCTTCTAACTCTATGAATTTGTGTTCCCTGTATGTTATCATTGCTTTCTAGCACATTCCTCCTTACAATAAAATTGTATTCTTGTTTTCCTGTCTTCCCACTCTATTTTGCCTTAAACATTCTCTGTTTTCATAAGGAAACTACTGTTTTGTTTGGTTTTCAGTTTATAATGTGCTTTGACATTGATTTTCCCATGGGCTCCCCAAGATGAACTCATGAGGTATCTCCCTGGGTTATTACAACCAGAGATCGGTCTGTCTACCTCCGGACTTGTCCACCCAGTTTCTTCCTCCTCACTTCTGTAAGAGGAATATTTGAGAAAGAACTAATCTGACCATATCACTTCCTTGCTTAAAACCTTCCAGTGGAAAATCATGTTCTTAGAATCTTGCTGTTTTCCACCTCTAGCCTTACCTCCCACTCTCCTACCCCAGCCCTTTCCTCACCGCACGACTCGAAGGTATTACCTAAGCACAGTCCCCAGAACCCATCACAATGTCTTACCCCTTTGAGCTTTGTTCCTTCCCTCCCTGGGACATCACCTGCCCTCCCCTTTGTCTTCCAGTCTCGTTCCTATTGTCCTTTACAATTCTGGGACCTGTTCCTGCATAGTTTCTCTGTCTACCTCTCTGCTCTGAGATCATGCTCCCTTAGTGTGTCCATCCACGTCCAAAACTTAACCAGTTTGCCTTAAAATGGTCTGTTATGTGCCTTCCCTCCCAGACTAGAATTTTCCTGCCCTGCATAAAGCATATCAAATATCTCTTTGAAAATTTTCAATGTCCATGTCTTAGCATTCCTGACTTCTGCCAAATAAAGTATGTCAACCTGAACTGAACTGCATCCCCATTTCATTGATCAGTAAACTGAGTCTGAGAAAGGTTAGATCAACTTCTGCAGGTCTCATGGCTAGAAAGGAGCAGAGCTAGATTTCAGGACTGTGTGAGTATTATAGGACTCTTGCCCAAGTTGTCCTAAATATGTAAATAATCTCCTTCCTATTTTATGTGACAAGTCTCAAAATCTGTCTTCTCCCTTAACTCAAGTTTATAATGATCCTATTTACCGGATTGGCTATTTTATACCGTTTCCCGCACTTGTCTCTAATCTTTAGATCAGGTACTCCTTCTTTTCTCTCTGCCTCATTGCTTAATGAAGTGCGCCCAGTGGCCCCTATCAGTGGTTGCCTTCTGACTGAAACACATCAAAACAAACCTCAGTGCACATGGACAGCACACTTGCTCAGTTTGTGGAAATAGTTATTAAGCCCCACTCTGTGCCTGGGGCTAGGTCTACTCTGGCCGTCCCTAGTTTCTTCCAGTGTAAGCATGCTGTCAGCGTCCTACTGCAACCCCCATTTCTTGGAGACATTTCCACGTGGCTGAACAGTTCCGGCATCTGACAGAGCCTTAGCAGGGTTTTCTTCTCCCTACTGGATGGCAGAAAACACCAAGGCCTTGGAGTTAAAAGATCTGGGGTTGCATCAGAGCCCAGGGGCCTCCAGTCTCCCATCCAAATGTTGGGAGTTAAAATAGTATATGCTCCATTTAAGTTCCAGAGTTATTGTAGGATGAAACAAGATATTGCCTGGAAATGTATTTCATAAATTTCAAATACCCACACGTATATATAACACACTGGATCCTTATGATTTGTGGATTCTGTGTGTGCAGATTTGCCTAAAACTTACTAGTAACCTCAGCATTAGTGCTTGTCATGCTTTCACGGTGATCTCTGGGCACGCACAGGACTGTGAAAAATCTGAGTCATTCCACCTGTGTGTTCCCAGCTGAGGTGGAACGAGCAATGCCCTGCCTTTTTGTTTCAGCTCTCTTACTGTAAACAGATGTTTTTCTCACAGTCTGTTTAAGTGCCACATCTTTTGCATTTTTAGGCCTTTTGCTAGTGATTTCACAGTTTAAAATGGCCCCTAAGCCTTATGCTGAAATGCTGTCTTGTGTTCCCAAGTGCAGAAAGGCTGTGATTTGTTTTAAGGAAAAAGTACATGTGTGCGATAAGCTTCATTCAGGCACGGGTTATAGAACTGTTGGCTGTTAAGGTCAATGTTAATGTGCCAACAATATAGACTTCAACTAGGTGCCTTTAAATGGAAACACACATAAAACAAAGTTTTGTCTTTATTGGCTGATGGAAATGTTGTGACCAGACGCTCTGTGTTTATAGAAGCAAAGATTTAGTATTTGCTAGTTCAGTGTTCACAGTAACTTTATAGAACATAACTAATAAGGAATAATGAGAATTGAGTATAACATTTTAAGAGAAGCTTCTCGTTTGAGGCCACTGCTCTTCTGTCTCTGATCACTCCCGGTTCTTAGCCCGGGGGTTCTTAAATAGTTTTTGCTTCTTAAAGATCTTGGAGGGTCCTGTTAAATCCACATTGCAACCACAATCCCAGAGATGCAGATTGAGGGGCTGTGAATGCAGGTACTTGTCTGGGAGCACATGTGGAGAGGCCCTGATTCAAAGGCTCTCGGGGTGGTGGGGTCGGGGGGCCTTAGAGGACACGGACGGCCATGAACTCATCACTTTAGAATCGCTCAGGCACCCGAAGACTGTCTATCAAATCTGATGCTCTGGGAGTCTTTCCTGTGGCCTGACCCAGATTCCTATAGGTTGCCTTTGTATCTCTCACTGAAGCTGCTAGAACCAGGGAAAAAAGAAGGCCTAAGAGGAAGGAATGGAAGAGCCACACTTGGTACTAGTCACTCAGGCCTTTGGTATTTTGGAGAATCCCAGGCATATCCTTCTTTTCAACTTTTCGCTGATGTGCTCCCGAGACACGGATGAGCAGGAGCTAACCTGGATCCCCCTCTGGCCTGCAGACGTCAGACTCGTCAGCTGCTTGAGCCACTGTGGTCATATTAATGCTTCAGACCAGTAAGAGGTAACGCTGGCCAGCACTTATATCTGTTGCGTTTCGTCAAGGGAATGCCAGCGTTTCCTACAAATACTCACTTTTCCAATTAATCTCTGCTCCCAAACACGACAAGAATCTATACATACATGTGACAAGGACTTCACGTGGTGTCCAGGGGACAGAGAGAATGCTTTTTTAGAACTCTGGAACTCAGAGAGCTGATGGGCCTCCTTCTCAGGGAAGGGCACAAGGACTCAAGGAAAGTCTAGTTGAAGAAGGTGGTTGCTGGGCACCTGGGTGGCTCAGTTGGTTAAGTGTCTGACTTCAGTGCTGGTCATGATCTTAGGGTCCTGGGATAGAGTCCCATGTCAGGATTTGTGCTCAGTGGGGAGTTTGCTTATCTGTCTGCCCTTCCCCTGCTCATTCTCTCTCTCTCAAATAAGTAAAATCTTTAAGAAAAAAGAAAGAAAGAAAAAGGTGATTGCAGTGGAAGAACTTGCGCTGTGGGCATCGACCTGCCTGGATTCAAATTCTTGCTTTGCTATTTTCTAGCAATGTGAGCTTAGAAAAAATGCTCAAGCTCACAGATTTTCCTTTTAGAAAGATGGAGCCAATGGCTTCTGTAAGGATTAGAAAAGATGCTGTAAGTTTCCCCGCTCAGTGCTCCTTGGGACATGGAAAGAGCTCCATCGATGGTAGTTTCTTCTTCCCTTTTCCCACATTCTTGTAGACAATAGGAGGTCTTCTCGTTTCATATCTGTGTGTACTGGCTAAGTTCCAAGTTCTGGATGAAGTGCTCCCCCCCACTTCTCCCCTGTCCCTTCCTTTGAAAACTTCTTCCATTTTTTTAGAGCCTTTTGTGGAAATGACCTTACTCATGGGCCAGTTCAGTGCTGATGCGATCATAGTTAGGAGGGGTTAGTGCATCCCTTTTGCCTGTGACATAGTTCTATTTTATCAGAGATTTGCTGGAAATGAAAACGGAATTTCAGAGTGACTTAATTTAAGAGTAGGGGCTTCTTTCCAGTCCAGAGGTGTTGAGCAGATGTGAGGGGGCTGGCCTTGACTGACCTCATTCATCGGAACTTTAGCACTGGAGGATGATGCAACTTTAAAGAGAGAATACTGGGATTCTGGATTTTGAAACAAGACAGCCCTATATATAAATCTTGATTTTACCACTTACTGTGTCACCTTAGGCAAAGAACAACCTTTCTGAGACTCGGATTCCTTATCTGTCAAATAAGGATAACATGACAGCTGTTAGTGAGGGTAGGCAGTATTTCGTGTAACTGTCTGGCTCATTGTACAGGATCAACAAATGGCACCTACTATTTCAGATCAGTGAAAGGTTGAGCTGGAGATGGCTAACAGCTAGTAGGCTTAGTGAATATGAACGATGTCAGTAGTTTTCAACTAGTTTTACAAGTTTTTACTAGTAGTTTCACAACTAGTTGTGATAATTTGGTGTCATGTTAATTTCAGAATGAATCCTAAATAATTTTTTTTTTTTAACTAACAAACAACCAACATTTGGGATCACTTTTTTTTTAAAGATTTTATTTATTTGAGAGAGAGAGAGCAGGAGAAAGAGCACAAGAGAGGGGAGGGTCAGAGGGAGAAGCAGAATCCCCACTGAGCAAGGAGCCCAATGATGCGGGACTCTATCCCAGGACTCCAGGATCATGACCTGAGCTGAAGGCAGTAGCTTAACCACCTGAGCCACCCAGGTGCCCCAGGGGCACTTTTGGATTGTTACTTTTATTTACTTGTCTTCTATTATGCTTTCCTAAGTGGGAGAGAATGATGTGGATTAATAGCCAGTTACCAGGAAAATATGTATTTTAAAATATATCTTTCATATCAGCATCCTTCATTGAGTATATTAAAACACTAAAACAAGTTGAAAGTCACAGAGGTAAGTCATAGAGCCAAAAGAAGCAGCTTCTTAGGGGATACTGACAGTACCTTTTGGGTTTGTGTTTCTTCCAGCATGTATTTCTCTTTACCCCTAGGTAGTCATTTGAGTGCTCACAGTTGACTATATGACCCATGTTCTCTGTCTCTTTCTCCACACTCCTGTTTTGATTGGTGTGAAACCATGGCTCAGACCTTTCCCTGGGTCCAGGCTGGTTACAACTTCGGTTCTTTGGATAATGCCCAGCAGCCCTCTGATAGCCAAGTGCTTGAGACCCCTGGCTTCACTCAGCTGGACTTTGACATCATCCTCTGATGTGTGAGCTTGAGAATTACCGTTAGTAGAGTGAGTTCCTTCTTAGAAATAGGGTTTATTTGTCTCATGGAAAAAGTAACAATGCATCCTTTCCCAAGATTCATTCAAATCAAGTCTTCTCTGAGCTTCTGTTGAAAACGAAGAAGTTGATTGGCCATCATGAATGACCCACCTTCTCACCTCTTCTAGGCTGAGTTGGGAATAATTTCCATAGGAATCTAATGTGTTGTCTTTGCCCCTTTATTCCTTCCTCTCTCCTGATTTTTCTTTATAGCTCAGACATAGGCACACAGCAGGCATCAAGCAAGTGCTTCTTCAATGTTTAAACACAGGGAAGATTGTGTTTTTTTAATCTAATTCCAGGGAGATTAAGCATGGGAAGACTTGTTTAAGGAAAATTGAAGGAAACTGTTGAGAAGGATTTCTTATTACACTAAGCAAAGCAAAGTAATAAACAAGTGGAAAAAGGGTAACTGACTTCTGATTGCTCCAGAAATGATTGCCTCTTGTGATATTGACAGGTGTAGGTAATAGAGAAGGCAGGCTAGAGTGGTTATGGAGCAAGCGGGATGCCAGGCATCTGCACAGATTTTTTTCCCCTGTATTTTCCATATGTGAAAACCAAGGCACAGAGAGCATAAGTGATTTGCTCCAATTCACACGAGTAATAAATAGAAAATCTAGAATTTGAAACTATAATTAACTTGTTTCCCTCAACCTACCCACTTAATTCTGAGGAATGATAGGATGTGACATCAGAAACCCTTTACTTGTGAAGGATACAAATAGGCTGGGTTGCCCCAATCCAAAAAAAAAAAAAAAATTACATGCCTCTAACTTGAAATTAGGCTGGTAAAATAATATGCAATATTAGACAACTGATATATTTGATTGCATCAATACTGAAGATTTCTATTCAAGGAAGGCTTAGACAGAGTTAGCTGACATGATAGACTGGGAAGAAAATGTTCTGATGTCTAGAATCAAAAAGCAATTCTCATATCTCAAATATACAAGGAACTTTTCCATTCAATAGGAAAAGACACAGCCCACCTAATGAATGGACAAAAACCAAATCAAACCAACCAAACAGAAAAAACCTTGAATTTTTTTAAATAGATGATATGGTTCCAACTCATTAATAATCAGAAATGTGTAAATTAAAACAACCACTTTTTCATTTTTATGAACTCTAGGTGTAAATTGAATACCACTGGGTGTTGCAAAGATGTGGGGAAGCAGGACCCGTATTCGACTAGCAGGTCTATGGACTGATGCAGGCACTGTGTGAAGCCATCCGGTAGTGCTCGGTGAGGTCACGTAGGCCTCTGCCCCATGACCCAGCAGTCCCACCCCTAGGGATGTGTCTCAGAAATAGCCTCGTGTATGTCCACATGAGGATTCAGCTGACATGTGGTGGCGAGGTCTTGGAGCAGCTTTGTGGTGGATTCTGTATATGGACGACACTGGAGCAGTTAGGAGCAAGAAGCACACACAGCCAGATGGAGAAACCTTAAAAATGAAATGTAACATGAAAAAGGTAAAGAGAATGAGGTCTGTTATGTAATACTATTCAGACTAAATTAAAGATATTAGATATTATTCTAATGTTTTTTTTTTGGCTTTATCGAAGTATAATTGACAAAGTTGCAAAATATTCACAGTGTGTAATGTGATGACTTGATGCGTGTATACTCTGTAAAAGGGTGCTCTCCATCTAGTTAATTAACACATCCATCATCTCACGTATTTTTTTCATAGTTTATTTTTTTTAATTTAGTAAATTAGCATATAATATATTATGGGTTTCGGAGGTACCATTCATCATCTCACCTATTTGTATTTTTTTGTGTGAGATCATTTAAATTCTATCTTAGCAAATTTTAATTAGTCAGTACATTGCTATCAACAGTAGCCAACCATGCTAGACATTAGATCCTCAAACTTTATTCATTTTATAGCTGAAAGTTTCAATCCTCTAATCAGCATCTGTATTTCCTTGAACTCTCAGCTCAGTTTTCTATGAATTCAAATGGAAAAACTCTTCTACTCTTTGTTTCTATGAGTTTGACTTTTTTTTTTTTAAAGATTTTATTTATTTATTTGACAGAGGGAGAGAGATCACAAGTAGGCAGAGAGGCAGGCAGAGAGGGGGAAGCAGGCTCCCTGCTGAGCAGAGAGCCCGATGTGGGGCTCCATCCCAGGACCCTGAGATCATGACTTGAGCCGAAGGCAGATGCTTAACCATCTGAGCCACCCAGGTGCCCCGACTTTTTTTTTTTTTTTAAGATTCCAAATATAGGTGATACTATGTAATATTGGTCTTTTTCTGGCTTATTTCACTTAGCAGTGCCCTTCAGATTCATCCATATTGTTGCACATGGCAGAAATTCCTTCTTTTTAAAGGCTGAATGATATAATATTTTGTGTGTGACATTTTCTTGATCTGTTTATCCATTGATGAACATTTAAAGTGTTTCTGTATCTTGGCTGTGGTGAATAATGCAACATGGGAGTAATGATTATTTTTTAAGATGATAGTTTCATTTCCCTTGGTTGTATACACAGAAGTGGGGTGTCTGGATCATATGGGACTTCTAGTTTTAATTTTTTGAGGAGTGTCCCTACTATTTTTCATAGTGACTATACCAGTTTACATTCCCACAAATCTGGTACAAGGGGTTCCTTTTTCTTGACATTCTTGTCAGAATTTGTTCTCTTGTCTTTTTGATACTAGCCATCCCAAGAGGTATGAGATGATAGCTCATTTGGTTTTGACTTGCATTTCCCTCATGATTAGTGATTAGCCCCATTTCATATAACTGTTGGCTATTTGTGTGTCTATTTGGGGAAGAATGTCTATTTGAGTTCTTGCCCATTTTTAAGTTGTGTTACTTATTTTATTGCTATTGATTTGTATTGAGTTTTTTTATGTATTTTGGATTTCAATCCTTTATGGATAATTGCAAATATTTACTCCTATTCAGTGAGTTGCCCTTTCATTTTGTTGTTGATTTCCTTTGCTGAGCAGAAGCTTTTCAATTTGATATAGTACCACTCATTTATTTATGCTTCTGTTGCTTTTTCTTTTGGTGTCAAATCCAGAAAAATCATTGTCAAGACCAATGTCAGGAGCTTACACACAGTGTTTTCTTCTAGGAGTTTTACAGTTATAACATTTAAGTCTTTAATCCATTTTAAGATGACTTTTGTGTATGATTTAAGATGGAGTCCATGTGCATTCTTTTGCATGTAGCTGTCAAGTTTCCCAACAGTGTTTATTGAAGAGGCTTTATTTTCCCCATGGTATGTTCTTAGCTCCTTGGTAGAAAATTAATTAACCATTATGAATGGGTGTGTATCTGAGTTCTTTATCCAGTTGATTTATTGTGTCTGTTTTTATACTGTTTTGATTACTATAGCTTTGTGATATAGTTTGAAATCAGGAAGTGTGATGCTTCCAGCTTCATTCTTAATTTTCAAGATTGATTTGGTTACTTGGGAGTCTTTGTGGTTCTATAGAAATTTTAGATTGTTTTTCTGTTTACATGAAAAATGTCATTGAAATTTTGATAGAGATTGCATGGCATCTTTAGATTACTTTGGGTAGTATGAACATTTTAACAATATTCTTCCAGTTAATGAGCACAGAATGTATTTCCATTTACCTGTGTCTTCATTTCCTTTCATTAATGTCCTCTAGGTTTCATTGTAGAGATATTTCATCTCCTCCTTGTTAAATTATCCCCAAGTAGTTTTTTTTTTTTCTTTTTTGGTGCTACTGTACATTGTCTCCTTAGTATTTAAGCTTTGATTATTTGTAATGTGTCTTATTGTAGGTCTCTTTAGAGTCATCTTATTTGGAACTCCCTGGGATTCCTGACCTGCATGTCTGTTTCTTTTCTCCAGGTTAGAGAAGTTTTCAGCCATTATTTCTTTGATTAAACTCTCTGCCCCTTTCTCTCTCTCTTCTCCTTCTGGGACACCTGTAATGCATATATTAATCATTTTTAAAAATTTAGTTATATAGTATTAACAAATATTGATCATTTTTATAGTGTTCCGTAAGTCTAGTAAGCTTTTTCATTCTCTTTTCTTTATGTTTTTCTTTGATGACTTCCACTGCCCTGTCTTTAGTAGATGATCTAGTCTGATGTTTAACCCCTATATTGAATTTTTTTAAGTTCATTTATTGTATTTTTTTAAGATTTTATTTATTTATTTGAGAGAGAGAGAGAGAGTGGGGAGGGGTGGAGGGAGAGGGAGAAAGAATCTGAAGCAGACTCCACACTGAGCACAGAGCCTAATATGGGTCTCAGTCCCACAGCCACAAGATCATGACCTCAGCTGAAACCAAGAGTCAGATGCTTAAGTGACTGAGCCATTCAGGCACCCCTCATTTATTGTATTCTTTACCTCTGTGATTTCTACATGATAGTTTTCAGTATTTTCTTTTCCTTTATTGAAATTCTTACTTTGTTCATACATTGTTCTCCTAACCCCAATGAGCATCTTTCTGACTATTATTTTGAACTTTTTATCAGGTAAACCACATATTTCTATGTCATTAAGATCTGTTTCTGGAGTTTTAGCTTGTTCTTTCACTTGCATTTTCTCTATTCATTTTTCTTGACTGTGTTGGTTTTGTGCAATAGCTGAAATAGCCACCTTTCCCAGTCTTGACAGAGTAGCCTCTAGTAAGAGTTGAGCCTCATCAGTCAGTCTGACTTGAGCTCCTGGTTATCTCTCAAACCTTTGTGATTATCCCAGCAGCCTTCTTTTTTCCTCTGTGACTCCCAGTAGTTGAGGGTGTGCCAAGACATAGGGATCCATTCCTTGGGCAGTAGTGCAAAACCTGCAGTGTAGACATGTGTATAAGCTCCTTCCAGGGAGATACTCTTGACTTAGAGAGTAGGCAAGAGAGAGAGCAGATATGCTGGTTTCCCTGATTCTGGAGAGAATCACAGCCTACCACTAGATGTGTGCTTATAAATTAGAAACCTGGCCTTCCGGCAGCAGTTTTCAAAGTATGCAGATAAACCCCTTTCAAAGAAGGACTGGGAGATAAGCATTTTTTTTTTTCTCTGTTTTCTCTGTACTGGGGCCCTGGGTATCAGAACAGCTGTGGCAAGTCCTCACATGCCCGTTAACAGCTGCTTTTTTGTTTGCTATAGTTTAGTGGTCTCATGAATGCAGACCTCATTGTCTTTCAGAGTTAGGCGTTTTGGGGGCCATTGCTTGGGTGAGAGTCTTAAAAGTCAGAGTGCTAAATGTGGAATTCAAACCCTTTACTCCTTAGGGAGAAGCTGGGCATTTGGAGTTCCTTCCTAATGTGTAATGCTGTCCTGCGGTGGGGTATATGATGTGTCTCAGTCTTTCCTATCTGTTTAAGTGTGGGCATTTACTCATTCACATGATGTCCAGGAGTTGTTCAGCTAATTTCTGGATTTCTTTCAGAAGTAATTGCTTTGCATGTAGCTGTATATTTGATGTGTCTATGGGAAGAGGGGAGTTCAGGAGCCCATGTCAGTATTTTGGTTCACACCCTCCCAAAAAACTTTTTTAAGGAAGCAAACAGATGTGGTTTTTAACTTCTAGAAGATCCAGTTTTTGAGGTTTAAACTCCTGAAAATGGGGATGCCTGGGTACCTTAGTCGGTTAAGTGTCTGCCTTCGGCTTGGATCTTGATCCCAGGATCCTGGGATTGATTTCTGCATCGGGTTCCCTGCTCAGCAAGGAAGCCTGCTTCTCCTTCTGCCTACAGCTCTCCCTGCTTGTGTTCTTGCTCTCTCAGACAAATAAATAAATAAAATCTTAAAAAAATGAATAAGTAAACTCCTGAAGATTCATATGTACATATCACATAAACCTTCCTTAATAGATGCATAGATCGGGCGCCTGGGTGGCTCAGTTGATTAAGCAACTGCCTTCGGCTCAGGTCATGATCCCGGAGTTCCGGGATCAAGTACCACATCGGGCTCCCAGCTCCATGAGGAGTCCGCTTCTCACTCTGACCTTCTCCCTTCTCATGCTCTCTCTCACTCTCTCTCTTTCCTAATAAATAAATAAAATCTTTAAAAAAAAAATAGATGCATGGGTCACTTTACCAGATATATTTCTAATCTATGTAAAAGCTTTTATGT
>CM052815.1:87618376-87635251 GCA_028533885.1 Nasua narica | reverse complement strand
ATGTTTTTCCTTATGCTCCACATGTAAGTGAAACCATATAATAATTGACTCTTTCTGTTTGATTTATTTCACTTGGCATAATTCCTTCCAGTCCCGTCCATGTTGATAGAAAAGTTGGGTATTCATCCTTTCTGATGGAGGCATAATATTCCATTGTATATATAGACCATATCTTCTTCATCCATTCATCTGTTGAAGGGCATCATGGCTCTTTCCACAGTTTGTTGGTTGTGGCCATTGCTGCTATGAACATTGGGGTACATATGGCCCTTCTTTTCACTACATCTGTATCTTTGGGGTAAATACCCAGTAGTGCAATGGCAGGGTCGCAGGGTAGCTCTATTTTTAATTTCTTCAGGAATCTCCACACTGTTTTCCAAGGTGGCCGCACCAACTTGCATTCCCACCAACAGTGTAAGAGGTTTTCCTTTTCTCCACATCCTCCCCAACACTTGTTTTTTTCTGTCTTGTTGATTTTGGCCATTCTAACTGGTATAAGGTGGTTTTGGTTTGAATATCCCTGATGGCTAGTGATGATGAACATTTTTTAATGTGTCTATTAGTCATTTGTATGTCTCCCTTGGAGAAGTGTCTGTTCATGTCTTCTGCCTATTTTTTGATATGATTATCTGTTTTTTTGAGTGTTGAGTTTGAGGAGTTCTTTAAGATCTTAGATATCAGACCTTTGTCTGTAGTGTCATTTACGAATATCTTCTCCCATTCTGTGGGTTGCCTGTTTGTTTTGTTGACTGTCTCCTTTGCTGTGCGGAAGCTTTTTATCTTGATGAAGTCCCAAAAGTTCATTTTTGCTTTTGTTTCCTATGCCTTTGGAGACATGTCTTAAAAGAAGTTGCTATGACTGATGTTGAAGAGGTTACTGCCTATGTTCTCCTCTAGGATTTTGATAGATTCTGGCCTCACTTTGACATCTTTTATCCATTACGAGTTTATCTTTGTTTATTGTGTAAGAGAATGGTCACGTTTTATTCTTCTGTATATAGCTGTCCAATTTTCCCAGCACCGTTTATTGAAGAGACTTTTTCCCACTGGATATTTTTTCCTGCTTTGTTAAAGATTATTTGACCATAGATTTGCAGGTCCATATCTGGGCTTTCTACTCTGTTCCACTGGTCTATGTGTCTGTTTTTGTGTCAGTACCATGCTGTCTTGGTGATCAAAGCTTTGTAGTAAAGCTTAAAATCAGGCAACGTGATGCCTCCAGCTTTGTTCTTCTTTTTCAACATTTCCTTAGCAATTTGGAGTCTTTTCTAGTTCCATACAAATTTTAGGATTGTTTGTTCCAGCACTTTGAAAAATGCCAGTGAAATTTTTTTTTTTAAGATTTTATTTATTTATTTGAGAGAGAGAGAGAGAGAACATGAGAGAGGAGAAGGTCAGAGGGAGAAGCAGACTCCCCATGGAGCTGGGAGCCCTGATATGGGACTCGATCCCGGGACTCCAGGATCATGACCTGAGCTGAAGGCAGTTGCCCAACCAACTGAGCCACCCAGGCACCCCTGAAAAATGCCAGTGAAATTTTGGTCAGGATGGCACTGAAAGTATATATTGCTCTGGGCAGTATAGACATTTTGAAATTAGTTGCTTTCTTATACACTAACAATGAAAATATGGAAAGGGAAATTAGAGAATCGATTCCATTTACTATAGCACCAAGAACCATAGGATACTTGGGAATACACCTAGCCAAAGAGGTAAAGGATGTGTACTCGAGGAACTAAAACATGCTCATGAAAGAAATTGAAGACACAAAAAGGTGGAAAAGCATTCCATGCTCATGGATCGGAAGAATAAACGTTGTTAAAATTCACCCTTATTCTATACGAAATAAACAGGCATGCCCAGTTGAGTGTGCGGGCCAGAACCTGGTTACAGATGTGTTGCCAGAAAACTGGCAGAGATGAAGGTAGGGCTCACGTGGGACAGGAAAATCTTAAATGAATTCTAGAAAGAGGTAGACCATCTTCATGAAGGTCACTACAAGGTGGATACATATGGCTGGAAATGCTCAACACTGATTCCAGGGCAATTACTGAAGTGAGTAACTCTGTTTCAACCATGGAGCTGGAATCATATATCAAGAACCTGAAATGGTAGCTGCTCTGTTTTTGAGACAAGAGGACATAAATCTCAGAGTTAGTGATTTCTATTTAAGGGTGACATTTGCCTATCATTTCAGGGTCGTCTAGCATCTATACATCACTGAGGAGTAAATCTGATAAGATAGAGCACCCCAACCATGCAGTGTAGAGTGCCTTCCATGTTTGCAGCTGAAGACCTTCCCTTGCACTCAGGTGGCATTGGGGGCTGGTGACTGGCAATAACTGTAGAATTTATTGGATTATACGTCATTCATTATATAATGTATATTTGTCACTTATTTTGGCAGTTCAACATCTTCTCTTTGGAAAAGTCTTACACAAGCCTCTCTCCCTCTATGCAAGCTTAAGATGCA
Source organism: Nasua narica (assembly GCA_028533885.1). NCBI lineage: Eukaryota > Metazoa > Chordata > Mammalia > Carnivora > Procyonidae > Nasua > Nasua narica. The sequence continues at coordinate 87,632,778 of CM052815.1, read as the reverse complement.
AGATGTTCAGCCTGTCTTGCAATTTGGGCACAAGCACATATCTTGTGTTCCACCAAGCAGATACAGCAGCCTTGAATCTTGAGGCATGAACTGGAAGTGCTAAGCAGCTCGGAGGGAGGAACATGAGGAGTAGTAACATGAATTTTTAGCAACAATTATAGCAGAGTGGCTCTACCCACCGACTAGTGCCCAGCATGGTTGTGGTTGTAGTGGGGTGTCTGGAGTTCAGAGATGATCGTGTTCTCATTGGTCTCGTTTTGTGACATGGGAATTTTGGTTGTGTCCAGGTTAATACATTAGCCTCCCTTTTTCCTGACTGTTTTCTAAGCCTGTCTTAGAAACTATGAACTACCCAGTAGCCTTTCAGCAAATTTCTTTTCTGCTTATGTCAGCCAGAGTTGGTTTCTATTGCAACTAATGAAGCTGACTGATACAGGATGCAGACCCAGGTTTCTGTTGGTAATTGCTTTCTGGAATCAAGTTTGTGGCCTGTGGCTTAGTTACATATGATTTGTCTCTGAAAGGGTCTAAAGCTATGTTACAAATAGCTTATGATCATGAGCTTTTAAACTATGATTTCTGTGTTACATCTTTAAGTTATTCACAAAATCAGTATTAATTTTTAATTTGAATCCCAGTATAGTTAACATATAATACAAAGTCAGTATTTAATGAGCACCTATTATGTGCCCATATCATGCTAGAAATGAGGTTGACCAGTAGCCCCTTGCCTCAAAGGGGTCACAGTCTGAGGAGAGAGATGAACATAAAATTGGGCTACTCGAAATACAGTTATTGTGAAGGAACAGGAGCATATAGGAGGATAATCTAACCCAGCCTTATAGAGGACTGAGAAACTGCATGTAGTATATCTTTATCTGAATGTTCTGCTTTGTTTGAAACTCATATTCATTTTTTACCTTCTGCCTCCTTATGTAATTTCTTCATTATTCTATTTCCATTATGACACCCTTGTTCTCCACATGACCTAGATCTATAGTTGTAGGACAATTTTTTTAAAGATTTTATTTATTTATTTATTTGACAGAGAGAGATCACAAGTAGGCAGAGAGGCAGGCAGAGAAAGAGGGGGAAGAAGGCTCCCTGCTGAGCAGAGAGCCTGATGCGGGGCTCGATCCCAGGACACTGAGATCATGACCTGAGCTGAAGGCAGAGGCTTTAACCCACTGAGCCACCCAGGTGCCCCTTTTTTATCTTTATTCTATATGTTCACTCAGTTACCCAGATTGCAAACTAAAGATATATACTTGCAAACCATGCCTGAAACAATAGTTTCATGAAATAATACTTTATGTGATGGTCTCTGTTATTTTCTACCCTGTTCTATTTCATGTTTTAAAAGAATGCTATTTACAGCCCATACATTGATCTCATGACTCACTCATGTCTTACTTAAGTGTAGTTGGCACATAATGTTACATTAGTTTTTCAGGTACACAACATAGTGACTCAACAACTCTGGACTGTGCTGTGCTCACCATAAGTGTAGCTACCATCTGTCACCATACAACACTGCTGCCACACCATTGACTGTATTCCTATGCTGTACCTTTCTGGTGACTTTTCCATTCCATCACTGGAGACCTCTATCTCCCAGTCATCTTCACCCATGTTGCCTGTCCCCCAACCCCCTCTTCTCTGGCAACCATCAGTTTGGTCTCTGTAGCTATTGGCCTGTTTCTCCTTTTTCTGTTTATTCATTTTTTAAAAAATATTTTTTTTAAAATTCCAGTATAATTAACATACAGTATTATATTCGTTTCAGATGTCAGTGTACTGATTCTACAATTCCATATATTACTCAGTGGTCATCATGGTGAGTGTGCTCTTAATCCCCTTCACCTATTTCACCCATCCCCCACCTCACTTACCTTCCCTCTGGTAACTGTGAGTGTGTTCTCTATGGTTAAGAGTCCATTTTTTACTTTGTCTTTTTCTCTGTTCATTTGTTCTGTTTCTAAAATACCACGCATGTGTGAAATCATATATTATTTGTCTTGGCTTGACTGCAAAAGATTTCATTCTTCTTTATGGATAAGTAGAATTCCATTATATATATATATATATATATATATATATATATATATACACACACACACACACACACACACACACATATATACATACATATATATATATATATATATATATACACACACACAAACACACACATACATACACACCAAATCTTTCTGTTCATCTGTTGATGGACACTTGGGCTGCTTTCATAATTTGGCTATTGTAAATAATGCTGCAACAAACAGGAGTACATGTATCTTTCTGAATTAGTGCTTTCATTTTCTTTGGGTAAATATCCAGTAGAAACTCACTTACAGTATATTAGCTATATTTGAAAAAATCTTATTTCTTCTATATATTCAGACTTTACTTACAACTAGATCTTTTGTTTTTATTTAAGCATGACCATTCCGAGCAGCTGTATCAACAACAAGTAAACGTTCCTTCAATCGCTTTCCCCTTGTCTTCCTAGTTCTTCATTTTACTTCTTCTCCATTCATTTACATTTAGCTTTCATCACTTGTGTGCCAGAGAAACTGCTTTTTCTAAGGTCACTAACTACCTCCATATTTCTAAATCCAATGTATGTATTTTAGTCTTTTTTCCTACTGAATATCTCCCTCCTTCAGAAATACTTTTTAACATGGTTCTTGTGACCTCCACCTACTGGTTTTCCTTTTATTTCCCTGATCTACCCTTATTTTAGGTCTTCTTTTCAGGCTCATCCTTTTCCATCTGGCCATTCAAAACTTCTCAAGACTCCAACCTAAGTTTTTTCTCACTCTGTGGTCTCAGTATACTCTCAACTTTAACTTCTGTGAACATGCTGATGTCTCCCAAACAGATAATCTTTGTCCCTGGGTTTCTCAGCTTTGGCATTATTGGCATCTGAGGCTGGGTCGTTCCTTGTTATGAGAGGCTGTCTTTTGCATCGTGGGAAGTTTAGCAGCATCCCTGGCCTTTAGTTACTAGATGGAAGTAGCAACCTTTACACCTCCAGTTGTAACAACGGAAGTTTCTCCAAACATTATGAGCTGTCTTCAGGGGACAGAATCACCCCCGGCTGAGAATCACTATCTTGCCCTGACTTCTCATCTGCAGAATCTGCTGCATTTCCAACCACCTAATCAACATTTCCACTTGGATGTTTCAAAGATGTCTCAAAGTCACCACATCAAAATGGAATTTAACCCTGGTCATCTTCTAGTAATAAATTCATCTTGTGCCTCAAACCAGAATGCTGAAAGTCATGCTTGACATCTTCCTCTCCTCCCTTCACCATTGTTCTCTTCCCGTTCAAAACTCATAGAAATCGTTGAGAGTTCAACAATCCTTGCCTCTTTACTTTTGGTTCTTTCTTCTAAATCCTCTTGCAAGCTGCATTGTTTTTCACAAAAATTCCTCCAGATTTTCCCTTCCTTCTCTTTGGTGCTCAGCCATTCACACTCAAACGTACCAACAACCTTCTTGCTACTCTTCTCTGACTCCAGGCTCTCTCTCCTCCCTTCAGATATTCATATAAACCCAGAGATATATTCCTGAAATTCTGCAAATGATTTTAAAGCAACTTTTTTTTAAAGCAACTTTTTCATTATTCATCTCTGTGCTCAGTAACCAAAAATGGACCCTGCATTTTTCTTGTTTAGATTCTTCAGTCCAGTTTTTATAGCTCTTCATAATCTGACACCTATCAGGACCTAGGACAGACTCCCACTCATATGTGTCCTCTGCAGCTGACCGATCTAATGCACATCTTGTCCGGACATTTATATGTGTTCGCCCTGTCTGCAACTCCACCTCCTCTCTTCCGCCTGCTGGAGTCTTCGCCTGCAAGGGCCAGCGTGGTACATCTTTGCTTAGCTGACATACTCCCCCGAGGGCTAGCTCCGCACTAATCTCCCATTAATACTTTCAGTCAATACCAAATTTGCTCTTAATTGTTTAATTTCTTTTTAATTTAGCATGCTAGGTTTTCTGCTCCTGACTTGATGCACGATTATTGAAAGCAAGCTCTTCATCTTCCGTGTCATTTGCATTCATTATTTTCACTGCTCAGAGTGACCGGCACATAGTACATGTGTAATAAATGATCGAATAAATGTTGCTAAGTTTGAAAACCTTCTAGGGAAGGTAGAAGGACTCTTTCAATTTTTTTTTTTCACTCCCAGGAAATTCTTCCTCAGACCTTCACAGACTCTTGTTTTGCAGCTTAAACCTCATTGTCTTGTTTAAACTCGTAGAAATAAAGATAAAAACTAACTTTTTAATGAATATAAAAATCTGTTTCATACTTTTACTTTGTTGAAGTTGCATCTTAAAAATATTCTATGGCAGTAAATATTTAAATGCCTTTATTAAAAGAATTTACTCCCTACTTGCAAATGTTAGAACTGTTCTATTGAAATCACTTTTGAAATCCCCTTTGTTTTCTTTTTTAAAAGAGAAATAATAAATCAAAGTATCATTGGAAGCCAATTATTTTTGGGATTAATGTCTACTGACCAAAAAACAAAACAAATCACAAACAACCAACAAACCATGATCAGGAGAATGAGTCTATCTCGGAACAGTGAGCAGGTATTCTGATTAGACCCCCGGAACCATTTTCTGCAGGGGTGAGTTTTAATATTTGAAGGTTAGAAAGGTGAACTTAAGCTGCGCGCAGTGTATGAAAACAGCCTACTTTTGCTAAGCAAATTACTTTGGAAGTGATTCAGTGTTGGCTTCAGAAAGGGTTGTGCTGGCTCTCAGAGGAGAAGGCCGGGAGGGAAACTATGGTTTCTGCCAGTGAGATGCCAGTTATCCACCCAAACCCATCAATCAGTTGTGGATGTCAGAAATGAGATTGAATGTCCCACTTCCTTTCATAATAGCCAGGAAAACAAAGATATCCTGGAGAATGTCCAGATGCAGAAAAGGCTTTGGATGTCAACATTCTCCCCTAGAGATGAATTCTGTAATGCTTTATCTAGGATCATACTTACTATTCACTCTCAAACATTCTCTGAAGATCTCAAAAAGTTTTGCAAATGCAAAAAAAAAAATAAAAAAAAAAAAAGTTTTGCAAATGCTATCCCATTTACTGTAACTCTTTGGCAGGAGAAACACATGTTGTGTACTCTTTTCCGGATTTTGGATGTAAGTGAATAAGGTTCCTGTGCAGACTTAAATAAAATTGATCTGGCACCTATCCCGTGCCAGATATTGTGTGTCTGTGGAGTTGTAGCTTTCATGTATTTTCTCAACATTCTGAAATAGATATGAATAGATATAATAGATATTCCCATCTCACAGATGAGGGAATTGAGGCTCAGAAAAGTTATGTGGTTTGAGAAAGAAATCTTTTAAGAATCAGTTTTCTGGAGGAAAATGCATATAATTTGACTTTAAGGGTCGTATGTATTTCATGTTGCTTTGGAGAAAGTCTTGTGAATGTGCCAAATCCCATGAAACTCAAGTTTCCTTCCAGTTTAAAACTCATCACCACTTTAGATAAAGTGGGTATGCTAGTCTTTGGTTCTCTGTTTTTCATATGTGAGCGAAATGGCATGTGGGCCATCTGATTTCAGGTCCTACAAACTGGGATCCTACTGTAATCTTTTCAGAGTACGTGAGCTCACACATCTGCATATAATTGCACATGACAAAAATGTTCTCACGGGTTGTAGGCCAGGGCTCTCACATTTGTGGACCTCGAGACACAAGAGACTCTAGTGTGATTTCATTGAATAATGTGGTGTTCTTTGTTTAACTAGTTTTAAGATTACTGTTCAACAAGGCAGATATTCCCATAAATTTGTCCCTGGCCTCGTCACTCCCTGATCATTAGTTATAGTCAGTTCACACCATTTGTGACATGTGTGACCTTTAAAAGCACTGAGTTTAAATTCCTGATAAAAGGCTTCTGAATCCATTATTGGGATTTAGTAGTTCTATTGCCTGAGGATTCTAGGCTCCACTACTACAGAGGACAGTATAATCATACAACTGATTAATTTCACTATAGGCTAGACTCTGCGTGGTGCAGGGATTAGATAGTTCTTAACCTCCAGGAACTCATGGACTAGTGAGTGCAATAGATACATTAAAAAATTTTCAAAAAAAAATACCATATTATACAGAAAGTATGCGCAGGTAAAGAGAGACTCTGCACCAAAGGTATGTACAGGTAAAGAGTGAAGCCTTCAGCAGGGCATGCAACTTCTGAATTATGTCTTGAAATTATAGAAATTAGGCAAGAAACTCCATTTTTGACACATGAGATGGCATAAATGTGTTTTTTGGGCGGGGGCATAAATGTTTTAATGTACATGACCTGACGGGGGAGAGTGAGCTCTCCGGCTGCGACTGTGACATCATGTGCATAGGGATGGTGGTGAAAGTTGAAATAAGAAAGGGGAATGTTATGTAGACCATCAAGGATGTTGTATGATGTTGATGTCCTTCAAGTTTATGTTTTACTCTATAGGTTATGGGAAATTACCAAATGATTTTAATTGATGAAGTAACATGATCAGATTTCTGTTTTTGGAAGAAACTCTCTGGAGTTAAACTTAGAAGGGAAAGAAAGTCAAGATGGAGATTATGTTAGGCACTTATTCAGTAGCCTAGATGAGAAATAAGAGGGCTTGACCTAAAGAAATAGTAGTGGATAAAAAGAAATATAGTTTCAAGGGATTATTAAGAGACAGAATGGACCAGACTGAGGAAAGGCTAGCGGAGTAGGCTTAGGTCCAGCGACCTCAGCTGAAAACAAGATGCTGCTGCATTGTGTTCTTGCTCACAGGTAACCACAGAGACAGTGGTCAGGCAAACATTGTCCCACAGGATGGACCTTTGGGCACTGTCCTTCATCAGTCACTTTGTGTGGAGAGAGAAGCGGTCCAGGATAGAGATACATAACCTCATTGGCTGTGGTGAATGATTTGATTGATTGATCAGGGTTCTGGAAGGAGCAAGATAGGTATGTTGAAGACAAGAAGGTCTGGGGGCGAAACTCTGGAGTCACCTACAGGAGTGGACACAAAAATATGAGGATCTTCATGTTGTATGTTATTGTCCACCAGAAAGCATCTCCTGCAGAAGACGCGAAGCAGCCACATGAACCAGATATTGTAGATAGTAGATGTCAGCCAGCCGCTCCTTGGCTTGCCCTGCATTTGTCCTTTAGGCTTATAAATGAAGTGGATGAAATGGCAGTGAAAGTGGTCTTGCATGGACCTGTACTCATTACCATTGATCTAAGTTCTGCTGTTGAGTATCTGACCTTCCAGCCACAGAGACCAATGCTGAACCCCTTGACTCCCTGAACCCCTTGATATCATATCTTGAAGAGACCATGTAGCCTTTAGAAGAAACTTCGATGACTCTAAACCATTTCCTTAGAAAAGAAAATAGTTCATTCTGATTTGGACTGAAACACATGTTGGGTATGTGTTTACCTCCCTCTCTCCTCAGCCTCAACCTCAGCCCACATCACTATCTGAGGTTCACAGGTGTCTCATTTAATGCTGTCGGATGCCACATAACTCTGTCTCCTAATCAAGGAACAGTTTTATATTAAAGGAGTTATGGCAGTAGGCATTCTACCAAGGAAAATGCTGGTCCCTCCACTTAGCACACTATCCAGAAGGGGTTTTAAAAGGAATTGCTGAGACATCCCTTAGGGTGATACCCTGTGAGGATGGATTGTTCTCCTTCAGGATGTGGCATACACCTTAAATCTTAGACTGTTGTATGGCAGTGCCATACAACATGCCTCCAATTTATGTATCCAATAATTAAGGAATGAAAATAGGTAGGAGTGGTTCCATTTGCCATCATCCCCAGTGACCCATTTGAGCAATTCAGTGTTGCTTATCCTATTGACTTTAAGTTTGTGTGCCTAGAGGTCCTGGGTTCCAGAGGAGCATATAGTCCTCAGGGGGCACAGTGAGAGTCCTGCAAAGCTTAAAGCCACAGCGACACCTGGGCACTTTGTGATCCTTGTATAGAAGACCACTAAACAAGGGTAATTGAATCTGATTATCATGAAGAGTTGAGACTGCTGCTACACAGTGGAGCCTAGAGAGATATACCTAGGACTTCAGTGTTCTACTAGAGTATCTATTACCATTAATGACAAAGAACAAAAACTTTGGTCTGATAAGGACCAGGTCTCCATGGCTCAGAATGCTTAGGCAAGGGGCTCTCGGTCATCCAACAAGGCAAACCACTTAGACCAACAGAAGAACTAGCCAAGGTGGAGGGGGTCTAATATGCATAGCAGTTAAAGAGGGAGATAATGAGTATCTTATCTCAGGACCTACTGTAGTAGGGGGGTAGTGATACCTGCTATTAACTCTTCTCTTAGAAGTTTTTTAGAAATTGTAACCAACTAGAGTCACAGAGAAGCTGTGCATGGTTGATGTGAACAAACATGAGAAGTAAGTGGATCTAATTAGTTTGATTGATTACCTTGTATTTGATTAGTTACCTTGTTTTGCACAGATCCCCTTCACCAGAGTACCAGTCCCAAAATTGCCATAAGTTCTTGGTGCTAAGGACTCATGACTTCCCCTTCTCCGTAGAATTATCATATGGTTTCATTCATAAGTGGAACATAAGGAATAGCATGGAGGACCACAGGGGAAGGGAGGAAAAACTGCAGGGGAAGAAATCAGAGAGGGACACAAACCATGAGAGACTCTGGACTCTGGGAAACAAACTGAGGGCTAGAGAAGAGAGGAGGGTGAAGGGATGGGGTAAGCAGGTGATGGGTACTAAGTAAGTCACGTGTTGTGATGAGCACTGGGTGTTATGTGCAACTAATGAATTGTTGAACACTATACCAAAAACCGATGATGTCCTATATGTTGGCTAAATGAACGTTAAAAAAAAATTGTCTTCTATTGAACAAGAGCCATTTTTTTCCCGGGAGATGTATCCCCAGCCCCTCTCTAGGAGGAGCCAGCAGCCATAATTAACTCATATGGGGGTACAAGGGACTGGTTCCCTTGAGTCAGGATAATACCACTTATTTGAAGTAAAATACATATCCTTGTTTAGCATTTCCTCCTGTCTTGCTTTCCGTATTTCCTTTCTCACGAGAGCAGGATACTAATAAATCACTTAAACAAGAGTCCTAGTCTCAGGCACTGCCCCTTGGGAACCTGACTTGAGTCAGGAAATCTGGCTTGGAGAGAGATAATATGGCATGAGAAGCCCGTAAGCAATAGCTGATGACATGAATGGATGAGAATGCTCAGGGTGAGTATATAAAGTGAGAAGAGGAATAAAGACAAACTCTGAAGAGCCCTGGGTTTGCATGGGAGTCCAGAAAAATAATTTAGAGCAGAAGATTGTAAAAAAGGAGGAGAAAAGTGAGAAAGTAGTAGAAAATGTTGAGAGCCTATTTCAGGTCTCTTTAGTTCCTCTGTAGCATAACAAGTGCCAGTAACTCCTTCCTATCTTCGGATGTAGAAGTCAAAAGATTGGCAATTATCATGGCAAAAAGAGGCTGTCAGATCTGGTGATTGGAAATTCACTGGTATCCTGAGAAAGAATAGTTTCATATTTACTATAGAAACTCTGTATTTATGTATCAGTTCATATTTATGACACCACTTATGGGATTCTCTGCTTATGCGTGCTTTACAGCACTGTTCAACATATGCCCATATTTGCTAAACTCAGGTTGTAGGAGTAGGGGCCAAGCAGAAGTAGCTGAAAGATTCTGTGTCCTAGTGTATTACGGAGCATGAAGATTGGTCCATGAGAAAACAATGGATTATTTCATAAGTGATGTTGCAAGAAATGGCTGGCCATCTGTAAAAAGAAAAAAAGTGAGCCTTAAATTCACTTAAATATAAATAAGCTCCACATGTAGCAGAGATTTAAGCCTAAAAAATGAACTATAAAAGTCTCAGGGTAAAAAAAATAACCAAACTTTTTATAGTATTGGCATGGGGAGTGTCTATGCAAAATACAACTCAGAAACCGTAGATGAAAACAGTACATTAAAATTTTTTCAGGAAAAAAGTAATAGTATTTAATAAGAGCTAAGGTTTGAATACCGTATGTGTGCTTTGCATGCACCATCTCATTTATTCTTGTAAATAAATACCTGAGGTCACTCCTATTGTTAGCCTCATTCTAGGTTGAAGCAATAGAAGCCCAGAAAGATTTGGCAAATATTTAACATTACAAAATAATAAGGAGCAGACTTAGAATTCAACCCAAATGGTATGCTTCCAGGGCTTGTATTTTGTATTTAAATTCTTATTTTGAAATAGTTTTAGATTTACAGTAAATTGTGGAAATAGTGCATTGGAGTTCTACGCATCTTTCCCCCAGCTCCCTCTAATGTTGACATCTTACATAACCACTGTAAAATTCTCAATGCTGAGGCATTAATATTGGTATAATACTGTTAACTACAGACTTTAGTACTTTCCTCATTTTTTCAGTAATAGCCTTTCTCTGTTTCAAGATCCAGAAACAGATCCTGAAATCTGATGCTGCATTGAGCAGTGGTGTCTTCATGATCTTTTTCAACCTCTAACTTTTCTTGTCTTTCCTTATCTTTCATGACCTTGGTACTTGACCATTACTGATTAGATATTTTAAAAAAATATCCCTCAGTGTGGGTTTGTCTGATATTTTCTGGTGATTAGATCGTGGCTGTCCATTTTTGGCAACAGTGTCACGGGGTGATGTGGTCTTCTGTGTGCATAATATGGAGGGTGTGATGGCGGTCATCGTAGAGGTTAGCCTTTGTCATTCGGCCAAGATGGTGGCTGCCAGGTTCTGCCAGTGTAATATTAATATTAACATTTTCCCCTTCAAATTAATAAGCATTTTGGAGGAGACCCTGGACTCTATGCAAATATCCTGCTTCTCTTTGCATGTTTACCTGCTAATTTAGCATTTTTTTGTGTGGGTCTTCCCTGCAGCATTTACTACTGTGGTTTCTCCATGGTGACATTTCTATTTTTCCTGAATTTATTAATTCAAATTCTTTCCTAAGGAAGAATTTCCCTTTCTCTTTCTTATTTATTTTCTTAATCATTTATTTAAGTTAAGATGGACCCATGGCTATTTTATTTTGGGGTTATAATTTAATACTGTAGTGATTTATTTTGTTCCCACTATGGCCACTGAGAGCTCCATTAGACTGGCCTATATGCCCTTTTAAAGATTTATTTATTTGAGAGTGAGCATGAGCAGGGGGAGGAGCAGAGGGAGAATGACAAGCAGACTCTGCACCCCGCACAGAGCAGGGCTGGATCCCAGGACTCTGAGATCATGACCTGAGTGGAATTCAAGAGTCAGACACACAACCCACTGAGCCACCCAGGGGCCCTGGCTTATATGCCCCTTCGAAATGCCATGATCTGTGGGGCCCCTGGGTGGCACAGTCAGTTGACGGTTGAGCCTCCAGCTCTTGGTTTCAGCTCAGGTCATGATTTCAGGGTCCTGGGATCCAGCCTGCATTGGCCTGTGCTCAGTGCAGAGTCTTCTTAAAGATTCTCTCTCTGCCCCTCCCCAGCTCCCCACCACCCCCTCACTCTCTCTCTCAAATCAATCAATCAATCAATCAATCTTTAAAAAAATAAAATGCCCTTATCCTTTTTCCTCCCTCCCTTCCTCCTTTCCCTCTTCACTTCCTCCTTCTCCCTCCCTCCCTCCATTCCTTCTTCCCCTTCTTCCTTCCTTACTCCCTCTCCCTCTTCCCCTCCCTCCTTCCTTCCTCACTCCCTCTCCCTCTTCCACTCACTCCCTCTCTCACTCATTCTTCCTCCTCCCTTCCCTCCCCTTCTCCCTCCTTTTCTCACTCCCTCTCCCCATCCTTTCCTCACTTCCTTGCTTCCTCCTGTCCTTTCTTAGCACTCACACCACGAGATGCTTGAGGGTAAGCATGTTTCCCCTGCTTCATAAGGAGAACCAACCACTTCTCAAAGCAGCTCTGGCTATTTTTATTGGAAAAGAGTATTTAGAAACAAACTACTTGGGGGTTTTTCCTGTTCGCTTTTGAAGTTTATTTTTCATTGGATCTAGTATTCTAGGCTGTTTTTTTGTTTTGTTTTGTTTTGTTTTGTTTTCTCACAGAATATTATGCATGTTGTTCCACCATTTTCTGGTTTATATTGTTTTGATAAGAGAATAATGGTGGTTTTCTTTTATCACTGTTCTCCTATATTGAGTGAATGTTTCTTTTTTAAGATTTTATTTATTTGACATAGAGAGGCAGGAGAGAGCACAAGGTGGGGGGAGGGGCAGAGTGAGCATGAGAAGCCAACTCCCTGCAGAGCAGGGAGCCTGAAACCAGGCTCAATCCCAGGACCCTGGGATCATGACCTGAACTCAGTCAGACCCTTAACCCACTGAGTCACCCAGCCAGCCTACTGTGATTGCTTTTAAGATTATCTACTTATCTGTGATTTTCAATAATTTGATTATATATTCTGGTATGGGTTTTTTATGTGTATGTGACCAGTGGTTTATTAGAGTTTTATATATCTGGTTTTAGAGTTTTCATCAGTTTTAGAAAAATTTTGATCATTCTTTTGTCAGTTTTTTTTACACTTAATCTTCTGGTACTCTAGTGAATGTGTATTAGACCAGTTGATATTGTCCCAGGGGCCACTGAGGCTATTGCTTTCTTTCTTTCTTTTTTTTTCATTAACTGATTTCTCTCTATGCTTCAGTGTGAATAGTTTCTGTTGTGATGTATTCAAGTTTATCAAGCTTTTATTCTGCATATTAAAACTGCTGTGGAATCCAGTGAAATTTTTTTCATTTCAGATATTATATTTTTTATCTTTAAATACTCCATTTGTTTTTTTAAACTTAATTTCTTTCCTCACTATATGTATATGCATATGTATTTTCTTTTAAATATGTATCCATTTTCTTCTATTTTTTCTTTTCAGTCCTTGAGCAGAATTATAATAGTATTTTCAGAGTCCTAGTTGGCTAATTCGTATAATCTTTGTTATATATTAATTTATGTTTCTTGATACCTTCTGATTATGGGTTAGATTTCTCTGCTTCCCTTGCACGTCTGGTAAATTGTGATTGGGTGCTTACTGCTGTCAATATTATGTTTTTGAGTGACTCTGTGTTGTTGTCTTATTTTAAAGAATTTTAAGACATGATTTGGTAAGTAATTTTCTCTTAAATTATGTCAATCTGCTTTAGGACTTAAAGCCATCATTTTAATTCTTATTGCAGAAATAAAATGTACAGTTTTAACCTGCTTTTTAAAATGAACAATCCAGTAACATTAAGTATATTCACCCTGTTCCACCATCACAATTATCCATCTGTGGAACCTGTTCACCCTTCCACACTGACACTTCCACACTGCTGTTTGACAATAAGCCTCCCATTATCCCTTCCTCTGAAGCCCTGGTAGCCACTATTCCACTGTCTGTGTTCCTGAATTTGAATATGCTGGGCATCTCATTAGGGCAACCATACTACATATGTTCTTCTGTCTGGCTTTTTCACCAGCATAATGTCTTCAAGGTTCACCCATAGTGTGGCGTGTATCAGGATTTCATCTCTTTTCAAGGCTTAGAAAGATTCCATTGTGTGTATATACCCGTGTTTTGTTTGTCATGTTGTCTGTTGGTGGGCGTTGGGGATGTTTCCATCTTTTGGCTATTGGGAATAATGGTGTTCTGAACATTGGTGGACAAATCTCTGTTCCAATCCTTGGTCTTAATTATTTTGGGTATATAGCTAGAAGTGTAATTGCTGGATCACATGTTCAGCTTTTTGGGGAATCACCCAACTATTTTCCACAGTGGCTGCATCATTTTATATCTGTATTAGCAATGAACGTGTGAGTGTTCCAATTTCTCCACATCCTTGCCAACACTTATTTTCTGTTTTTTTAAATAGCTATATTAATGTGTGTGAAATGGTCTCTAAGCTGTGGTTTTGATTTGCATTTTCCTAATGATTAGCGATGTTGAGCATATTTTCATATGCTTATTGGCCATTTGTATATATTATTTGGAAAAATGTCTATTCAAGCCTTTTGCATTTTTAAATTAGGTGTTTATTTTGCTATGTTTTGAATTGTAGGTGTTCCTCATGTGTTCTGAAAACTAATGTGTTATTAGATATCTCATTTTCAAATATTTTATATCATTTTGTGGGGTTCCTTTCACTTTCTCTTCAATGTCTTCTGATGTACCATAGTTTTAATTTTGATGAAATGAAATTTATTTTCCCTTTTGTTGTCTATACCTTTAATATCATATCCAAGAAATCATTATTAAGTCCAATATCACTGAAGCTTTTCTTCACTTTTCTTCTAAAAGTTTTGTAGTTTTATCTCTTATATTTAGGTGTTTGATCAGTTTTTTTTT
>CM052815.1:87515258-87617876 GCA_028533885.1 Nasua narica | reverse complement strand
GGAGCTTAATATATTGATTTCCCCTGGTGTTGTGGGTTTAAAATTTTATGGGGACCCTGTGGTTATAGTCCTTTTGTTTTTTGGCTGGTCTTCTGAGGGAGGGGCCTGCCGCGTTGTTTTCCAGTCAGTCTTGCTTGGGTGGAGTCACCCTGCCCCCCCAGTCAAGGGGCTGAGCTCTGTGGAAACCAGTTTCTCAGTCTCTCACTCTCTGAAGGTTTTTGGCCTTTTGTAGCCTTTTCACCTTTTCAGGGAGTCCAAGCAGTGAATCTGCCCAGAAGCACTCAGACGTCCGAGTTGCAGGAAGCCCGAGTCTCTGCTCCCCTCTGTGTGGTTCAGAACACACACTCCCCTCCGTGAAATTTCTGCTCACAGCGCAGCCTGTCTGAGGTGGCGCGCGACCCCAGCCGCCTTTCTGCGGTTCCGTGAGGGGCGCCCCAGAGGTTAGGCCACTTGCCAGTGTTCTCTCCGGGGCCAGCGGGGATTGCAGCTGGCTGCGAATGTCGCGGTCACGGGCGCACACAGGGAAAAGCTGCGGCTCATGGACCACAGCTGACTCTCTAAAGGCGCTTGCAGGTGCGTGCCTGGCTCACAGAATGTTGTGGAGAGCGGAAAGCTGCAGGTTCAGGAATCGCGGACTTGATCCCCCCACCAGTCTCACTTTGGGGCCCTCCTTCCTGGGAGAGTGGGTCCAAGCGCTGGTGCCCGCGACCACCCCCTTCCACTAGTTTCTCCTCCGAACCTTCTGCCCTTTTTAAGTGTTTTTAAGGGACTCTACGTTAATGCTGGTCCCCCGCCACTGGGCATTTTCCTTTGGGGTATTACTGTCCTTGGTTAGCTTCTGGTGACTCCCTCCCCCTTTTGTTTATCCTCCGATATCAGTTCCAGTGTTCCCACTTTGCTTTTACCTCTCCACTGCTGTCTTCTGCTCTCGGAGAGATCCCGGAGTGAGAAATCTTTCTCCTCAGGGTGATTTCATGGGTGTTCAGCGTGTTCTCGTAGATTTCCAGCTCACTTTTGGGGACCAGTTGCTGCAGGATCTCTTACTTCTCCGCCATCTTGCCCCCCTCTCTACAGCTGTTGTATCTTATTGGTGAATCGATCCTTTTGTCATTATAATAATGTTCTTCTTTATCTTTTGTGACAGGTTTTGAATTTAAGTCTGTTTTGTTTGATATTAGTGTAGTCATGCCAGATTTCTTTTGGTTACTATTTGCTGGAACCTTTAAATTTTAATCTACTGCCATCCTTAGATTTGAAGCAAGTCTTTTGTAGACAACGTATGAAAGAATTCATTACTACTAGATTTGTCATAGTCCTTCAAGTTGAAATTAAAGGACACTAGATATTAAATTGAAACCATATGAGGATATAAAAATATCTGGTAAAGGAAAAACTGGGGCAAATATAAAAATCAATATTGTAATTTTGGTTTGTTAGTCCACTTTTATTTTCTACACGATTTTAAAGACAAATGTGTTAAGGATAGGTAGAAATTTACTGAATATGCAATGTATAAGGATGTAGTTTGTGGAGTTAAAAACAAAGGGAGATGGGATAGATTTTGTATATGATGGAAGTTAAATTGGTTTCAATTCAAAACAGATTATTATAACTTTTGGATGTTGTATGTAGTCCCCATGGTAACATGAAGAAAATGTGAATAGAATATACATAGAAGGAAATGAGAATCAAAACATGTCACTAAATTATTTCATTAACCAATATAGAGAAAAGCAGTAATGGTGAAAATGAAAAAAAAAAGCTCAATTAGACATGTGGGAAACAGCAAAATGGCAAACGAAACCCCTTCCCTATCAGTAATTACTCTAAATATAAATAGATTAAACTCCATCACGAAAAGACAAAGATTGGAAGAATAGGTTTTAAAAAATCTTTTTTGCCCTTATTTCTTTTATTTTATTATTTTTCAGTGTTCCAAGATTCATTGTTGATATACTACACCCAGTGCTCCATGCAATATGTGCTCTCCTCAGTACCTACCACCAAGCTTGCCTATCCCTCCACCCATGCCCCTTCAAAACCCTAGGTTTGTTTCTTACAGTCCACAATCTCTCATGCTTCGTCCTTCTCTGATTTACCCCAATTCACTTTTCCTTTCCTTCTCCTAGTGTCCTCCATGTTATTCCTTATGCTCTACAAGTAAGTAAAACCATATGATAATTGACTTTCTCTGCTTGACTTATTTCATTCAGCATAATCTCCTCCAGTCCCATCCGTTTTGATACAAAAGTTGGGTATTCATTCTTTCTGATGGCTGTGTAATATTCTTAAATAATCTCTGCCCCCTTCTCTTCTGACTTCTGGGACTCCCATAATTTGTACATTAGCCTATTTGATGGTGTCCTTAGGCTCTGTTTACTTTTCTTCATTTTTCCCCTCTATTCCTCAGACTTAGTGATTTCAAATGTTCTGTCTTCAAGCTTGTTAAATTTTCCCTTTATCTGCTCAAATCTGCTGTTGAACCCCTTTAGTAGATTTTCAGTTTAGTTTTTTTTCAGCTCTCGGATTTCTGTTGGTTCCTTTTTATACTTTCTCTTTGTTGATATCCTCATTTTATCCATGTCACTTTAATGTTTTTCTTTAGTTCTTCATCCAGTTTTTTTCCCCTTTAGCTTTGTAAGCATAGTGAAAATAATTTTTTAAAGTTCTTTCTTATAAGTCCTATACTTGTTCTTCTCCAGTGACAGTTTTTGCCAGTTTATTTTCTTCTTTTGAGTAAGCCTCAATTTTCTGTTTCTTTGTACATCTTGTGATTTTTTTTTTTTTTTAATATGCAAAGAATAGCCCCCTTTCTCAGTTTTTGCTGACTGGATCTGTACTGGGTAGTCATTCACTAAATAGTTAGATATGCTCTGATCCTAGAGATCTGTTCAAGGTAAAAGCTTAAGATCTTTTTAGGTCTTTTGTGAGCATGTGTTTTACCTTAGCACATGTGTGTCTTTTTCTTTCTTTTTTTTTTTTAGCGGTAAACATGCTTTATTTTATTTTATTTTCCCAAATATGTTTATTTTATTTTTTCAGTGTTACAAGATTAGTTGTTGGTGCACCACACCCAGTGCTCCATGCAATACGTTCCCTCCTCAGTACCCACCACCAGGCTCGCCCAGCCCTCCACCCCCACCCTTCCAAAACCCTTAGTTTGTTGCTCAGAGTCATGTGTGTCTTTTTCAATTGCCTAATATATGGGGCTACTCTTGAAAACTCAATTTCCTAAAGAGCCTCAGGCCAACTCCTCCTTAGGTCTTGAGATGGTCTATTGTAGTTCTGCAGCAAGAATAGGCAACTGTGGGTCTGTAGTCGCTGTGCAGTTTTCGTGAGCCAGACTGCCACTTCTCTCAAATTAAGTGAGATGGAGTCATGGTCTCCGGAAGCCCTTTGGTGGATTAGACTGTTGCACATAAAATCTACTTTCCTCTCTCTGGTGTGTGAGAGTGAATTAGGAACTGGGATGCCACCTCCTCCGGACCAAGAGCACACTGTGCCAGAGTGTGGGTGGGACAAGGATGAGTAAAAATGCCACAACACTTCTTCCAGATTCTAAAGTAGCTTTTTCTGGATTGTCTGTTTATTAGTTCCTGCAGAACTTTGACTGTTTCCCAGAGCTCCAGGTAAGGTTAATTTAGCCAGTGTCTAATTGTTTTTGTTGTTGTGGTTGCTTGTTATTTAGTTATTTGTTTGTTTGTTTGTTTATTTATTAATTAATTATGATGTTAGCCACCATACAGTACATCATTAGTTTTTGATGTAGTGTTCCATGACTCATGGTTCGCATATAACCCCCAGTGCTCCACACAGTCCGCGCCCTCCTTAACACCCATCACCAGGCTCACCCATTCCCCCACACACCTCCCCTCTAAAACCCTCAGTTTGTTTCCCAGAGTCCATAGTCTCTCATGGTTTGTCTCCCCCTCTGATTTGACCCCCCCCTTCATTTTTCCCTCTTCTAATGTCCTCCATGTTGTTTGTTTTTAGAGAGAGAGAGAGAGAATAAGAGCTCAAGTGGGGGTGGGAAGAGCAGAGGAAGATGGAGAAGCTGACTCCCCACTGAGCAGGAGCCCAATGTAGGGCTTTTTCCCAGGACCCTGGGATCATGACATGAGCCAAAGTCAGATGCTTAACTGGCTGAGCCACCAGATGCCCCTCTCTACTTGTTTTTAAATGTTTCTGTGGGAAAATGAGGACTTGAGGTTTCCTAATCCACCATTTTATTTGTGCCATTTTTCTTGAGGACTGTTTGAGTTTTGTTTTGGCAAGTTGTTTGATGTTATCCAAGGTGTTACCATTTTGGGAGTATTTATTGTGTCCCTGTTTGTTAAAAAAAAATCTCTCCCCTCTGGATGAAACTAGCATGTCTGTAATCTCTGTCATTTGTGGAAATTGTTTAGTTTAGGATTTCTGGTGGATTTTTGCCCAATATTTTGAGTTTTTCTACACACATTCTCATCTTAATGTTCTGTATTAGATTCAAGAGAAATCGTGTGCAGATTTCTCATAAATATCTCATAAAGAGATGAAAATATCTCATAAAGAGATATTTCTTTATGTAAATTGATCTTTTCCAATAATATATCTTTCAAATTTCAGCCATGTCAGCCCCCCTGGACTCTAATCTTTGCCTCCCCAACTCAGTGAGATTACCATTGATTCCCCATCCCTGAAACATTGTTCAGAGAATAGTTCCAAGTAGAAATACAGAGTTCACTTGTTTTTTTTCTTTCATTGTTTACATTCCTTAACTGATTGCCTATTGTCCACTCTCAGAAGACAACTGCTTTACATATATTTTCCTGTTTTCTAGTTACATATAATAAAATAGGAAGGAAAATTAAGCAACACTTATTTGGTTATGGTTAGAGGGGGAAGAGATCTACAAATGGCTTTTACTGTTGTGAATGCATATTCATCTTCTTCCTAATTAAAAAAATGTAAGTTAAAATGTGCATTTATTACATTTACAGTTCTGAAATCGAGACCTTTATGTATGAGGTGGTGGTGGAACACAGTTTGACAATCTTCCTTGTCCATAGTGCCCAGAACAAAGACTCACATGTAGTTAGCAGTCAATATGTATTTGTCAAACAATCGTCTAAGCAGTCAGAGGACAGGTCTATGCAGAACACAGTTGCAGGAGAAATAGATTTTGAGCCCAGATATGTCGAACCCCCTCAGCTCTGTAGTTAGTTTGCTTCTATTTCTAACTCTGTTGCAGCGGGAGCTCCTGCACTGTGATTTGTTCTCTACTTGTTCATCCTTTAAGGCCTTTACTCTTGAATTGCCTTGGGGCACTCTAGAAAAATTACAGCTTCATTGCTGTAGCTAATATGTCAGAGAAGGAGACATAATTATTTCCTGCAGAAACTGGACTGTAAGTATAAAATATAAGAAAGCTGGAGTGCATCTGGGCTTTGCCATCACCATTATCTTTGGGTAGCATAATGCTCATTAAATTCCCAGGGTGTGTGTGTGTGTGTGTGTGTGTGTGTATAATCATTTTCATCAATACTGGGGATGTCACAAAGCCCTGAGATGATGCAGGAATTGGTCTTGTGAGAAATATGATTATTGTATTTTTAAATCATTTAAAGGATGTTTATATAGAGTAGTCCTGGTATTGGATTCCCATACGTCTTCCCTTTCTGCCACTAATGTACCTGGAAAGATCTTATCACATTTCTAATATTAGCTCTGACCTCAGCACTTAAAGATTACTCTGTCTCCTTGATTGATTGCTCACTTTTTGGAGGTGGTGGGTACAGGAGGTAATTGGAATTGTTGCCTGGAATTTAGAGTTGGGGAAGATTTCACAACTTAGTTTAATCACATTTTAATCTGTCGCCTTGGGAGAATTATCAGTTCTTCCTGAGACTTGTTTCTTCATTGGTAAAATGAGGGTAATAATTCCTTCTGTATAGAGCTACTGCGAGGATTAAATGGAATAATTTATGTAAAGCTCTTAGCACAAAGTTTGGAATGTTATTAAAAACCAAATAAGTTGAAATTATTATTATTAGTGGCAGTGAAGATGTATTGCTAACTTTAAAATAACAGTACAGCAAATATTTTAGTCATAATTGCTGCTTTGTTTTAGTTCCGTCCCTCACATAACAGCCTATGAAGATATTTTTAGTTTTAGAGTCACTTTTTTTCAAGGCAGTAGATACTCAGCTATTCTCTGTTCGGAGGACCCCATAGCATTTGCACTGAAAAGACCCTAAGGCAGGAGTCTCTGAAGTTAGAGCCAGACCACAGCCCTGTTGCCACTTCTGTGTCCTCTCCTCCACCACGTTCCCCCTGTCATGCAGGTCCACTGACTCAAATGCAAGCTCATCCTAAGGCTAAGTTTAGGATTTCAGGGGCGGCACTGCCAGAAAAGACTTCTGACTAGTTTGTCACTGTCCATCCACATGGGATGCCATTCCAGTAATAAACCCAATCTGCATCTCTGCTGTGCAGGCAGATGGCAATTGATTGTTTTTACTAAAGATTACAGTCAGAATTGTTCTCTGAAGAAACTGCTGCTGAGCATACGGCCATGGCCTTAAACAGTTCAGATTATTGGCTGCAAGAGTATTGGTGAAGGGTTCCTAGAAGCAGCCTGAGTCTATCTCCCAAGTGTGTGACGACAGTGATGAGCTCTGCAGAAGACAGTTCTCTCTCATTTAGATTAATGCCTATGCTCTTCTGAAGGGTTTCTGGGTAATTCTAAGTTGGTCGGCGATTGAGATGTTTGCCCTTCAGCTTCTCTGGTATGTTGTGGAAATTACAGATGATTTTTCCATCCCAAGGAAGTGCTTTCTTTATTTATGAAAACAACACATGATCATTGTAAAACATTTACAAATATAGCACTTGAAAGAAAAAGATAAATCTCCTTCCCCTCTCCCTACATGCACACACACACACATATGCACATACATACACAATCCTGTCATCTAAAGATACTCACACTGTGACTTTGGATTTTTTTTTTCTTCTTGACTTTTACATTTTTTTTCTGTAACCAGATATTTGTGACGGACATATTGCGTTGCCCACTCAACAGCTATTAGCCTTCCATTCTTGCTATTAGAACCTCCAAATTGTTTGAGGGACACCGTGCTCAGTTTTAAGTGGTGAATAGTAATTGTGATAGATTTAGGCCACGTCTGACCATTCTTTTCCACTTTGCCAATGATTGAATTAAGGACAAACATGTGTCCTGGGACAGTGAAATGCATGAGGATGTCTCTGAGGGATGGGGTTAGGGAAAGATATTTCTCTCTGTTTAAAAGTAGAATCAAACAAAGAGAGTTTTGAATGTTGGCTTTTAAAGACCTTCTGTCTGAAGGATTAACAGGTACTTGTGTCCTTAGCGCTACATGCCTTGGGATGCAAATCAGTGCCCCGAGAATGATGGAGCATGAGGTTGAAAAGATCTGGGTCTTTGATGGCGCGGCTACAGAGCTGACTAACCAGTCCCATCTTGTTAATAAACGATGGATGTCAAAATGGTGCAAACCAGTGTTAGCTTTCTTTGTTGTTGTTTGAATACGTACTCTCTGATGCACAGTGTTTTTGAAAAACCATGCTGAACAAAACATCAGCTGTGAGGCTGAAGAAAGACTTGTTTTTAGAATCAGGGGAACAGCTGGAATCTTCGGATTCAGGGAGGTGTCCTAATCAATGCTTTAGACATTACCTCTTGATGAAGTGTCACTCCAGTGAAGGAAAACACAGTGGAGCTGAGACTGCTCTTTCCTCATGTACCTGTGTGTTTTTGGAGCACAGACTCTTCATAAATTACTTGTATTACTGGCCTGCTTAGAATATATTTTGCAAAGCATTTGAAGGTTGGCAAACGTGATGGTAGAAATTAGGCTGGCCACATTCCATTCTGGAATCAGTGAATTGCCATTTGTCTGCTCCTGGAAATGGCAGCACACAATTCATCTGCTTTTGAGCAGGTGTTGTAACATCCTGTTAGGAGTCTTGCTCTGGCTACTGGTCAAGTCTTAACCTGAATCTGTAGGGCATGGGAGAAGTAAGATAGAAAAGAAAAATGATGACCTTTTCTCATAGGGTAATAAAGGAGTGGAAAGTGTTCTACCAAGATGAGAATGTGATAACCTACAGCCTTCTGAACAGCCGTGTGTTGGGGCTGACCCTAGCTCCAGAATGATAATAGCTACCATTTCAGTTACTAAAGTATTCCTATTGTTTTACATTTATCTCTTTCAATTTAGTCCTTACAGGTAAAGGTCTCCATCTGGTTTGTAGGAGAGTATAGGTGCTTCCCACTTAAACATGAGAAGGGGCCTCAGGTAGAATCCGCTCTACTTAATATTTCTTCCCCATCATTCTCTCCTGTACTTCCTCAGGTATTTGTAAATCCCCTGGATTTCTCCTGGTTGATTATGTGACCGATTCAATTCTATTGATCTCATATATTATTTTGAAAAGAGTTAGGAATCAATGTGGAAAAATGAAAGCTGATTCATACTATACACAAAAAGCCAATTTCCAGGTAGATTATATGTCTCAATATGCAAAAGAAACATATGGGAAAACGTCTTCATGGATTTGGGTAGGGAAAGATTTTTGAAGAGGAAATGAAATGCACTAAATATAAAAGGCAATGATTATTAAATTGTACTGTATTGATACCAAGAACTTCTGTTTCTCAAAAGCACCATTAAGAAAGTATGGTAGACCTTCTAATGTGTCATTTAGATTCCTCTTCAGTGAAGAACTTGTTGCCTCGCCTACTGGGAGTGTTGGCAGCCAGACAGCTGCTTACAGCTCGTTCAGGAATTGTTTCGGCCGTGGAGATCTGCCTTGCCCAAGGCCACACCTCTTTCTGGGATGGCACGTTGCCAGGGAGTGATGGATGTATGCATACAGAGGTCTGGCTATCTTCACCAAACTCGTGACAACTCTGAAAGATATTCTCATTCTAAGACTTCCTCTAGAGTCAACCTAGCTTGTCATTGGTCCTTTATCACTGAGTGACTTTTCTGCCCAATCCTGATTCTGGTTTTTCCCTTCTAGAGTTATTAAGCCACTCAGTGGGAGAACTCCATAATAAATATTCTGCAATCAGACTTTGTCTGGGTAACCCAGTCTGTTTCAGAAAATAGAAAAAGCGCAGAGTTGGAGAAAATATTTGCAATTCATGTAACTTAAAGGAGATCATAAGCAAATTTATTAAGAAATTCTCTAAGTCATTAAGATAAGGAACCCAATATAAAAATGGGTAATAGATTCAAGCAGTCTGTTCACAAAACAGGATATCCCAGATGACCAATAAATCTGAGAAAAGGCAACCAACCTTATTAACAGCCAGACAAATACAATTTAAAAAACACAGCGAGGTACTACTGTACACTCACCAGAATGGAGAACATTAAAAAGGACTATCAAGAGGAAGTATTTTAAGGAGCAATAGGAACTCTCATACACTGCTCTTGATAAAGTAGCATAATCACTTTGAAAATTGACACAACAGATTGGGATTATCTAATAAGGTTTATATGTATACACTAGGATCAGCAATTCCACTCCTAGATATACACCCAAAATATGTGCGTATGTTGAGAAGGCAAGATAATGGTTATCTTTCAAGAACAGAAATAGGAAAGAGGCTTAAGCAGACAATTGGGGTGCTGATGATGTTGTATGTGGTAATTATTGAGGTGTACATTTATGTTTTCTGCACTTTGTTGTATGTTTGTTAAATTCCACATTAAAAAAGGTATAAAGAGTTCACTGCAAAACCTAAGAAACTAACATAACATTTTAATACTGGAGTTATAAGAAATTTTCTTTCCCCACCATAGCAAGAGCAAATCAAAGAAATAATGAGGACTATAGAGGAACAAACAGAATGTCCAGAATGTTGTCAGTATTGGAGAGGAAGAACAGCTAAAAACAGGCAAGATCTTTATTTCCTAGAGTTACCTCAAGGTCATGCTACATCATTAGATTACAACAGGTTTCAGCATCTCAGATTATATGTAGTGGAAAGAGGAGTGGTTCTATCTACCGTTTCCATGAGTAAGTTATTTAACCTCTGAATCTTTGTATTGTTGCTAAAATGTTAATAAGACTCATTTTGTGGTGTTACTGTAAAGAATAAAGAAAATAGGTACAAAAAGTGTCTGTGCATCATAGATTCTCAGTAATACTGGTTTGTCATAGCACCCGTTGCACAGTGTGTCTGCATCGTTGGCTTACTGGGGTGGGCATCCTGAGATTGACAGTCCACCGTTCAGTCTACTCCCTTCCTCCCGTGTAGTGATGATGTGGCTTTAGAAATATGTTCTGGTTCCAGGGGTGGAGTCTGGTTGGTCACACATGCTCATGGCTCTCCCATATTCCTCACCAGTGATTGGTTCAAGAACCAAGGTTCAACTTTCCTGGGGAACTCCTTTCCTAAGACTGTGAAAGATTCAGTATGAGCATGAAGATGACCCATAGCAGAGGACATTCCTAAGAGAACTCTGGGCAAACAGAGGTGAAGTCCTGCTCACAACACACCTGAAACAGCCCCCGCTACTATTCAATTGCTGGTTATATTAACAAAAAAAATTTTATTTTTCTTAAAACCTATATGGATTGGGTTTCTCCTACAGTCAAACCACTCTAACATGCTCATACTGATTTATGATCAAAATTGTTAGATCTTCTTTATATGAAATGTTTTTCACATCCTGTATCTTTATAGTTGATTTGGGAATTTAAGTGAAATACAGTATAATTATCCTGGGAGTTATATGCCTATTAAATGCCACTTAATTGAAGTCAGGCTGTTCTGATCTGTTTGAAGTCTCTTTTCTAGGCGCATGTTAGCAACAACTCTCCGCAAAATCCCAAGTTTGATTAAAAAAAAGGAAAAATAAACCCCCTGGGTGTGGCTTTGGCCTTCCCAACGCAAACTAAGTCGGGTCCTGCTCCCTTCATCCTTTGTAGTGACTTCTCCCTTGGTGTCTCTTTATCTCTCTGTCTCACTCCTTTCTCTTTCATCTGGCTCTTTCCTGGTCTCTCTTGCCGTGTCGCACAGGGAGACTGCTTTTCTTGTCCACACGATGGATGTGGCATGGCAAGGATTGCTGGCCAGGTTTGATTGATGGCCAGGATTGCTGGCATGGTAAGGGACTGGCATGTGTTTCTGACTATTCTCTTTTCTAACCTACAGGATTGTATGAGGGATGATGTGGAATAACATGCCAATTGCCAGGAACACGGCAGGCACTCACCATGGCTTTTCTCTCTTGAGTCCTCTTCTTCCGAATAGCCAAAAGGGTGGGCCATGTTTTCTCTCCCCTTTGAATAAGTCGTCATTCTAAAGCGTGTGTGTGAGGGGGGTGTCCATGACTGAGAAGACCTGGTATTTCGTTTCTTGGTTATTGGGAACTCTTCAGAGGGCTTGGCTGCCCTCCCTTCTAAAGGTGCTTCTCATTTCCACCGTTTAACTTATTTTTCTTTTTTCTTGCTATGTGAAGTTCACAGGAGAACAGTGGGAGTCGACAGAACATGGTCCTCGGAGCGAAATACATATGTGTTCCCTCTGTCCAAGTGGTTTGTGGAGTATTGCCACAAAATTACTCAGTTTTTCTGCTATTTATCTTATCTTCAAAGTTCTGTCTCCACCATGTGCTTCCATATGCAGGTCCTGGATTTTATGAATAGAATTTGTCATCTTGACTTAGAAACTTCTTTTTAAGGCCGCCTTTAACCCATTCCGTTTCTTTTAGGTACTGTATATCCCCTATTTGTGAATTCTAGCCAGGATTTGAATGCTAGTCACGATTTCCATCCAGTCAAATCTTGGGAACACTTGAAATATTTTTAGTTTTATATAAAGTATCAAATATAGTTGATAGATACAGTCTCTTAGTCTGTGCAATGGTAATTAGAACAATTCATTTACTAAATATGTATGTATGTGTGTGATTATATTTATATAAATATGTCTATATATATATTTATACATGTGTAATTATGTCTGTCTCCTACTATGTGCTAGCACTAGGTGCTGGGACACAATTGTGAATAAGGTCAACCTAGTCTTTTCACCCTTAATGTCACCTTCTATACTGGGTTGAATAGTGTCCCTCCACCTCCTCAAAATCGTTAGTCTAGAACCTGTAAGTGCTGGAAATAGGGTCACTGTAGGTGTAATCAGGTTAAGATGAGGCCGTACTAGATTGGGGTGGGCTCTAAATCCAGCATTACAGGTATCCTTACAAGAAGAGGAAAATTGAGACACTCATGTACACCTAAGGGGGGACACCAATCAAAGATGGACAGAAAGGAAGGCCATGTGAAGTCAGGCGTAGTAGAAGTGGGAGTTATGTGTCCCCAAGTCAAGGAATTCTAAAGATTGAGCAACTACCAGAAGCTAGGAGGACAGCAGGGAACAGATTCTCCCCTCAGATCCGCTGGTAAAAACCAACCACAGTGACACCTTGATTGCAGACTTCTAGCCTCCAAAACTGTATATTCCTATTGTTTTAATCTACCCAGTTTATGTTTATTTGTTACAACAGCTGTAGAAAACTAATTAGATATGGAGTCATTCCTAAGCTTTTTTTTTTTTCTAGTTTTTCTTTTTGTTTTTTATGGGAGAAGGTCTTTTCTCTACTGTGTCCCCTCTATAGTATTACCTTGGCGTTCATCTTCATCTTTCTTGGCCATTTGTTTTAAATCTTCAGGATTAGGATTGTAATCATTTTTTTCTTATTTTTCATGGGATGTGTCCTTTGCCTGCCAGTAGACTTTGATTTTGACATCATAAATCACAGTCTGGGAACTTGTTTTTTGATGCCATCTATTTAATCAACAACAACCATTTCCATATCTTGCATCCCCCAATCTAAACTATGACCTTCAACAGGAAGAAAAAAATGTACATTTTCCTTTCCGTCATTCAGTGATGTACTCATTGCATGTGTCCCCCTGACAGATGTCATCCCATTTAGTATTTACTTCAATTTGACTTGTACCCTCTGTGTTACTTTTGTCCTTCTGGAGAAAATGTATGTGCACTGAGGGTGGAAAATACTGTTTTCTCATTTTCTTTCTCCCGTTTTCCCCTTTCAGAATGTTGAGCACTGAGATGAGCATAAAGCCAGCGTTTAACACTTGGTTGACTGTTGTGCTTTGACTCTTACGTTTTCCCAGGGAACTTTTGGGCCAAGGACAAATCTTCTGAAGTTGCTGGGGTCAGTGTACCAGGCTCCACTGTTAGTAAATAATGCCAAAATACAAATTTCTGTCAACTGCTTTGCCATGTGCCCTAGGAGGTGGGGCCAGCTTCCAGACACGCCCTTTCAACTACCGTCATCTATACATATTTGAGGTTCTGTAATGCTAACATCTTACAGTATTCCTTGCACCATTATAAATATTCATTCTGGAGTATGGTCATCTTAGCGGGTTGGAGGAAGTCTTATAAAAAGTAATCACATGGGGCGCCTGGGTGGCTCAGTGGGTTAAAGCCTCTGCCTTTGGCTCAGGTCATGATCTCAGGGTCCTGGGATCGAGCCCCACATTGGACTCTCTGCTCAGCAGGGAGCCTGCTTTCCCCTCTCTCTCTGCCTGTCTCTCTGCCTACTTGTGATCTCTCTCTCTCTCTCTCTCTGTCAAATAAATAAATAAATAAATAAATAAATAAATAAATAAATCAATCTTAAAAAAAAAGTGATCACATGAACACATTCTCTTTTCCACTCTCACATTCTCCACTTCCATCAGACATTTTAGCCATGGAGTTAATCCAAGCCATGTATTCACGTTGGAGATTTTCCCATCTGTCTGATACACACTGATCAATGGATTTCAACTCACAATTATTTCAGAGCTTTTACGTGTGTCCAGGATGATGCCTAAGTACCCAGAGACTCTTCTTTTATGCATCAATCTGAACAAAGACCAGCCATTACAAAGAATTGTGTTTACCTCCTTTGGAAGGCTGCTGGCTCTACCTACAGTCAGTGGCTCCCTACTGCATTTGTTGACTAATGATTATGAAACTCTGTCATCTTCCCTCCTCCTCTCCTCTGAAATGCCCTTAAAGTGCACCTGTATACCATGCAATGCTAAAAATTCATCATCTATTCCGTTAAGTGTTGGTCTAGCATAATATTTGTGATGTGTTCATTTGGCTTAGTATTTTATTTTGTAGATTAAAGGATCTTTGGGGATAGACACTGTACTTGTTTTATTGGGCTTGAACTATGTCTCTCCCCTGGACAATTTTAATTGAGAGTAGTCTATTCCAGATATACTCTTGACATGGGTCCACAGAAAAGGTAATGGACTTTTTCTGGTAATTGATTTTTAAAAAGACAACATCACACCATATATACATATGAAAATGGTTCTCTTTCATTTTCTCAAGATGGTATAAAAATGGATGGCAGTTTAAAGGGTGACTTGAGAGTCTGAGGTATAGGTATAGCAGGTTGACGAGAGACAAGATTGAAGTATTGGATTGGGGCAGTTTAGAGAGAGGTTCTGATTCTTACGTACACGAGTTTAGACCTGACATAGGTATAGGGAACATGTTCAAGGTCTTTGAAGAAAGAAGTGACGTACTTGGAGTGATTATCTTTGAGTATATCAGTCATGCATCCAAGTGCGAGTTGGACTGGAGAAGGGCTCAGTGTGCAGGTGAAAGGCAGTCAGGTCCTACTGCTCTCGACACTTCTCTGAATTGCTGAGCTGAGCAAACATGACCAGCAGTTCTGCTGTTGCAGATCTTTCCACCTAAGGGTTCTTGTTATTATTCCAGGACTGAGAAATAGTATCTAGTTGCCTGCAGACTGAAACCTAAAACTGTGTTGGGTTTCCATTTACCAGTGAAAAATCAGGGAGCTAAAGGTGACGAATTGAGAATAAGCTGCTGGTGAGCCAGAGAGCAAGCCTGGGAATTCTCCTGAGCAGTGATTAGGCTTTGGTGGTGTGCATCTCGTATGCCTATTTCTGTCTCTGCTTACACCTCCACAGGTCTTAAATTCACATTTAATAACTAGGGCTTCACATAACCAGAGAGTCACAGAAGGGAGACTTCAAAAGGGAGGACGCACCAGAGAATGGGCAATGAATGACACATAAGCAAGTGAGGAAAAGCGGAGATCCTCGTTTTCTCATGTTTGGGAGATTATCTGAAGATGCGGGAATGGACTGAATAAATCGGCCTGGGTGAGCTGGACGTGAGAGCCTTGACTTTTACCTGAGCCTTTTGCTCTTAGAAAATGGTGTTGGGTAAGAGATCTTCCCCATTTGCTTGTAATTAGGGAAATTGTTTTTGCAGAGAGCTTCCCTTCCTTATATAGTCTTATAGATAAGACTCACACATGCTTCTCTTAGTTCCCTATGACCTGGTAGGACACAGACCCTCCAAATTACCATCCTTGGCCTCATAAATGGTTAGTGGACTTGTTTGTGCCCACTGCCAGACTGTGTAGTGGGAAGAGCATCTTTTGGCCTAAATACATCAAGTGTTACTAAGTATTGGTCTTGGGCAAATAGCTTAACCCCATAGTCATCAAGCTGATTGAGCTATAAAGTGGGCATAGTCGTAGCTACCTCCCCATGCTTTTATGAGGATTAGAGAAAGCAAAATGTATGCATCACAGTGCCTGCAACATGGTAGGTCCTCAGTAAATGGTAATAACGATTACTGATACTGAGGCATCAGTATTAATATGCTCTGATAGATACATAAAGGAAATCTCCATCTTTCCAGAATTTACTTGAAAAAAGAAAACTTGCTACCTTACCGTGAACTTAGTTAAGCTTTTCTTCTTCCCCAGGCCCTTGAACTGTGACCCATTGTCAACCTGAGCCAGCCTAGAGGGCTCCTCCTTTTTGTCCTGAGCTTAGACTGCCTGCAGGGAAAATATTCCCTGATCAGCAGTCCCAGCAATCCAGCCCTTCATCCCGGTTGCTCATATCCAGTTCTCTTCAGCCTTTTGAACTTCTCTTTATAAAATAATAGCATTTTTTTCTGCCTGGCTTTGAGAGACTTACAGAATCTCATGGTCAGAACCTTCTCTCTTGCTACAGTCTCCCTGTTGTAACAGTCCCTTCCCTCCCTCCTGCAATCATTCTTCCAAATAAAGTCTCTTTTTCTAAGTCCAGACTTGTTTTTTTATTTGACAAATGTTGTATGGGGAAAGAAATGCTTGAGAAGAGCCTGGACAGGGGTTTCTAGTGACAACTTTGTTCCCCTCCTTCCTGGAAATCCCAGCAACAAAAAGGAGATCCACAGTGATGACTGTTGAACAACCTATTGTTATCATAGAATCTTCTAACTAGAATGTATCTCAGGGATTAACCTCAATTTGCAAATAAAGAAGCCATGGCCCCATGTATCAATTTTCTATAGCCTTATAACAAGCCATTGAAACTTAGTAGCTTAAAATAGTAACCATTTATTTAGGATTTTGCTGGTTGGTCACCTAGGCTGGTTCCAGCTTTTCTGGGCTGGTTCCCTTGTGGGTCTGTGGTCAGCCCCCAGGTCAGCAGGGGCCTGACTGCTTTGGGGGAACCTTGGCTGAGACATCTCCCCTCTGTTCTGCCTGACGTTTCCTCTCCCAGCAGGGTAGCCGAGTCCGAAGGGTGGCTGGGCCGGGTTCTAAGAGCCTGAGTGGAAGTGTTTGAAGGTGTGTGAGTCCTCCTGAGCTCTGGATTCAGAAGTGGCCTGACATTGCTTCCAGCACATTCCATCAATCAAAACAAGTCACAAGGCTGGCCAGCGTTCAGGAGGTGGAGAAACAGATTTCATGGCCGGATGGGAGGCACTGCAAGGAGACTGAGTGTCACTATTCAGGTTGTGTTTGCGTCGGGGTGACTGCCTGTGAAGGGGGCTGGGAGCTCTCAGTCAGTCGGCGCGCTGCCCCAAAGCCGGTTGCTCCTTACACAGGGAGTTTTTTGCTTGAAGAAAGGATTTCCTTTAACTAATTTCTACAAAGGCAATGTTACTCCGCAAGCCCGAGGGGATGCCTGTCTCTGATCCTCTCAAAGCTCCCTGTGAGCAGACTTTGGCTTTGGACAGACCGCTCTCAGTATTGCTAAGAAGCTGGATATGGTAACCGTCCCAGGTTCTTCTCCCAAATCGACCATTTTGATGGACAGACCTGAGATTTTAACATTTGGAAAACTAGCGTCGGTACAGAGAAGTAACTACTGGTAAGAGGCAAATCCAATTTTGAAAGCCTATAAAGGAATTTCAGGAACAGGAAAGGTCCTCCTCAGAGTTTTTTGTTCATCCTACACTTGGCTTCCTGTTCCTCTTACCACTTTCCTCCAGCCCCAAACCTCACTAGAAATAGCAATTCTGTAGGTGTTGTCGACCACATTGGTTGGAGCTTTGTCTCAGTCACCTACCCAGCAACTCATTCCTTATGTTCAGTGATTTCTGTGGGCTGTTGTGCTTGAATTTCCTCTCCGCACGTGGTTTGTTCCCCTATGAAATCTGATCTCTTTTGCGACTCCAAAGAAAAATGATTTCTTTGCAGGAGATTGATGATAAGAATAAAGTGAATGATGTCCTCTCAAATTGGAAGATCTTCTTTAAAAAAAAAATCCACAATCCTGTTTTCAGGCAATTGACTCTGTGCTACCACAATGTGCTCTGTGTGACTCTCACCCCAGGGGGCGGCTCCTGCAGTGAATTGAGTTTGGGACACATTCCAGTTTTGTATTCCTCTCTTAGAGGGTCGTATGTAGAGTGGCGTGTTAGAGGAAGGTCCTCCAGGAGCAAACCTGATTTAACATTTTTAAAAAATGTCCTGAAATGTCTTTGCGTATGAAGACCCTTATTCTCGCCAACCTGCTGACATCTGGTGGCTCTCGTATTCTGTGGCGTACGGTTGGAAATGCTGCCCTAGCTGGTGCTGGAGCACACAGACACGTGGGCTTAGCGGGAACTAGGTCGGACTAAGGACTGCATGGCTTGAATTCCGACCTCATCTCACTGCTTGCCATCTTCGTGACTTAGCGGGGTACCAGTCACTCAGCCCCTCCTAACTTCAGTATTGCCTTCTTCATGAAGCCTTCCCTGATCGCCCTTGGCTTCTGTGGCCTCTCATGTTTCTGAAATTCTCTTGCATTCACTGTGCTACTCATCTCACCTTTGTCTTTCCCACAGAGACTTACCGCATCTCCTGACTTTAATCTGGCCCCTCTCTCCTGTCGGCTTTTGCAGAATTCTAACTGGACCCTTGCTTCTGTTGTGCAGCATTGACCCCCACACCATGTCTAGGTGACCTTCACTCTGGCACTGGCAGGACGATTCTAAAATACAGACTCACATATATAACTCTCTTACTTTAACAATCTTTTGTAAGTCCTTGTTGCCTACAAGATAAATTGAAGCCTGTTACTCTGTTCTGCAAAGCATACACCAACTGGCCCAGTTGAACTCTCCTGCTTGCCGGCTTGCTACTCTTGGCCAAACAGCCGGTAGTCTACTACCTGGGACTCTTTGTTGTTTCCTGAACATGATAAGCATGCAAACAGGGGACTTTCTGCTTAGAATCTCCTTATCATCCTTCAAGTTCAGTCTGAATATCGCTCCCCTGGACAGCATGCTCTCTCCTTTTTGTTCATATAATCTTTTGTATTTACCCATATAATACGGCATTCAGTCACATTGCATTAGATGGACATGGGTCTGTATTTATATTATGAGCTCTTTGATTGCAATGTCTGTATCATAAGCTTCCTGGTGTCACAGTATCAACCATATTGAAAGTATTCGGTAAGTTTGTGTGAGCGACTGAAAGGGACCCAACCCCTTCTAGCTTATGGTGATCTAGTCAAGGGGATGGTCTGTATATGGCTCGCCCTCTCTAACAGTCTCCCCATTCAAACTCATGCTAGTCATTGCTAATCAAAAATGACATCACTGAACCCAGGTGTATTTTAGAATCCATATTATCACATTGCTCTAGGAAGTCACTATTGGTTGGTTAGAGTCGGCACTTAACTTGAAATCTATTTTCCAACCTTGACATATTTGGACTCTCTTATGGATGAGAAGAGAGACTTAATGAGTTGTCCAAGAGGTCGCACAGCAAATAAATATCAAACTTGAATCCAGGCTTCTTTAGTATTGCCCTCGCACTCTTCCCACTATATTGAGATGCCCACTTTGTGAGTTTTTATTTTATTCCAGTATCTCCAAGTTTTTATTGCAGTCCTCTGAGGGGAAGAACTAAGGACCGTGCACTGGGGCCTGCCTCTTGTTGTCTTGCACATTGTGGGAGCTCAGTGTGTATTTGCAGGAGTGCTGAACGGAGAGATGCGCCTTCTCTGTGCTTCTTGGATCTGCCATCTACTTTGCAGCATTGGCTTTGGCATCACAATGACTCTGCACTTAGGAAATTGCCAGACTTTTTGTGAACACTCCATTTGCAGTCATGGTTTCACCCAGTGCCCCCGCCCCAAACTCAGGAGGCTGTAGTAACACCTTAGTCGTCACAGCGGGGGAGCAAATAAAACCCACTTGTAAATCACGCAACACATCCGGCACACCCAGTCTTCCCTGCCCCATATGGGACTTGTGAACATACATTTAAATAGACAAAAAAATAATCTTTATCCTTTATATCCCTTTTTGTGTGTGTGTTTAGAATCAATGATAGATTTTCCTTTTCCTGCAGCAGCTGCTTACACAGAGCTGTGAATCAGGAAGGCGCTGGGAAGTGTGATTATCTGAGGGCTGCTAATGTGGCTTTCTACTTTGGATTATTCATGCTTCCTTCTCTGGCCCTGACTGGGACGTAGCAACATGGTGAAACTTCAAGCCCTGGAGTCATTTTTCAGGCCAGTTCATGTTTCCAGAAGGCAATTGCAAGAATACCAAGAATGCCCATGAAGATTTCAGGGCAGAAATATTTGAACCAGCCAGTTTTCCTTAGAAGGACAAGAGTATGGGTCCCTGGGTAGACGAGTTGTTACAGGTTTTCTACAGTTGTTCAAGAATTTCAGAGTGGGAAAGTCTAAAGCTTGGGGGTTTCCTGTGTATGGACTTTCCAAGCACCCCTGGCACACGGGCAGTGGGTACCGATAATAGGTATTGAGTGGAGGACCCCAACACAGATGCAGAGATGCAGAAAACAATAGAAAAAAAGCTTGGTCTCAGAGCACCTGGCTGGTCCAATTGGTTAAGCGTCTCACTCTTGGTTTTGGCTCAGGTCGTGAGCTCAGGGTTGTGAGATTGAGCCCTGCGTTGGGCTCACAGTAGAGTCAGTTTGAGATTCTCTCTCCCTCTCCCTTTGCCTCTCCCGCTCGTGCTCTCTCTTCTGTCTCTCTCAAATAAATAATAAAACCTGGGGGGGGAAAAAAAGCTTGGTCTGAAATTTAGCTCATGGATTTGATAACTAAATGGTTAGCAATTTGGGGAGTCATGGCATTCTTGGGGTAATACACTTTTTA
The DNA here is from genome assembly GCA_028533885.1 of Nasua narica. Classification (NCBI taxonomy): domain Eukaryota; kingdom Metazoa; phylum Chordata; class Mammalia; order Carnivora; family Procyonidae; genus Nasua; species Nasua narica. The sequence goes on along the minus strand of CM052815.1, from coordinate 87,597,428 downwards.
CCATTTTTGTTTGGATTTATACAGAAACTTCTACCAGTGACAGCTTGGCTCTTTTGTTTCTCACCTGCAACATCACAGGTGGTGTTAGTGGGTTTGCTTCCTTCTGGTATGCCCAGCGTGATTCCGTTCTGTCCTACCTCCAGGGTTAGCATTCTAAAATACAGACCTGATCAGGATGCCTGGGGGGCTCAGTCAGCTCAGTGTTTGCCTTTTCTTAGGTCGTGATCCCAGAGTCCTGGGATTGAGTCCCACTTTGGGCTCCTTGCTCAGCGGGGAGTCTGCTTCTCCCTCTGCTACTCCCCCTGCTTGCTTAGTCTCTCTCTGTCTCTGACAAATAAATAAATAAAATATTTTTAAAAAATAAAATACAGACCTGATCAACATCCACCTTGCTGTCTTGCTCTTTCTGTTCCCTCTTCCTGGTGGGCGCCCCCCTCTGCTCTGCCCGCTCCGTTCAGTTGGCACTCCAGGCCCAGTGCGAATGGTACTTTCCCAGCGAAGAGTCCCATATCCACCAGACAGTTAAATGCTCTCTTATCTGTGCTCCAGTTGCATTTTTCTGGTAGTAATTTTATAGCATCACCGCGTGGCATCCTTTTCAGTGGCCTATCAATCTGTTTTTTCCCCATCCAAGTTATAGACTCCTATTTTCCGTTTTCTATAGAGTTTTGGATGCTAGAGCTTAGCACAATGCCTGACGCATAGTGTGCCTTTGTTAACTGGTTTTGGAACTGAATTGAATGCAAGGCATTTGAGGATTCATAAAACAGAGCAACTTGCAATTAAAAAAAATAAAGAACTCTACATTTGGGGTCATTCTCAAAAGTTAGAAGCATATCTCTCAACATGTAACATATTCATCTATCTTATTTGGGAATTTAAAAACCTTTTTCAGCTAGCTAGAAGAAAATTTAATCTGTTCACACTGAATTCTGTCTTTCTATCCTGCTTATTCTCTTTAGATCACTTTGACTTACTTTTATAGAGATTGCTACTCCCCCTCTTTCTAAAGAGTTAGATCTCTTCTCCTGCCCCTTCCTCCTCCGCCTTCTCTTTCCCTGTTGCGTCCATCAGTGTTGTCGCTGTCATCAGTCATCATTATCACCGTCATCCCCCATGGCCCCTCTTCGGTGTGTCAGGTACTCTGCAAACACCAGCTCACACTTAGTCCTGCCAGTGTTTTGCTGCAAGGGTCTTATTTTCCTTCCCCCACCCACCTCCTCTCACCCCCATTTGTATAAAAGAACAAAGCTAGGATTTTAAATTCTGCTCTTTTATTTCTGGAAGTGTATTCCTTTGGCTGCTTAGCACCTGTGCATGGTTTGGGCAGTTTTTCAGCCACTTGGACAAACCCTCTTTGGAGTTAAACTCAAGTTGCAAGGCCGGGTGAATGCCACTGTTGTGGAAACAGGCCCGTGCTGTCTGCAGATCTGCAGAACTTGCTGGTTACCAGCCCTACATCCCCATCCAGGGCCGCTGCCTATTCGGGACTCACCGTGTGGGTGGCTCTTCCAGAGACAGATTTTTCTCTTCACTTCGCTGGTTTGTTCTTCCTGCTCCCTTATTTTAGATCCAAATGTTTTCTTCTGGAAATATTCTATTTCATTGTGGTCTAGTTTCCCCAATGCAGTAGCAAATGGAATTTTTGTGGATTTCCGGACAATTAGATTTAAAACACCACCACCAGAAAAAAATCCTAGCTTATGTCCCTAAGGAAGCTAATTCTTCAACTTGAATAGCTTGCCAGGGACCCTTAACCCAGGGATTTGGGCACGCACACCAAAAGTGGGTTACAGATGATTCTCTAACAGGAAAAAGTGGGAAACATCCCAAATGAAGCTAGACAATTTTCCTTCTAACTTGTTAAATTCTGAAGTATCACTGACCCAGATAAATGCTAACAGATGGCCCGAGAGCTAACTTAGGCTTCAGTGTGGTCATCCTTGCAGCCTCGTCTGAGCTCACAGATACTCTGAAAGAAGGGCGCTGGCACTGAGGAGCTGCCCTGTCTCTCCTCTTGGGGGGCATGCAGTGTAGACAGTGTGGTGACTCTTCTCTTGTTGACGTTTCGTCCCCCAGGGCTTCACTGGCCCAGACTCTGAATGTTCCTCCAGGGCCGCCACTCTTAAATCGCTGTTCTGTTGCATTTATTTTTTTTAGAGGTGGGCACTTCCTGCCTGGAGACGTCGCTGGTGCCAGCATTCTTTTCTTCCGACCTGCCATCTGCTCGAGTAGTTCTCCCATTTTCCGTGGTTTGCTTCCTTATGTCTCCGAGCCCCTTACACTGTGCATGATTTTTATGGAATTGGTATTTCTTGGGGAGGGGAGCGGAAAGGAAGAGGGGGTTATAAAAATAATGAGACCAAGCTTTGCTTAAAGATGTTCCAAATCACCCACTTGTAAACTGACTGTTTAGAGAGGCAGCTTACAAAATTGGCCAGGGAGCTAGAAGGAAAAGAAGTAAAAATAATTCAAGCTCAGCAGATATATATTTAGATAACAAATTCAAAGAGCGGCAGATGAAGAAACCTGGATAAACAACTAAAACCCAGCAAATGAAAATAACATCGCAATTGGGCCACGCAGCTGACACATGAATAGTAAATCCTGACAAGGAGAAGTTGCAGAGGAGGCAGCCCAGGGATGCAGAGATGATCTGGGAAGCTGGGGTCTAAGAGCTCCAGAGTCTCAGTGTCCCCTCCTTGAGGACGGCTCTGCAGGCAGGGGAGTGTGACATGTCCTCTATGAGCATCACAGGAAGATAAATGTCCCACCCTGTTGTGCCAGCCTGTGTCGCATCGTGGCTCCCCTCCTCTGTGGCCCCTACCGAGCTTCAGGCCCTTCGCCCATGGCAGCTCATGGAAGAACTGTGAGCTTTTGTCCTACTGCTCGTAGTTGCCTGGAACCATGACAGTTACGTGAGACTCCTGATTCCTGTTTGCACCTGATGTATAGGCCATGTCCCAGGGTGTCCCAAGGTGTTCCCATACAAGTCTCTCAGCAGCTTGGGAGTTGGATTAATTTAATGCTCTCGTTTCATAGGTGGTTAGAGATGGGGAACTCAGTCCTTGAGTTCCTCTAAGGTTTACGGCTCTTGAGTGGTAGAACCGGCATTTGGTGTTTGCTGTGCATGAGATGAGGCACCGTGTTAGTTGCCGAGACCAAAAAGGTGAATAAGACATGGTTTCTGCCCGTAGGAAGGGAGAACAAAGAAGAATAAAGACATCTGTAGGAATACCGAGGAAGAACTTAAGGATGCTAAGAGAGGTATGCATTGAACAGGGCTGATAAGATTTTAAGGAAGCTTCCCTTCCAAGGGCATTTGAATTATAGTCGAGAACAGCTGAAGTCAGAAGCAATCCCGAAGATCCAAAGGAATTAATCATGAATGGGACATTTTAGGTATTGATGACTGGCAGGTGAGAAAGAGACTTTGGGGCAGGAAATCCTGCTGGCTCACTCCTGATTTGGACAATACGGAGAACTTGGTATTGTTAAATCTGACACTTTGGCTTCTGTTTCAGAGGCAAGTGGCGAGTATGGACTGCCCCATGAGTAGATTAAAAGTCTGTCGTTGGAGGGTTCAGACTGTGGAAGTCATCTCTTCCTTAGACCCCACTGTGAAATTGTGTGTGTCCTCACCCATACTTGACCAGATGTGTGACCCGTTCAGCTGACGGTTTCGCATCCATCCCTGTGCAGTACCTCCTCCGGGTCTCCTTCTCGAATCCTGCCCTCGTTGCCTCTGCCCTAACACGGTCTCAGTGTTCAGCTGAACCATTACAGTGGCCTTTCACAGCTTCCCTCCAGGCTGTGCGCCCCACCGCTGCTCAGTGGCCAGTCCCGCTCCCAGCCATGACCCACAGCCCCGCTGCATTCAGAAATATCAGGTGACTCCCCGGTGAAGAGAAACCTGTCCACGGTGTGATACTGACGGCTGTGCCTCTCACTTTGCCTAGAAGCTGGGACACTTTACACCTGTGTTCCCCCGCATCACAGCTCTGCCCTCAAATGTGCCCCAGGTTGAGTGTCACCTTACTCTTGGTCTTCAGCCATCTGGTCTCTGTCTGCCTTCCAGACCCATAGTCTACCCACCCCTCCTGCCTGGTCCCTGCAGGCCTCTTGCTCATTCCCAGCCAGGACCTCTATGTCTGCAACTTGGCACGTTTGTGCTGGAGTGGCCTTTTAGCCTGTTCCACACTGTCTCATCTTTCAGACCCAGCTCCGATGCCACCATCTCCTCTGGCCAATTCTGTCCACCGCAGAGTTAATGCATTCTCCTTCTGGACCCAGAATACCACTTTGATCTCTATCAGAGCTATTGGGGCCTTAGTCCATGTGTTATAATTATTGTCTATATATGAAGACTCATCCACTAGAGTGTGGGTTCCTTGAGGGCAGTGACGATGTTAATTATCTCTCTTCCCATTTGTGTCTTCCTGGCCCAGGATTTTGTATATAAAAGGGGTCTAAAATGATACATGACTTAGATGTTGAAAGGTTCAGTAAATTGGAAATGAATTCAGTCACAATAGGATTTTCTCTTTTCCCACAGTTACATTTTCAGGAGCCGGTGTGACCCTTTGCCCTTTGCCAGCGAGGGGCCTCATATAACTTCTTCTTATAGAACTGGGTCATGGGTTTCAACCACAGACACATTATCCTTCACCAGATACTCCTTGCATCATTAATAACCACTATCACTTTCTGTCTGCTTTATTTATTGAATACTTGCATCCTACTTTGAGTAAACCAATATAATCAGCATGGGTTACTTTGTAAAGGGTGATTGGTTTGTGTAAGGATTCATAGGATGACTTTTGGTAGTCATGTTGGATTATCTTTTGATTTACTCTAAAAATAGTTTGAAGAATGTATTTATTAGATAAAGGCAGAGCCTGCATTTTGAAGACTCTGAGTGGATCTGTATCTTGGTATCAGTTATCCCTTCTTAGTTTCTTGATTGTTTTGAGGTAAATTCAGCTCATGTTTGACCATTCTGGGTTTCTGGCCTTGTTAATTCTTTCCTTTTATCTAGACCAGTTAACACCTCAGATCTAATTGTTCCTGGAAGATCACTTGGCCAGGGGAACCCTTCTTGTTCTTCTTGACCATCCGGCATCTTCCAGCACACTTGCACGTTTGAGGAATTTCATACCTTATATAAGTCAATGCCTGTCAGTGTAGAAGACAAAAAATAATTGTTTTTCTCTCTTTGGTATGTGTCCTTGGTGCTTGAAAGCAGGATGTCCTCCTCAAACCTCAGCCTGGAAGCTAGTGCCACTAAGAAAAAGGCACCTGAGGGAAAATCACTGTGGCTCAGAGGGTGGCAGTCACATCCGCTTTTCTGAAGTAGAAGAGTCTGTCCCCGGCCTTGTCATGGTGGAAGTGCCGCTGTGGGGCCTCAGGCCAGCAGTAGGGGCAGTGATGTTTCCAATGAAACAGAATTGTGGAGTGATTTACCATTATTCTTGGCTGCAGAGCCTTGTATTCTGCTTCTCTGGCCCTCCAGAACATTCTGTGAATGACGCAGGGTCCTTTAATGAACTAGCTAGAGTTTAGGTTTTATTATTCACAATTAAGAAAATCCTGATGGGTATAGAATCTGCATTATGTCTGGTTCTAGTTCATACTGTTGATTCTGTCTCTGGAAATAGTCTGTCATGACAGACGGGATGATGAGACAAGGGTGATCCTGCTATGGGTTATGTCTTTGTAGTGAAGCTGGTGTCTGTGGAGTCAAGTCCAGGGGGCTCTAATTTTTAAGTAACTCTCCCACCTATTTGACTTTTCTCCATCTCCACTGCCATCATTTGAGGCCAGGCTACCATCAGGCTCTTCCTGGGCTACGGCACCAGTCTGTGCACCTGTCTCCCTGGGCGCAGTCTTGGTCCTCTGTAATTCACCCTCCTACTGCAGTCAGAGGGAGCCTTCTAACCCAGGCATTTGATCCTGGTATTCCACTCTGTGAACCCCTTAAATGGCTCTCTCATACTCTTCAAATAAAATTGAAGTCCCCAAAATGGTTTTAAGACTTGAATGCTACAGCTCTGTCTACCTTTCAAACTTTATATTTCACTCTTTCGTTCCTCTTACAGTGGAGTCTGTATCAGTTCCTCAAACATGGCTTTAACCTCTGGGTCATTCTGTTTCTTCCGCTTAGAACCCTGTTCCCCTCCTCACTCTGCCTTTTTTGTTTGGCTTACTCTTTGCAGTAGGCAAGGTATTGCTGGCTCCCATAAAAATATAAATTCAGATCCTCAAGAGACTCAACACAGTAAGAGTAGTGCCTTTGTCATCTGCTTCCCTCTCAGTCCAGTGATGGCATTCCTCATTGGTAAGCCTTCCTCATAGCCATCTAGGACCTATGTTTTCTAAGAGAGGCATCGGAACACGAAAGCTACAAACAGCATAGACGTGAGCAGTAGACTCACATGGATTTGCATCTCAGGTTCACTATTTAGTAGCTATTGGATGTGAGCAAGTTACCTAATTATGTTTTGGCACAATTACCTTTTTGGTGGAACTGGGGTATAGTAATCCTTACTTCAAAGTGCTGAAAAGTCAATGAGATGATGTACGTAGAGTACTGAGGGCCTTGCTCACGTACCTTGGAAGTGTTTGATGAGTATTACTACGCACAGTTTTCCTGCTTGTGCACCTTGGCCCGTGAGGTGCACAGACGTGAGGCACGTGTGGGTGTGGGATGTAGGGTTTGGGGCCATGCTGGCGCCAGTTGGTGAGGCCTCACTGCGTTTATCTCTTTCCCGCTCTACCGTCAGTGACCTCACACCGGCCGACCAAAACAGGCCATCGTAACAAGCAGACTCTGCCAGTTTTTTTTTTGTTTTTTTTTTTTAATCTGCACACCCCTGCTTCTGCTCGTATTCTTCACCTTGTTCTCCGGGAGAGGCCTGTGAGGAAAAATGCCCCACGTGCCCCTCCTGTGTAGTAAGTGGTCAATAACTATTTTGAGTAACTGGCTCAAAGTGTCGGGAGAAGAGGCCCTGGAAAAGCGTAGAGAAAGTGGAGCAAAGCAGCATGAGCCTTGGAGGCCGTGAGTGGCACAGGATTAAAGGGTGATGGGCCTGCAGTCTTCCCAGTGGGAAGAGGGCTTTCCTGTCTGAGCTGCTTTGGAACCACGGGCCGAGGCAGTGAGGTCAGAGCACCCCAAGGACACAGGTCTGTGTCCCCCATGTGTCGCCAGGGGTGCATATGGGGTACCAAGGAGAAGTTTTTCAAGAATAAAATGTCTCCTGAGTGAGACAATGTGAGCAGAACCCATCACTGACCGGCTGTCACCTTCCATCTGCTGTCCTCCTGGGGCCAGTGAGGGGACTCATTTCGTCTCGTGGTAATTATTTCCCGATTGGACTCGTGTCAAGATCAGCTTGGGCCACTCCCTTAATTTTATATATACTTAATGATTTGGAGGAGAGGCTCAGTCGTCTTACATTATTTCAGCCCTTTCTAGAAAGTATCATGGTGCTTGGGGGCAGGACTAGAAGCAGTTCCGTCCTCACCTCTGGTCAGGCTCAGCTTTGTTTTCCTCACAGAATCTGGCCCATGTTCAAAAACTGTTTAGTAAAAGAACAAAACAGATAATCACATCAAAAAATGGACAGAAGACATGAACAGACACTTCTCCAAAGAAGACATACAAATGGCTAACAGACACATGAAAAAATGTTCATCCTCTTTAGCCATCAGAGAGATTCAAATCAAAACCACACTGAGATACCACCTTACGCCAGTTAGAATGGCTAAAATCAACAAGACAGGAAACAAATGCTGGAGAGGATGTGGAGAAAGGGGAACCCTCCTCCACTGTTGGTGGGAGTGCAAGTTGGTGCAGCTACTTTGGAAAACAGTGTGGAGATTCCTCAAGAAATTAAAAATAGAGCTACCCTATGACCCTGCAATTGCACTCCTGGGTATTTACCCCAAAGAGGCAGATGCAGTACAAAGAAGGGCCCCATGTACCCCAATGTTCATAGCAGGAATGGCCACAATCGCTTAACTATAGAAAGAACCAAAATGCCCTTCAACAGATGAGTGGATAAGGAAGATGTGGTCTATCTATACAATGGAATATTATGTCTCCATCAGAAAGGATGAATGCCCAACTTTTGTATCAACATGGACGGGACTGGAACAGATTATGCAGAGTGAAATAAGTGAAGTGGAGAGAGTCAGTTATCTTATGGTCTCACGTGTGGAGCATAAGGAAAAACATGGAGGGCATTGTGAGAAGAAAGGGAAGGGTGAATGGGGGGAAATCGGAGTGGGCGATGAACCATGGGAGAATGTGGACTCTGGGCAACAAACTGAGGGGTTTGGAGGGTCGGGGGTGGGGGGTGGGCGAGCCTGGTGGTGGGTATGGAGAAGGGCATGTATTGCATGGGGCACTGGGTGTGGTCCATGAACAATCAGTCTTGTAACACTGAAAAAATAAAATAAACATCTTTTGGGGAAAAAAAACTGTTTAGTAGAAGAATAGTATTGACTAATTCCATATGAGCCCTTTCATACAAGGAGTCAATCTGATCTATTTTAAAGGAAAGCAGCTTTCCTATCCTTACCCACTTATGTGAGGGGTTTTCATCCTTCCTTCCTCCCTTTTATTTTTAAAATTTCAACTTAGCTCCATGTGTGTTACTTCACAGATGTGACAGGGAAGGTGGTAAGTGGTGGTTAAATTTTATCCTTTATTTATCATCTCAAGTACAGTCCTTTCTGCCCATAAAGACTAGTTCAGTTTCAATACCATCTTCTCTGAACCTTCAAGAATCCAAATCCCCCATCTTTTTTGTGTGTGTGTGAGTTAGAAATCCTCCAACCCTCGGATTCTGTTATTTGACACGGGTCTCTGCACAGCCCTCACGTCCTCGTGTTGAAGTTTCTCCTGGACCTGTCCGTGGATCTAAGCTGTCACTTGTGTGAGACCTGGGGCTTTGTTTTACTCCTCTAGGTTTTCCCAGCACAGTACATAGTATCTGGTCCACAGGAGGAGTTCTAGAAATAGGTACTGAATGTCTGTATGTTTCATCAGTGATTGAAAAGGCTAAGCCTTAGAGTGCGTCTGAATGCCTTCTAGAGCCGAGGATATTGAGTTCTTAGACACTGAAGAGGATTTGGAAATCTTTTAAGTTCCCGAATTCTGTTTCACAGATGAAAAACCCGAAGGCTCAAAGAACGGATCTTAAAACCGAAATTCAAAGTGAGTTTCCTGAGGTCACACAGTTAGTACTTGGCAGGGCTGAGTCTTGAACTCAAGTCTCCCCGCCCCTAAACACACTCTTTCTGTATCACTCCAGGTGCCCTTCTGCTGGTGTGCACATTCTGCTCGACTGTCCCAGGCGGACTATGGTGATAAATAAAAACTAAGCAGGTTCCCTTGGGGAGCAAGCACACTTTTTTAAAGGTCCATTTGGCAGAGGAGGGGCCATGAATTGCTACTCAGAGGTTGCAAAGGTGTTTTCATTGCCGCAGGAAAGAGAATATATCACAAAATGGAGACTAATTTACATTGGGCGCTGATCCATTACTGCAGCTTCTGCATTTATCCTCGAAAGCACAAAAGAGAAGGGACTAAGGAGGAGTTATTATTCAGAAAATATAAACCAATCTGGGACTATGAAAATGCCAGCCTTGTTCCTACGGCGGGGAGAACATATCCATTTACTAGGAGATTAAAGTAATAGCTATTTGCATTTCTTCCAAATAGTCTTCTAAAACCTGTGACAGAGTAATACACAGCCACACAAGAGAGACGCCTGGCCATTCACAAGTGTGTAACGAAGATAAGCCAAGAACTAGAAAACCAAGAGTGGACCATCACCTAACCCCGAAGCCTGCCCCCATTCTGACCGTTGTGTGTGGAATCTCCTTTATTGAATGAAGCCTCTGCTGAGCTCCTGACTTTTCTGAGTACAATGCCTGCAGGCTACAGGGTTATTGCTGTTGTTTTGTTGTTTTAGCATAATAATTTCCCAGGAGATAGGGGCTCTCTCTGATACGTACTGCACAATCAGCCAGCAGAAGTGTGTCTGAAATACGTCATTGTTTTTAACAGTCTTCCATAATTAAAATGAAGGGAAGGAAGGGCACATCATATTTTTGCTGCTGCATTTAGCAAGTGCATTTCATTGTTGGTTTCATCCTTTCCCCGCCCCCCAATTCAATGTCCAGAGCTACTGGGCACTGTGACAGGAGGTACTGGACAAGACCAGGCCGGGAAACCTTACAGAGAAGTTGTCAAGATAGCTCTCTCCTTTAGGTAATCTGTTGTCTTTTGAAATTTTCTACGTACCCACTCTAGATGCCCAAACTATTTCAGAACCACCAGTACAAATGTGTGATGGGCCATGGGGTATATTCTTTTCTATTCGATAACACAGTTCAGTACTTACTAGGTGGTCAATAAATATTTGTTAAATGAGTAAATGAATCCTCTTGGTTATTTTGGCTTTAAAGTGTTTCCATTGACATTAGTTGACTTGATTTGTACTCCATCCTTAAGATGTGGGATCTGTTAATGACATTTCACAGCTGTGTCTACGGCCATACCACCCTGAACGCGCCCGATCTCGTCTGATCTCGGAAGCTAAGCAGGGTCGGGCCTGGTTAGTACTTGGATGGGAGACATTTCACAGCTGTGAAAATTGAACCTCAGAGAGATTAAATTACTTGTCGAAGTTGATATTAAAAAATTCACAAAAGAAGTATAAAAATAATTAGTAAACATTTAAGTGATTATAATTTTATTACTAATAAAATGCACCAAATTGAACATACCATTTTCACTTATATTGGCAAAAATTAGAAAAAGCAATATTGAGTATTGACAAAACTATAGGAAAATGGGAACTACTTATATACTTCTAGTATAAGCATGAGAATACAACATTTTTGGAGGGCAATTTATAAATATGTAAAAATCCTTGAGAATTTATAAATCTTTTGATCTAGCTATTTTGCTTAAAGACATTTATTTTAAGAAAATAAGTATACAAGGTATTTATAGGGTGATTATTAAAACATTATTTATGTTAAAGAAAATAAAAATAAGTTAGAAGTCCATCGATAAAAGATTGGCTAATTGATGTATGTATTGATTAACGTGTGAATATCCATGTATTAGATAGAATACCATTCCGAAACTAAATTTGAGGGAGTGCCTGGGTGGTTGAGTTGGTTAGGCGTCTGACTCTTGATTTTGGCTCGGATCATGATCTCAGGGTCCTGAGATTAAGCCTGGGGTTGAGCTCTGCTCTCAGCAGGGAGTCTGCTTGAGAGTCTCTCTATCTCCCTGTCCCTCTGCCCCAACCCCGCCCCATATGCTCATGTGCACATGTGTTCTCTCTCTAAAATAAATAAATCTTAAAGAAAAATAAATTTGACAAATTTGATAATTTTGGTATAGAAAAACTTTCATGACATATTGTTAAGTCAAGGAGGCAGTTTACAAAATAGATGGTATAACATGATTTTTCTTTTTTGGTTAAAAAGCCTTTATGTGTGTGCTTGTGAACATGTGTAGATTCTCAGGTGCTTATGTATATGCTTTCATGTATCTGGAAGGATACATCGAATTGTATGTTAAAAAATCCTTTGGTATGTTAATCATTCTTTTTATTTTCTATAAGTTCTTTTCATTTTCTTAAGATGTTTTGGCATCTCGGGGAGCCTTAGAGCCCTGGGGAGAGACTGCCCTTTCCAGGAGGGCTGGCTAGTTCCTAAAGATGATAAACAACCTAGAAACACATGTTTCATTTACAAGCAAACTACCCTCCCCCACATGCTTCTCAAACTCAGACACACCAAGCCAGCGAGTTTCCCCTGTCCCAGATCAACCCAGGGCCAGGCACCAGATACCTAGAGACCCCGTCCTAAAGCCTAGAGCCCACTGACATTATTCAAACTGGCCATTCCTAAAATGTTTACTCTGCCCTGCCTTGCCTGTCCCACAGACATCCCAATGAAATCTCAGGCCCAGGCTTTCCCCTCCCTCCTCCTCTTACCTCCTGACCCAAAACCTGATGCTTCCCTGTGGGCCTGCTTGGCTTGGCATGTCCCCTTGGGAAATGTCAGTACCGAGTTCTTCTCTCAATAGTATTAACTTCTCCATGTCATCACTAGTCATCTCTGTAAATTAAAATCCTGTGTGTACAAATGAGATGTCTGGGTGGTAAGAATTCAGGTTAATTTTACTTTATTCTTTATTCTTTTCTATATTTTATGTGTGTGGGCATTTTAAAAAAAGCATCCTTTTTTTCCCCCTCCCTTATGGTTTTGATCTCTTCATATATTTTAAATATTCTTCTTTTAAGTATTATCTGAGAGCATCTGGTGTTTGGGGAAATCTTATTCCTGTTGCTTCTGAGTTTGCTGGCTCACTCGTGGTAGATTGTTTTCTTGTCTGGTTGATAGCTCTGTGGGCTCATCTTACCTGGGCCTTATCAGAGGAGATCTCACATAGCTTCCTAGAATTGTTCCCCGGAAGGAGTTTTCCAGTCTAACCCAAGGGTATCACTAGCTGCTGTTTCTCAGTTTGAAGCATCTCTGACCACCGAGGTGGTGTGTGTCCAATCGTCGATGCGGTATGTGGGCGGGGGATTTTGAATTTCCCACCAAGAGCACATGCAGCAGCACAGACTACGTGTGGTCATCCTAGCTGCTGGTTGCTTCCTTTCCTGTTTTCTAGCTCACACTTCCATCATCATTCTCTCCCCTCTGGGCCAACATTTTGCTTCCGGTCTTTTTTCTCTTCACCCAGATCTCTTCCTTTTCCTCCCTATTTCCTTGTCATGATGACCTTCTTCACCTTGACCTCCTCCATTCACTCGAGAACCTAACTGTCCACCTTGCCGGAGCCCAGGGGCGCATCCACCATATTCCTTGGGGCATTCACTGTCAAGATTTTTAGCTCCTGAGGATGGCAGGCTGCCCCGTGGCCCATCATCGCTGCTGTAACCCCATGGTCGATTGTGCTCACAACTGGCTTCTTTCTCTGGTTTTTAGTTTCTTCTTGGGTTTTTTTTTTCTTTCTTGTTTTTGTTTTTATGTTTGTTTGTTTTTCTTTCCTTCTCCTGAGGATTTCCCGTACTTTTTAGGAGCTCATCCTTGTATTTTTTTTTTTTAAGTCCTATTTTATTAAGCTTTACAATGTGTTTTGGAATGTGAACTTTAAAATTATGTCCTGGAAATGTAACTCTTATACAAATAGTGAGAAAACAATAAGCTGTTTGATTTTGGAAAATGAAATGGTTTGTCCAATATCATAAATAGTCAGAAGCAAGACTTGAGTATAGGTCTCTGGCTCCAAATTCTATGTACTTTTCCATTGTCTGCTCAACCCTAACTTCTTAAAAAAGAGCACAGTAAGGCAGCGAGCAGCATATGAGAAGGTAGAAGATCTAGATTCTTTTCAATAAATATACCACCTGCATGATCTCGGGCAAGTTTTATTAGTTCTCAGAGTCTTAGTTTCAGTAGTGGCAAAATGGGAATAAGATCTACTCTGCTTTGTGCCAATCTTGCCATTAGGATATCCATTAAAAAAAGAAAAATACTTAAAGTTCTTTTAAAATATTCAGAAAGAAGGAAGGAGGAAAAAATAAGCCATTTTGTAAAAGGATGTCCTATAACCCTTGTGACAGAGGTGTTGTTACACATTGATCCTTAAATACTTTGTTTATAGGTAACCTGGTATATTCCCTTTGATCCTTCATCATCGAGATTTCCAGTCTCCATATGGTTCTTTCCTTCCTTTGTCTTCACGGTCTCCTCTGAAACTTGAAAACCTGTTTTCCTTTCAGTTATTCAGACATTTGCTAGAACCCCACCTGTGGGTCCAGAGAGTTCTTAGACCACCAGGGAAGTCAGCTGCGTAAACACACAGTCAGTCCATGAGATGAGTAAGTAGAGGTGAGCACAGGGGTCTGGGAGATCCCAGGGGAAGGGAGTCCTTTCTCTTCAGCTCTCCCTCATTAATTCATGGTGGTCTGTGTACTAGTTGTTGGGAGCCCTCCTTCTAGCTGGATGAGTGGATGAGCCAGAAAAAGCGGGGCTGGTTGGAGGTCGTTGACTTGTTATTCTCCAGGAGATGGACTTTCCCGAGACCAAGTCCCAGCCTGCAGTGCTGATACTGACGGTGGGGGTTCCGGCAGCCCTGGCCGGGAGGGGGGCTGTGCTGAAGCCAGCAGTCTTCCGATGCATTCTTGGGTCATACGGTGTCTGTTAGCTGGGTCAACACGTGACCCGGAGGGACCCCGAATGCACAGCTCACGCCGAGTTTCTTTTTAGAAGAACTGTCTGACCGGCACTGACAAGGTATTTTTTTTAGTGGCGTGACTTCGTGTATAGAGAGGGAAAGTTTTCTTCCCTGAAATGCTACTCATGTTTGTCACGTGTGCCTTCGGAGTGGTCCTGTCGAGCAGTACCACACCAGTGTCACGTGCAGAATCACTTTTGCTGTGATCTTCGTGAGTGGCTTGAGATGCCTCTGTCTTTCAGGTCTGAGTTTATCAAACTTAGATAGCTTAGAGGCTTAGAGGCTACAGTAAATTTGCTGTGAGGAATCTGCTCAAGGAAAGGAAATCAGGGGTTGATGAAGAGAGTGGGGGTGGTTGAAAGGGGGCGACGATCCTAGAATAGGTTAAAAAAGCAAAACACTCAAAGTAGAAATATTAAAAATAGAGAAGCCTTCAGGACCAGATGGTCAGAATTGTGAACAAGCCTGGGGACAAAATTAAATAAACCCTCAGGGAAATATTTTGTCATCTTGTTTGGAAGCCTCTGTGGGCTCTTGGAGCTGCTAGAAAGCTTCCCGTGCCCCCTTCTCCATTTCAAAGCTACGGTAGCAAGAGCGCAAATCTGACCTACTTTCCAGGAAACTTTTTTTGGTCAGAAAGGAAAGTTGAAATGATATTGAGGCAGTGGGGTAAGAGGTAAAAGGGCTGGATTTGCTGTCAAGAAATTGAGACAAAAGTCCTGACTCTGTCAATAAAAATAAAATAAGATAACTAACATTTATTGAGTGTTAAGTGAGCTACATACGTTACCTCATTAAATGCTTATGAATCCACATGTAGGGGCTGCTATTCTCATCCTACCCACGTGGGGACCCTGGAAGAGGCCTAACAGGAAAACTTCCTTGGACCCCCTTAGCTTCTGTGCTCGCTTAAGAATTAAACTGATAGAAGATAGATTAACAGGAGCAAACATACAACTTTATTTAATATTTTCACACCTACACGGGACTCTTCAGAAGGAAAATAAAGGCCTGAAGAAGCTGTTAGCCTCAAGGGTTATAATCTTTTTACACGGAGGTCAATAAATTATGGGGATGTGACAAAACAGACGGGCTTAGACTAGGGGCCAGCGGCTGGGAAATATATGGGGGGAAACTAATGGAAGATAAATTACTTCAGTAGGTTTTTTGGTACACATCGATTCCGTCTCTGGCTCCAGTCTCTGGTGATAAAGAGGTCCTTCTCTTCCTGGTATGGGCAGGGCACCTTTCTTAAGGGAAGTTTTATGGCCTGCTTTTAGGTGGAAAGGGGTTCATTCACAGAACCCTTCCTGCACCTACTGATGAAGACATGCCCTCAGCCCCAAACTACCAGACTTTCAGTATGGCAAAGTGGCATACGGTGGGGTGGCGTGTTCTGGACCCCTGAACTCCAGAGACTGTGCTTCTTATTGGAGGGTTTCCTGACTCACCCACTGCCTAACCTTGGGAAGGTCACTCTATCGCTCAGCATCGTCATTGTTATTTCACTGTTGTGGGATCCAGCCAGACTTGTCCTCTTGTTGATAAAGATGTGTGTAATTTCTTTTATTTATTTATTTATTTATTTATTTATTTATTTATTTATTTATTTATTTGGAAAGAGAGAGAGAGCATGAGAGGGGAGAAGCAGCGGACTCCCCATGGAGCTGGGAGCCCGATGTGGGACTCCATCCCGGGACTCTGGGATCATGACCTGAGCTGAAGGCAGTTGCTTAACCAACTGAGCCACCCAGGCGCCCAGATGTGTGTAATTTCTGGTTCAACATTCAACTCTCTCAGATTGTAACTTGCCATGAGGACGGCGGCTCTGTTGGGATTGCTGTATTTCCAGCACAGGGTCTGACGTCGGGTGGGTGCCCAGGAAATCCTCACCAAGTGAATCAGTGATGCATAGATCTCTTTCTTTCCCCCTTCCATCCTCATATCCAGCGGCTGCACCATCAGATGCGTCTTTGGTCCCACTTTCTCCTGCTCCTTGAGGGACTCGCCCAGCGCCACTGACAACTTGCTCGCTTAGTTTCTCTTGGTTCTGACTTTGGAAACAATACTCATTTATCTAAGGCCATTTCTGTCCAAGACACAGCAACCGACATTGTCATGTATTAAAGTCTCTGTACACGATTTAAGAAGCAGTGGCAGTCACTAATGAGAACATAAAAAGCATCTTCTCTCTGCCTAGGCTTATCTGGTCATTGTTGGCTCAGGGGTATCACTGGCCTCCTGGGGGCCTCGAGGCCGGGAAGGAGAGCAAGCACACGCAAATAAGGCGGTTGTCGAGAACACTGTGGGAACAAGTGCCAGCTTAGGAAGCTAACACTGGGAGGGTCCTGGGAGGGGGAGGCCTGGTGGAGATGGAGTAAGAGGGGGAAAGAGAGGAGGAAAGGGTTTCAGTAAATAAAGAAAAGGAAGAGGGGTAGTCCCTAAGAGTCCCTCTCTTCCTTCTTCCAGAAAATGGAGGGTTGCACACTAATTCCTGCTGGTCTCAGTAAAAAGGAGCATTGACTTACTACTTACTGTGCCTTGAGCACCTGCTTTTTCATGCATGGTACAGTGTATAATGGTCAGTACAACCCAAGGAGGTAGAACTCACTGTTGTTATTGTTCTCGTTTTGTAGATAAGAAACTGAGGCACAGATTGATTAACAACATGCTCAAAGGAAACAGCATTTTGTAAGTGATGGAACCAACATTTAAGGCTGAGAACCTGCCTCAGGAGATGTGTTCACGGGAGAAGAGAGGTCAGCATACATTCGTGGTGAGGACCTTCCCACCTTTCAGGATGCCCTGCGTTGGAAGATACAGTAAGTGCTCTCTGTAGAGCTGGGCTTCTGTGCCTCTAGAAGCCCCTCTGATGTCAGCATCCTTAGCTGTGTATTATGTCTCTGGAAATACAAGGAAAGTGAAAATCACAAACCAGCTGGGGTCCTTTTGTGGATCAGAATTATGGAAACCCCCAAGGCTCAACTAGAATGGCTAAATTGGCGTGTGGTTTGGACATTCCTAACCTTATCAGGATAAACTCCGACACTGTGCAGATTTGGAGGGGGGTTGGTAAACCCAAGAGCTGCCAGCAGCTGGGAAGGAGCTGGCCACTAATACTACAGAGAGTGAGTGACATCTTGCCACTCCTTCTCACCCCCATCAGATGGGAGGTATGTTTTTGGAAAGGCATTGTGGGGCTTCTCCTGGTGAAAAGTCAGCATCATTTGGAACAGCCTAACCAGGGAAGGGTCTGAACACATGATTTGTAGGGGTCCTTGGAGTGAGGAGGAAGGTGATCTGGAAGGTCACAAAGCTAAGGAAGAAGAGGAAATGGCTCAGCGTACCTCCTAGTTTTGTGTCACTTCTTTGAGATGGTTGGGGCATGGCTTTGCTGAGCTTATTTCAGCAGTGACCTTGCTAATGGCTTATCTGTGACTATAATGGGAAGCTTGCAGTGGGTGATTTCTGTCTACATTTAAAATGACTCTGAATTAGTGTGCATTAAGATCATAGAAGTCTTTTTACATGTGAGTGTATCGTGTCCTTTGTTTTGTAAATTCCCAAACTACGGCTACTGTACCTGAATTGCCTTTTACAGTCACTGTGGAAGGAATGATTTCCAGACCCTCTTCCAGTGCTAACATCCCGAGATTTATAATCGCTTCTACCCAGACTTTCAGGGGGTCCCTGGGGCTAGGGTAGAGTAAAGAAAGCTGGGAAATATGTTCTATCCTGGCAGTCATGACCACAGGAGTATCTCTCCCATTAGTTATCGCCGTTAGGGACGAATGATGAGAAACGGACGACTGCTGTTTCACTATCTTAAAGGACTCAAACTTGTATCTCATTTTCAAGTTTTATGTTGATTTTAATCGCTAACAAATCTCAGTTCAGTTTGGGATAGAATTTTCAGGGTCATGTTATAGAATTGATTTATTTCTCTTCTTGAGTTTTCCTTTAATGCAAGAAACCCAATTCTGAAACATTAGGTAATGAATAAAACATGCCTGCTTGTCAACATATGAATATGAAAAACCCTGTTGTTTTAATATTTTCCCGAGAATATCAATATCTGCAGTCACTTTCTTCATGGACAGAGAGTATCTCCCCACTCTTCTATTAAGGAAGGGGTTTGCTCACTGAAGGCAGGGCTGAGGGGGAGGGCAGAACTCATAATGACAAGAGTGACAAGATTAATGCATTTATATAGTGTGAATATCAAGCACTGGAGTCTGATGCTCTTGTCCTTGCTTCAGAGTGTCCCTATTGGTGCTAAAAGTGTATTAAAGGAGTTGTATTGATTCTTCAGACCTCATGTTCATAGTGTTTGCCTTTTTGCCAACATATTCATTTTTGTGTATCTGTCATTTCCAGTCTGTCCCCATAGCCCTCTGGATCCATCTCATAAAGGGGTCATCCGTCTGTTGATCTTCTGTATAATATTTGTGGAAACTGAGGGCCTTTGAGGGGAATCTTGATGTTTTTCTCGCTCTGAGATCATTCTTTTGCATTGCTCAGTGACATGTGGTGGTATGTAGGTATTAAAGTTTTGGGGTGTTTTGTTGTTGTTGTTTTACCATTAACCCATCAAAGAACATGTGTGTTGTATTCTATTTGGGGTGCCTATAGATGAAGCTGCTGTGAACATTTGTGGACAGGTATGGCTGAATATAAGTTTCCACTTCTTTTGCATAAACGTCTAGGAGTTCGGTTGCTGGGATGTATGGCAGTCACAAATTTAGTGTTATAAAGTCTGCCAAGCTGTTTTCCAGAGAGGCTGTACTACTTTATATTCCCACCAGCAGTGTATGGATTTCTCCATGTCCTTGCCAGCATTTGGTGGTGTTACTATTTTTTAACTTTTGCCATTTTGTAGGTGCATAATGATATCACATTGTAGTTTTCATTTGCATGTCTCTAATGGCTAATGATAGTTAACACCTTTTCATATGCTTATTTGCCATCTGTATTTCCTTTGGTTAAATGTCCATCTATTTCTTTTGTTAATTGATCTTTCAGATATCTCTCTCTTTTTTTTTTTTTTTATAAAATATCTTCAACTTTTTTGGCTATTTTTTCTATTGGGTTTTCGGTATTTTTATCTTTCTGACTTATAAGATTTTCTTATATATTCTAAATTTAAACCCGCTTTTTTTGGAGACATGAATTACAGATAGCTTCTCCCATCTGTGAATTACCTTCTCATTCCCTTCATGGTGTCTTGTGATGAATGGGACATCTTGATTTTGGTGACGTCTGATTTATCAAAGCTTTCTTTTATAATTAACACTTTTTTGGGCATCCCATTTAAGAAATCTCTGACTACCTCAAGATCATGAAAATGTTTTCCTCTATTTTTTCCTCAGATTTTTATTGTTGCTTTTCTATTTTCTTGAAGATTATGCCTATGAAATAGTTGGAAGGATTCACTAGACCCTCTGGTCCTGGGGTTTTCTTTGTGGATAGGTTTTAAATAAATGGTCAAATTTCTTAAATAAAACAAAATAAAATAAATAAATTTAAATACAACAAATTAATAAAATTATTAAAGTTTTCTATTTATTTTACTTTTGGCTTTGGTAACTTCTCTGTTTTGAGGAATTTCTCTTTTACTTAAATGTAGCCTAATTTTTGGTGTAAACTTCATAATATTCTGATTATTTTTTTGATGTCTGAAAAATCTGAAGTTGTGTTTATTTTTCATATCCGTTAATGGTAATTTGTGTTTTCCTCTCTTTTTTGGATTAGAATTGGTAGTTTATCAATTTTATCTTTGAGAAAACATTTGAGTCTCTTGTTTTCTAATTAATTTCTCTTATTTGCTTTCTTCTACTTTGCATAGATTTGATTTGCTATTTTTTTTTTAAGAGAGAGAGCATCGAGATGTAGGGTACAGAGTGAGGCTGGGGGGAGCAGAGAGAGAATCTTAAGCAGGCTCCATGCCTAGTGTTGAGCCCTGCGCCCCAGGAAGGGCTTGATCCCACAACCCTGAGATGATGACCTGAGCTGAAATCAAGAGTCAGATGCATAACTGTCTAAGCCACCCATGCTCCTTCTTATCACGCTAGTCTTAGAATGAATAGCAAGAGCACCTGGGTGGCTCTGTGCTCCACAGGGAGTCTGCTTGGATATTCTCTCCCTCTGTCCCCCCCTCCCACTCACTCTCTCTCTCTCAAATAAATAAATCTTTTTAAAAAAAGATTAGTGTGCTGAAGCTTTAATGATTTATTTTCTGCCTTTCTTTCCTAATATAGATGTATAAAGCTAATAATCTTCCTGAAAGCACTGCTTTAACTCTGTTCCATGAGTATGGATGTTTTACATGTTGTATCTTCTTCATCATCGAGTTCAAAATGTTTTCTATTTTCTTTTTTGATTTGTTTTCCTTGAATCACACTTTATTTATAAGTATATTGTTTAGTTTCTATGCAATTGGATTTTTTCTGGGTATCTTTTCATTATTGAAGCTAGTTTAATTCCATATGGCCAGAAAATACATTCTGAGGCAGTCTTCTGAAATCTGTCGAAGCTTTCTTTCTTTTTTTTTTTTTAATTTAATTTAATTTTATTTTTTTCAGTGTTCCAAGATTCATTGTTCATGTATCACACCCAGTGCTCCATGCAGTACGTGCCCTCCTCAATACCCACCTCTAGGCTCACCCAACCCCCCACTCCCTCCCCTCCAAAACCCTGTTTGTTTCTCAGAGTTCACAGTCTCTCCTGGTTCATCTCCCCCTCTGATTCCCCCCATTCACCCTTCCTTTCCTTCTCCCAATGTCCTCCATGGTTTTCCGTATGCTCCACATGTTAAGTGAAACCATATGATAACTGACTCTCTCTGTTTGACTTATTTCGCTTAGCATAATCTCTTCCAGTCCCAACCATGGTGATAAAAAGTTGGGTATTCATCCTTTCTGATGGCTGAGTAATATTCCATTGTATATATGGACCATATCTTCTTTATCCATTCGTCTGTTGAAGGGCATCTTGGCTCTTTCCACAGTTTGTTGGTTGTGGCCATTGCTGTTAGGAACATTGGGTTACATATGGCCCTTCTTTTCAGTACATCTGTATCTTTGGGGTAAATACCCAGTAGTTCAATGGGAGGGTCCTAGGTTAGCTCTATTTTTAATTTCTTCAGAAATCTCCCCACTGTTTTCCAAAGTGGCTGCACCAACTTACACTCCCACCAACAGTGTAAGAGGGTTCTCCTTTCTCCACATCCTCTCCAACACTTGTTGTTTACTGTCTTGTTGATTTTGGGCATTCTAACTGGTGTAAGGTGGTATCTCAATGTGCTTTTGATTTGAATCTCCCTGATGGCTAATGATGATGAACATTTTTTCATGTTTCTGTTAGCCATTTGTATGTCTTCTTTGGAGAAGTGTCTGTTCATGCTTTCTTTTTTTTTTTTTAAACATAAAACATGGGTTTCCCTTTTATTTTTTAATTGAAAAATAATTTAGATACAATAAAGTAGACAAGCCTTACATATATAGATTTATGAATATTTTTTATGTATTTATTCCAAAACATGAAATTTCTTATTGTATGAATAATTTGCATAAGTTCCCCTTTTTCCTGTGGAGGAATGATGCAGCTGTCTTGGTGAGATCTCTATTGGTCCAAGGCAAAAGGAAAGAGAATCCAAAATTGTTCATGCTTTCTAAATGGCAAAATAATACTCTTTGTAGAAAGTTAAAATGGCTAGAGTTTTAAGAATGTGTGTTTTACAAATGCATGGAGATGCAATAAAGCTATGTAATAAGAGATAGGAAAAATGATAAGCATGGATTTCAGGATGATGATAGTTGCCTTCTATGATCAGAGAAAGGTGTGTGTAAGGAATGGACCATACAGTTGTGGCTACATCCTCACCATATAGTTAGAAGAAGATTATTGTAATATCCCTAGCTTCCATTTTGAATTGTGGATTCCTGCTGTTCATCATGTTCATTATAACCAATCATTATGTTTATCAAAACCTGCTTTTGCTACTACGAGCTTTTTCACACATAAAGAAAAGGGCTCCCCTCCACCACACCGGATTAAATTATATTAACTATTTTGCTTTGTTTGTTCAAAATAGATTTTTCTCTACATGCCTTTTGAAGAAATAATATGTTCCAGATAACACTAAAGACTTCTAACATAATTTTTTCTTCTCTCTTCTCACGAGGCAGAACAATTACCCAAAAATGGTGTGTCTCATTCTCATGCAGGTTTATATACTTCCGCTACACTTGCATACATTGATAAGCATTGTTTTGCGTGCTTAGATTTTTTTAAAAAACTAGTGTTATATTTTAAAACTTACTGAAAAAATATATGTAACTTCTGCATAGTAATTCATTGTATCTAAAAAAATCTGTTTAGCCCTTCCTCAACTTTTTCATTATTATGAATAGTAAATACTTAATATTTCTTTTTAGGTATATAGGTACATCTCTGTAGTGAGCACTTAGTAGTGGAATTTTATTAGTTTTTGTAAGATTGTTCTTCAAAATGATTTTAATAAGTTATTACCAGCAATGCATAATTAGTAACATATCTTATATCCTTGTCAACACTCGATGCTCATTTAAAAAAAATTTACATTTTACTGAACTTCACATAAATTGAACATCTTTTCAAGTTTTTTTATACTTTGCTTTTGATGTCTTTTGTTATTCAAAAGTTTTAACTAACATAGGCAGATTTATCACTATATATTTTGTCTTTTTAATGTCTTACTTAATAAATCCTTTCATGCCTGCATGTCATGAACATATTTAATGTTTTCTTCTAAAAATTTTCAAGTTTTATTTTTCACAGATAGCTTTTTTTTTTTTTCCTAAGAGAGTGTGTGTGTGTGAGAGTGGGGAGGGGCAGAGGGAAAGAGAGAATCTTAAGCAGTTTCCATGCTTAGTGCAAGTGGACTCCATCTCACCACCCTGAGATCATGACCTGAGCTGAAGTCAGGAGTCTAATGCTTAATGTACTCAGCCATCCAGCTGCCCCCAGATAGAGCTTTGAATCTATTTGGGATTTGTTTTTACATGTCATATAAGGAAAGACTGGTTTGTTTTTTTTTCTCCCTTCTATTGATTAAACTGTTGTCTGGTCATTGTTTATACGGATAGTACTTCATTTCCTCAGTGTTCTGTAATGTTAGCTCTGTGATATACCCTGTTTCCATATACACGCATGTCTGTCCTCTTTGTTGGTTCCAGTGATCTAGTTATCTTTACATGAAAACAATAAAAAACTAAAAAATCATGATAGCATTATAGTAATTTATACAAGCAAAAAAGTCCTGTGTTTCTCTACCTCCACATTGATTATTTCTAAAAATATAAATTTAAGATCAACCTGTAAAGGCTTTTGTTGGAAATGAGATAAACTTGAGGGAGAATTACCTTCTTCATAATATAGTCTTCTCAGTCATCAAGTCTTCTCATGACATGCCTTTCCATTTATTTATGTTGCCTTCATGTTTTATAATTTTATCCATAAAGTTAAAGTATAATTTTTTTATAATTACTTCTAGTTACTTCTAGTCCATTGCTTTTGTTTCTATTATAAATAAAAATAAAATAGTAATTATTATTGGTTTAAAGAAATGCTATTGATGTTTGTTTCTTAATCTGTTATTCATGTATCATTTGTAAACCAATAGAACAACTAGTTCTATTTTTTTTAGTCTTTTTTTCTTTTGTCTATTTTTTTTTTAAAACAATATTATACTCTCTTGATAACTGTAGCTTTGGAGTTAACCTTGAAGCCAAGTAGTGTCAGTCTTCAGACTGTGTCGTTTAGTCTCAATGTTGACTTGGCTATTTTGGGTCTTTTGCCTCTCCATAGAAACTTTAGTTCTGTTTGTCAATATCTACAAAATCCCTTGCTGGGATTTTGATTGGAATTGTTTCAGATCTATAGATCAAGTTGAGAAGAGCTGACATCTTGACAATATTGAGTATTCCTGTCCATGAACGTGAAATAACCTCTCCATTTGTTTAATTCTTTTTTTATTTCTTTCATCAGAGTTTTGTAGTTATTCTTATATAAACATTGTACATTTTTTGTAAGAGTTGTACCCAAGTCTTTAATTTTGTGGGATACTAATGTAAATGGCATTAGTAATTTTAATTTCAAGTTCCATTTTTTATTGCTGGCATATCACAGGGCAATTAACTTTGCTCTGTTAACCTCGTGTCCTACAACCTTGCTATAATCGCTTATTAGTTCCAGGATTCTGTTTTTGTTTTGTTTTATTTCATTTTTGTCAGTTCTTTCAGATTTTCAGTATGGGCAGTCATGTCACCTGAGAACTAAGACAGTTTTTTCCTTCTCAATCTATATATCTTTAATTTCCTTTTCTTGTCTTATTGCATTAGCAAGGACTTCCAGTATGATATTGAAAAGGAGTGATGGGAGCAGACATCCTTATTTGTTCCTGATCTTAGTGGGAAAGCTTCTATTTCCTCCTGATTAAGTGTGATGTTAGCTAGAAATTTTTTTGTAGATGTTCTTTATTAAGTTGAGGAAGTTCCTTCTACCCCTGGTTTCCTTAGAAGTATATTGTAAATAGGCATTAGATTTTGTTAAATGCTTTTTCTGCATCTAATGGTATGATCATGTGATTTTTCTTCTTTTTCCTGTTGATAGATTACACTAATTGTTTTTTGGACATTTAACCAGCCTTGCATATCTAGGATAAATCCCACTTGACTGTGGTATGTAGTTCTTTTTATACATTGTTGGAGTTGATTTGTTGATATTTTGTTGAGGGTTTTTACATCTGTGTTCAAGAGACATGTCTTTGTCTAGTTTTGGTATTAGGTAATATTGGATTCAATGAATTATGAAGTATTCTTCCTGCTTTTATCTTCTGGAGGAGATTATAGACAATTGGTATAATATCTTACGTAAATGTTTGGTAGAATTCAAAGTGAATTCTATCTGGCCTCTCCCTCCTTTGCTTTTTAAAAATCTGTTTTCTTAGGGTCCCTGGTTGGCACAGTTGGTTAAGGATCTGACTCTTGGTTTCAGCTCAGGTTGTGATCTCAGGGTCTTGAGATCAAGCCCTACATCAGGCTCCACACTGATCACAGAGTCTACTTAAGATTCTCTCCCCCTCTCCCTCTGTCCCTCCTCCCCAAACATGTGCTCTCTCTTTCTCTCCAAAAAAAAAATAAATAAATCTTTAAAACAAATCTATTTTCTGTGCCTGCAATGTACTTTATCATTTTTTTATATCTAGAAAACTCTTGAGTTACCTTTTAAAATTTTTTTCTCTTAAAAATGTTTACCATATTTCTGTTTTTTCTCCCCATAGATCCTGGGTGTGTGTTCCATTTCTACCACTTTTTGTTTTGCTTCCTGAGGTCTTTCATTTTATAAGCTTGTTCACTCTATGAGGCACAATCCCCAACTCCTTCCTTTGATTTACCTTTGAAGACATGTGTACCATTCCTTTTTTGTATAAGAGTCTTTATTGTTTATCACCGTGGAGAAAGAATGAAGTGGCAAAAATAATTAAGTATAAAATGAATCTTTTATAGTTCTTAGATTAATAATCTCTGGGCTGTATTTCTTGCTCTTGACTTCTTATGTTTACAAAACAAAATAGACTAGGTTATGGGGTGGTAATAAATAACCTCAAATATCAGTGGCTTATCACAACAAAGTTGATATCTTCCTCACATTACATATCTATCATGGCCATTCAGGGACCTAGACTCATGACCAGCAACCATTTTTAACACTGCTAGCTATAATGCTGGAGGCAAAAGGATCCCAGAGTGGAGATGGGGTCTTAAGTGACACATACCTTCTTTAAAACTCATTTTCCTGGGTGCCTGGGTGGCTCAGTTGGTTAGGCAACTTCCTTGGGCTCAGGTCATGACCCCGGAGTCCCAAGATCGAGTCCTCCATCAGGCTCCCAGCTCCATGGGGAGTCTGTTTCTCCCTCTGACCTTCTTCCCTCTTATGCTCTCTCTCACTCTCTCTCTCTCAAATAAATAAAATCTTAAAAAAAAAAAAAAACCTCATTTGCCAAACTTAGTCACATGGCTTTATCCACTGGCAAAGAATCAGGAAATATTTGGGGGAACAGCTTTAATAATAACGGCAGTGAATAAAATTCTCCTTATATTTCTTAGGGAGAGAATCTTTAACTGTACCCACCCTTCTCTCGTCTCAGGGACAAAGTATGCCAACCTCCTGGTTTTTTTTCTTCACAATGAAACTAGCTTGCTGAAAGTATTTGGATAAAACTATAGATGTCTTCATGTTTTATTAAAAGACATTTTTCACCTCTAAGAATATTAGATCAAGAGATACTTATTTCAGAGTCTCTTATTCACACAGAAATCATTCCCTTTATGCATTTGAATTCTAGTCTTAACCATAATTATCTCTATAACCTGGAATTGATGATGATGACAATAAATAGTAATGATGATGATGAAAGCTGACAATAATTTGATGCTGACTGTATTCCAGACATTTTCTAAGAAGTCTATGTGCATTAATTCATGTAATTCTCACAGCAACCCTCTGAAGTAAATTATATGCAGTAATAATAACCCCATTTTACAGATGAGGAAAGTAAAGGATCAGAGAGTTAGGAGCCTTGCTCAAAGACTCATAGCTCATTAGCCAGTGAGTAGGGGTTCTATTTTGAGCAATCTGACTCAACTGCCAAGGTAGTCTAGCTTTCTATCCTCTAGTTTTTTAACCATACTACTTGATACAATCTTTTATTTTACTTTATATTGTTCTGATGTTGTGACAATTTCCTTTTTTCTGAACTAGTACTCGTGGTATATACCAGAATGCAAACAATGGCCATCCTGAGTCAGAGTCAAGCTTTACTGTTTTTTCCCTCTTTGCTTTCAAATGTATTATCTTTTAGTCTATTTTTAGGTGTTTTTGAACCATTTGATAGTCCTGGCTACATTGAACTAAAGGCACTGATAGAATGTCATGGGCCATGACATTGACTCTCCACTAATATCCAAAAATATATCATGGGCTGCAATATCTCAGTCAAGGTCTAGTCAGAAAAAAGGACCCCTTTAAGCACTTCATACAGAGAATTTTGCGAAAGGAAATGGTTGTCTACATAAGACAGAAGAATCAAATAGGAAAAGGTGAGATAATCAGAGCAGAACGCCACTACTAGCCGAGGGCTAGAAAGACAATGGAAGGAAGTTTGTTTTCAACATCCAGAAGGCAGTACCGTTTTGTAAGGTTTGTTCATAATGAGGGGGCTGCTCGAGGACACAGGAAGGGCTGACTATCTGGAGGAAAATAGCTTTCTGCTAAACATGCTACCCAGGTAGACAAGAGAGGGAAACAAAAATCATGGCTTCTCTGTAGCTCCTCTCCCCACTATTCTACCAGTTCCTTCCCTTGGCTGAAAATTTCCCATTTCCAGTTACACACCTAAGACATATATTTCCTTAGGATCCAGAAGAAACTTGTGAAAGGGCATGTTATGGTTTTGAGAACAAATAAGCAAAAGACTGCCACACTGAACATCTCAGTAAATCTCTCTGGAAGAAAGATTGAGCTTTCACATAGCTCAATCAGCCCCATTAAAAATTCATTTCTCTCTTAAATTTATGTTATGTGATACCATGGGCTTGAATGAATTTTTCACTTTTAAGATGAATGACTTGCTATCATATGTATGCAGTCATACTTAATAATATGTTTTATTAATTAGGGTTTGTAATTCTTATAAAATAGCAGACAAAAGCTAATTATGTGTGGTCTGTCATATATAATGATATGTCCCTTTCCACCTCTCTTCCCATTCTAGTTTCCTGAAGTAGCAACATTTTATCTCAGGATTACTCACTCTGTTCTCCAGTGAAGGCCCAGGAGTAAGAGTTGTCAACTCTTGTGTTGGATTATGATTCTTTTTTTTTTTTTTTAAAGATTTTATTTATTTATTTGACAGAGAGAGATCACAAGCAGGCAGAGAGGCAGGCAGAGAGAGAGGGGGAAGCCGGTTCCCTGCTGAGCAGAGAGCCCAACGTGGGGCTCGATCCCAGGACCCTGAGATCATGACCTGAGCCAAAGGCAGAGGTTTAACCCACTGAGCCACCCAGGTGCCCCTGGATTATGATTCTTAAGGGCAACATGGAGATCTATGACTATGTCTATGTGATATAAAAGTACCTTGTTAA
Source organism: Nasua narica (assembly GCA_028533885.1). Lineage (NCBI taxonomy): Eukaryota > Metazoa > Chordata > Mammalia > Carnivora > Procyonidae > Nasua > Nasua narica. The sequence continues at coordinate 87,568,970 of CM052815.1, read as the reverse complement.
AGTGAGAACAAAATCATCACCACTAATTACGGTGACTCTTAGACAACAATACTTGGCATGCTGTGTTTCATACACAAATCATACAAGATGCTCTGTGGGAAAAAACAAACTGTAGTAAAGCAACTTTGAGAAAAGCTCATAATGCACCCCCTTTGAGGAAAGTCACAGTGTCTAATAAGGGGTTGGTGAGAAAATATAATTGTTTAAGCCAGCATTCCAAAACTTCTTTTGAAAGAAGAGTCAGGCTCCCATCATCATCTAAGTGAGAGGTAGTAGGTGTTTGAATGAGGGCTGTGCTCACAGTCATGGTGTTGAGAGATGGAAGTGACATTGAATTGAGGGCATTGCCTTCAGATTGGACTAGAGTGGTGTTACATTGAAGAGAGAAGTCACAAGAGGCCAGTGTTTTTAATGATCAAAAGAATAGTTGTGTCAGTAATACACAGGGGGATTGGATGTTTCTGAAGCATCATTTATGGTAGTAAAAATCTGAAAACAAAGAAATGCTCATCTATGATAATTATTAAATAATATGTGTTGCATATAATATGTATAATAGCATATAATATATTGAATATGTTGATATACACATATATAGACATATAGGATTATTACCTCCTTATTAACAAGAATGGGTAACCTCTATGCTAATAGATTTGGAAGAATATATCATGTTCAGTGACAAAAGCAAGTATATAGAATACGATCAAATTTTAGTTTAAAATATATGAGAATGTAAAAATTGTATCCATCATGATAGACTCCATTGTCTTAACAAACAACCCTAAAACAACAGAGGCTTAAGGTAATAAAAGTTTCTTTCTTTCTTTTTTTTTTTTTTTAAAGATTTTATTTATTTATTTGACACAGAGAGATCACAGGGAGGCAGAGAGGCAGGCAGGGAGGCGGAGAGCAGGCTCCCCGCTGAGCAGAGAGCCAATGCCGGGCTTGATCCCAGGACCCTGAGATCATGACTGAGCCCAAGGCAGAGGCTTTAACCCACTAAGCCACCCAGGCGCCCCATAAAAGTTTATTTCTTGATCCTGTCATGGACTAGTCCAGTGTGAGTCCATAGGAGTTCTTTGCTCCTGTCCTGTCAGCTGGCAGGTGGAGAGAGAGGGCAAAGATCACTTGTGGAGGTATGGTTTGCTTCTTTTTGAGTCAAGTCTGGCCATGGTTCACATTGCTTTCACTGACATTGCATTGGTCACACCCAATGGTAAGGGAGGCTGGAAAAGGAAATCCATGTACGAGCCCAGGAGGGAAAGGGGAGGGAACATGGTGTCGGAAGCATTAGTCTCCTCTTCCGAGCTTGCATTAATAATGTGGCCGTGGTGGGGACTGAGAGACAAGGGAAAGAGGAAGATTATGACCGACACTGAAGTCAGGATGTGATATTGAGTAAGGAGATGGGAGGTTCTAATGGTTTGATTTTGGAGCTGCCAGGGTACTGGTGGGCTCCTTGCTGGCGAGACTCAGGAGAGCGTGGGGAATGAACATGGATCGTGGGAGGGAAGTAGGAGCTAGGGTAAATTGTTGAGTTATTTCACTCAGATAAACACATGTACATTGAAAAGGCCACCCAGAGACTGAGGATAGAATATTCACTGACTTCCGTAAAAGGAGGTGGGCGAAGGAAGAAAGCCAAGGAAGCAAGGGTGAACTAGCCAGAGGAGGAGGAGGAAGCTATGACAGTGCCGTGGGTGCTGAGCTTGATAAACTCCTGAGGTTCAGAGCAGTAACGGCTGCAACACGTGAGGTGGTTTCACGTTTCTTTATTTTTCAAAATTTTTACTTATTTTTAAATTTTTATTTTATTTTAAACCCAGTGTAGTCAACATAGTGTTATATTAATTTCAGGTGTATGATACATGATTCAATAATTCTGTATATTACTCAGTGCCTATCAAGGTTAAGTGTGCTTTTAATCCCCTTCCCCTATCTCCCCCACCTCCCACCCATGTCCCTGTGGGCAGCCATCTGTTGTCTGTAGTTAAGAGTTTGTTTTTGGGTTTGTCTCTCTTTTTCTTTCTTTTTTTATTTGTTCTGTTTCTTAAATTCCACATATGAGTGAAATCACATGGTATTTGTCTTTCTCTTGATTGACTTATTTCATCCAGCATTATACTCCCTAGATCCGTATGTGTTGTTGCAAATGGCAAGATTTCATTCTTTTTTATGGCTAATATCCCATTGTATATATGTATACACACCACTTCTTCCTTATCCATTCATAAATCGATGGACACAAGCTGCTTCCATATTTTAGCCATTGTAAATAATGCTGCAGTGAACACAGGGGTGTATGTATCTCTTCAAATTAGTGTTTTTGTATTCTTTGAGTTAAACACCCAGTAGTAAAATTACTGCATCATGGGGTAGTTCTGTTTATAATTTTTAAGGAACCTCCATTTTCCACAGTGGCTGCACCAGTTGGCATTCCCACCAACAGTACACAAGGGTTCCCTTTAGATGATATGGTTTTATGAAAGAATTTACGGATGAGAGAGAGCTGAAGAACTCACCTCAGCAGATAAGAGGAAGAACCTTAAGAAGAATTAGAATGGTTTTCTACCATAGAGTGTGCCTCTAGCGGCATATGGTCTCTTCCATATATATATACCACTCTCTCTCCCAGTCTCTCTTTGCCTGCGTCAACTTACCATTCCACCGAATGGCTGACTCTCCTTCTGTGTGTAGCTCACACTCATCCCTTCCAGGAGAGCAGTCAGTTGACTGGGGAGGATGCTGTATAGCACAGGGAGCTCCTGCAGGCAGAGGTCTAGGACTGGGCTTCCACAAGGGCTGTTGGCAGAACTCACGCTGCAAACATGGTCGATCAGATCGGAATCGATGCCTTTTTTCTCCAGGGGTTAACACAGAACAAAAAGAATTAAATAACACACACACACACACACACACACACACACACACACGCGCGCTTCATTTTTAAAGAAACCAGGAGATACCTTTTGTGTAATGGCAGCCGGAAGTGTGCGTGAGGCAGAGCTGTGGGAAACAGTTTTGGGAGCAGTGGGGATGGCACTGGAAGCACCCAGGCTCAGGGGCCTGAGTGGCAGCTTCAGGAAGGACCAACACTGCAGCTCCTCAGGAGAGAAGCCAACCCTGCGAGTGACGAGCTGAACCAGCTCAAACAGGACGAGGGTCAGGCTATTGTCCCCTGCCCAGGGACAGGTGAGCAGCCAAGGGCCCGAAGTAACACAGAGGACGCTTAGACTTCAGGTTGTAGAGTCTCCAGGTAGATCATTTGGAGGAACTCAGGAAGTAATTGTTTTATAAGTCCTTCTTAAGGAACCTACTAAAAGAAGAGAAGCAAGGGGTGACTGGAAAATTTTAGCAAAAGACTGGTGGCAAGCCCTGAATATACATCATAGAATTGAGGGTGAAAAGGGAAAAAGAACACTATTTTGGAATGAGGTGAGAGGCTTAATGAACTCCTTGATTACCTCCTCATTGCTCCAAACAGATCGGCTGCACATGTGTGTTGGTTGTAATTACTGTTCCAGGAGTAAAAAAAGATTTAATGTGGAAAATGAACACTGTGCAACAAGGCGATCACAGGTGTGTCTGACAGAATATTCTAGAGATCTCTGTGTGTTTTGCAGGCAAAGTGGCTTCATCGCCTTAATTAGAGTTGTGGTAACTTGTGTTTGCCCCTCTGGAGGTGTGTCAGGGTCAGTGGGAGCTAGCACGTGACCTAAAGTCCCGGCAGGATCAGCCCCAAAGCCCGGCTTCATGGGGATTGCCTGGGATCCAAATGTTGGTTCTTCACAACCCTGCAGACTCTACTCCCCACTCTTCTTAAAAAGATTTAAATTATTTATTTAAGAGTGAGAGAGAGCACTGGGGCAGAGGGCTGGGAGCAGGCGCAGGGACAGAGAGAGACCCAGTGCAGGGCTCGATCGATCCCAGGACCTGACCGAAGGCAGTCACGTCACTGACTGAGCCACCCAGGTGCCCCCAGACTCTCCTTCTTTGTTCACTCTCAGGTGAGCTCTGGTGGACTGAGTACAATTATTTGTGAGGCTGATAAATATCTGTTTTTTCTTTTTCCTTCTTATCCTTGTATCTCCTCGATGGTCCCCTTGGGTCCCCTGCATCCCAGAGCCCTTGCTGAGCACAGCCTTATGAAGGCTTGAAGGTGGTGATGGCAGGATTGCTTGAAGAGCCAGTCCTGCTATCCCTCTGAGGAAACTTAGTGCTGTTATATTATCTGCTGCTGATTTGTTATAAGCTTATTTTAATTAAGCCACATAGTGAGTGCTGAATTGGCTTTGTAGAAGTTCATGTGGAAAACAAACAGGAAAAGAAAAATGGCCTGCTAGTTTCTTTCCCAGTGACTCCACAACAAATTGGTCAGCTTAGTTGAATCAACCTGACTTTACTTCCATGAAATAAATTCATCAGTTCATTTGCTTGGCTCAGTTGATTGGTCCAGTAAGTGTCCCATGCATGAGAATGGGAGAACAGTTGCTTGGAGGCCTACTTGCACTGCTGGGGAGTGACAGGGAGAGGGGAGGACTTGGCTCATTGCTCAGGGTGGCTAGAGTCTCTGTGCAGTCATGAGTGATGGCAACTGTCTTATCTGTGTACTTTGTGGAATGGAGAAAGTTCACCTTGCCCACAATGGCCCCTCTGTGTTTCATGAAGCCCTACCAGTGCTGTCCCTACATTCTTAGGCCCTGAGGATTGATATATAAATATAAATGATATGCAAATACAAAATATAAATGCCTGTGGAATAATACATCAGATCACTATGATGTATCATACCATAGCTCAAATTCATGTATAAGTGGCTTTCTGGGAACCTACCAGGGTCCCAACAAATGAGGCAAAAGAGAAAGATTTTATTTTATATTTTTATTATTATGATGATTTTTTTAAAAAGAGAACGATTTTAATGGATAAAAGGGAGGCCGGAAAATGTAGAGGGCACAGGCGCTATTTGAACAAGGTGCTCCTGTAGTGAGAATGGGAGCGTTGGAACTGGGGCTAGAAGGGAGTCCCTAAAAGGGAGCTTGGAGCCAGGGATAAAGTTGATTTATTTCTTAATTCTTCATAGGGCCAGAGCTGCTGCTGCTGCCAGAAATGGAAATTTCACATCCACTGCACTGACCTCCTTTCTTAACATTATCCTGAAGGCCTCTTCTATTTGGGCTAGGAGGTGAGAATAAGGAGGACAAAAGAGCAAAGAAGGGCCAGTTATTTTGGGTAGGCAGAGAGAGAACATATGAAACACTGTGGTTAAAATTGGACAGAAAGAAGCAGCAGTTAAAAGTCAACCTGTAGGAAATTAGACCAAAGGGTAAACTTCAAAGTTCCAGCTTGCCTCTGTGGAGTGTCACCGCTGTCAACCCTTTATAGCAGAAAGGGGAACGCTGAGTCTGTCCCAGGGATGGCCAGGAACCAGGCGTGGATGCTATAGAGTGTGACACTGTTTCCATCTCAGGATAAAGCCCTGTGCCCTTGGCCAAGCCAAATGATGTAGGGTAGGTCCACAGAACTGTGATATAAGTGTTTTTCCATTGGAAAAGTCACTGGGATTTAATCCTTTCCTTGGAGGGATCATTGTGTGCTGACTGCTTTGTTGGGGGACTGATCCTCTGAGCCAGCAGTTTGAAACATCAGGTTGAGGGTACTGATGAGGGCTGAGGAGGGAAGCAGAGCCCCAGAAGTACAGCCCCTGGGGATAAAAACACCACCACCCTCCCTGTGAGTATGGGCACGTGGGAACAGGAGCTGTGCCTTCAAAGTTGTTGTAGTTGGGTTCCCTGGAAAGCAGACTGTAAGATGGAGGTCAGTGTGCAGCATGTTTCTTAGGGAGTGCTTTTGCGATCCTGACATCTAGGGAAGGCAAAGGAAGGGAAGGGAGGGGAGCAGGATTGGACAGAGGGAGACGCTGAATGTGCCCATGGGGAGCTCTGGAGCTGCCGTGGCTAGTCGACTGACATGAGAAGGAGGGAATGAATGGGCCTTTATAGCCCCACAACGACTGGATTCAGGCTGCCCAGTAAAGAGGTAGGGCCTTGGTAAAAGCGGGTTTCTCCAGCCAAGGCAGCCACCGCCGAAAAGGGACAACAGCTTAATGCTGTCTTCCAAGGAAGTTCCCAGCAGCTGGGAGGTAAAGCCGTAACATCTGACATCCTCAGCACCTAACACAATACAGGGTGTGCAGTCAGTGCTAACACACATTTTCTGACCAGATGTTGAACTGGTTTCTTAAGAAATAAAAGAAATCACCCTTCTCTGGACTCCATCTCCGCAGTACCTTGCGACATCTCTCCACATTTATCCTTGGCAGGGCAGGGTGGGTTAAACGGGATTTATAGAAAACCACTGCCTGGACGTCATTGAAAATAGCAGAACCACCTCTGAATACATAGAATCAGTTACATTCTTCCAAAGTGATAGTCAAGTGGCTCTCAGATGGCGGCAGTTCAGCCGTTCAGCCACTGAAGGACATTTGACATGTCTGACAGAGGGGCGTGGGTAGAGGTCAAGGGTGCTGCTACGTGTCCTACCCTTCACAGGAAGCACTCATGGCAAAGAACACTTCAGCCAAAATGTCAGGAGTGCCAAGCTTGAGCATTGTCTTAGCCCAGAGAGTAGTAACGAGAGCACCTGATGTGCTCTCTCCCCTCAAGGCGCACCGCGTCCACCTCACCATGTGTGTTTTGTGTCTTACTACAGCTGTCTTACTACAGCTAACCCCTCTCTGGAGTCAGTGTTGCTGAGTCCTTGTCTCGTCCCCTTAGCAGACCATGAGCGCCTGGAAAGCGGAATAGTTCTCACTGACGCTGGGTCTCATGCACACTAGCATGTGGGAGGAGCTGGTTGAGTTGCAGTGAAATACTTGGGGAGAGCGTTGAGTTCGGGGGGCTGCTCCCTCAGTGACAGACAGCACTGCCATTCTTCTCAGGGTATCAAGTACTCGCTAAGCGGTATCAAGAAGTGGGTCCCCGGTGGGTCGTTTGCTGGGGGGGATGGAGGATAGGGAAGCATCTGCAGTGCACACTGCGGACGGTGGCTAACCGTGCTGTGGTTGGACTCTGATTCCTGTTTAGGTGTCAGGGTGACCTGGGGTGCCCGAATCCGGGCCTGGTGGTGTGTGGTGTTTACCAGTGGAGGCTGACCAGCAAGGCCTCCGAAGCTGAAGACAGAAGGAAGCCTCCTAGGAGAAGATCCTAGGAAAAGAGGACTGTCTTGTATTGATCCTGTATTCCTTTGATTCCCTCAGTGATCTGGGCCTGTCCCCCTCTGAATGGAATCCAGGGCACAGACGATCATGTTCCTCATTCCCTGTGGCTCTGCTCTTACGGTGAAGATAGCTTGGGGGTTATGTAAGGGACCGCGTGCAGGCCTGCAGTCCTCTTCGGGGAAAAGGGTATAAAAGCTTCTTCCTCTTTTCTGTGCCTGGAAGAAAAAGCAGAATTATTTTTAAAAAAGGTTTTTATATTTTATTTTAAATTCCAGTATAGTTAACATACATTGTTATATCAGTTACAGGTGTACAATATAGTAATTCAGCAATTCTCTACGTTATTCAGTGCTCCTCAAGATAACTGTGCTCTTACTTCCCCTTCATTTCTTTCACCCGCCCCACCCCCTTCCCCTCTGGTGACCATCACTTTATCCTCTATAGTTAAGAGTCTGTTTCTTTTTTTCCCTTTGTTCATTTTTGTTTGTTTCTTAAATTCTACACATGAGTGAAATCATATGGTATTTGTCTTTCTCTGATTTGTTTAGCATAACACTCTCAAGCTCCATCCATGTTGTTGCAAATCGCAAGATTTCATTCTTATTTTCTGGCTAAATAATATTCCTCTGTGTGTGTGTGTGTGTGTGTGTGTGTGTGTATATATATACACACTACATCTTCTTTATGCATTCATCTATCTGCGGACATTTGGACTCTTCCATGATTTGGCTAATGTAAATAATACTGCAATAAATAGAGGGGTGCATATATCCCTTTGAATTAGTGTTTTTGTATTCTTTGGGCAAATAGCCAGTAGTATCATTACTGGATCATAGGGTAGGTCCTGTTGAGGAACCTCCATACTGTTCTCCACAGTGGCTGCAGCAGTTTGCCTTCCCACCAATAGTTCACGAGGGTTCCTTTCTCTCCACATCCTCACCAACACTTGTTGTTTCTTGTGGTTTTGATTTGAGCCATTCTGACAGGTGTGAGGTGATACCTCGCTGTAGTTTTGATTTGCGTTTCCCTGATGACGAGTGGTGATGAACACCTTTTCATATATCTGTTGGCCATCTGGATATCTTCTTTGGAGAAAGGTCTGTTCGTTTCTTCTGCCCATTTTTCATTGGATTATTTGGCTTTTGGGTGTTGTGTTTTATAAACTCTTTACATATACTTTAGATACTAACCCTTCATTGGATGTGTCCTTTGCAAATATGGAAAAGCAGAATTCCTAATCAATTTTCATAGCTTGCCTTAGAGAGAGCCTGGATCTTTGTCCCCATTGACAATAACCCAGGGTCAACAGGCTGTATCTATTAAAATGGCAAGCTTTGCAGGCTAACGAGACCACTCAGTAAAATCAGTTCAGAGTATTCAAATTCCTCAACATTTAAACTGCTTCACTATAGGGTATGTATTACTGTTCATGGAGCAATTTATTTTTCTAGAAGCAAACTGTAGGTGTTTCCTATCAGTGGGGGAGCAATTTGACCTAGAATCCTAGCTCTTGAGTCTCATGGGATCTGTCCTAAGTGGGTCTATAATACTCCTCCCGCTCCAGTCCTTAAAGACTTGCTTTTTGGCCTTCAGCCCTGAAGGAGACACTGGAAGCCATGTTTTGCCCATGCTAGTAAAGCAAATATATCCCTTGTCCTGTGGAAGAATATGCCATTTACATAACATACTCAGCCCAGTTGGCACTTAGGATCTATCATTCAGTTAGATATTTAGGCTGTGTCCTAGTCTAGTCATAATAAAACTATTATGAAAGTCCAGGGAGAAATGCATTTTTCTTGGGCAGATATTAGTTTTTAAATTAGAACATCTCCCTCTGTTATTAATTATTTTTGTATGAAAATACCATAAGTGATTAGATCAAATTATAAATCAGTCACCTGCCAAATTAAAGTCTTAAAATCACCATCATTACTGGGTTATGCTAATGTGAAATTCAGGAAACATTAGAATATTCTTACATATCTGACAAGTAGAGAGATAGGCTGATGTTTTCCCAGATGCCTCATCTCTAAGCCACCCACCTCTTTACCATCCTTCTAATGAATGTTCATGGGTGCATACACGCACACACACAGCCCCAACAACAATCTAGCAATAGATCAAAGTGATTAAAGCCCTAGATCCATAAATCTTGTCACATTTGGAATAATGATTTACAGGCCTCATCATTAGTGATCAGTGATTCTAACTGGTTCCTATCACTCTGGAAGTCTGATCCCAAATCCCTCTGGTCTTGTACCTGGGGAGATACACAGAGATATCAAGTAATTTAAGGCAAGATGGGTAGGGGGAGTGTTTTATTAACAACAAGAGAAACTTCAGTAGACATTAAGGGCAATATATTTATTGCTCAGAAAAATTAACCTGTTTGATATAAATTGTGTGTATGTGTGTGAAAGAGAGAGCATGTGCATGAGTGGGCACAGGGAGGGGGAGGGGCAAAGGGAGAGGGAGAGAGAATCTTAAGCAGACTCCCCACTGAATGTAAAGCCCAACACAAGGCTTGATCTCAAGATCCCAAGATCATGACCTGAGCTGAAATCAAGTCAGACGCTTAACCGACTAAGCTACCCAGGTGCCCCTCTTCAGTATAAAATTTAAGCAAATTTAATGAGTACAACCTTTTGAAAACTTTATTTTTTCCAGATTTATTGTGATTATAATTGACATAACTGTGTAAGTTTAAGGTGTACAACGTAATGATTTGGTACATGTCTATTTTGTGAAGTAAGCACCACAAGATTGGCTATTACATCCATCACTCCATGTAGTGACAATTTTTGTGTGCATCTGGTGAGAACTTTTAAGATCTCCTCTCAGTGGTTTTTGCATATACAGTATGGTATTGCTAACTATGGTCACCACACTGTGTATTATGTCTCAGAACTTACTCATTGTAAAACTAGAAGTTTGCACCCTTCAGCCACCTTCCTTCACTGTCCTGCCCCCCATCCCTGATAACCACAGATCTGCTGTTTCTCATAAGTTCATTTTTTTTTTTTTTTCAGATTCCCCAGGTGAGTGAGATTGTACAGTATTTGTCTCTCTCTGGGAAAGGTTTTAAATAATACATTTATTAATATATGAATAATATAGTAAAGTTATTATTTAGAGGCAGAGGCCAACTTTGAGTTCATAGTGTATCAGGAAGTTACATACAAAATGAAGGAAGAAAAATGCTAGGTGCAGAACCACCAGCTGGAACAGTAGGAAAATGCAGAGTCTGGAAACCAGAGATTGTGTAAAAGTGTTACAGAAGAAGGTGAAGTCTGGGATCAGGTTAGCGATCCCCTGTCTTTGAGACTCAGCTGTGAAACCAAATCTGCCTTCTAGGTTAAGATTGAAATCAAGGAGGTGTGTGGGCAGGTGTTTATAAACTCCAGTGGCATTTCACTTTTGACTTATCATTATCATTACATGATGATATAAATCAATATTTACAATTAGACTGATTTTTATCCAACAGGGCACTGAGTTTTGGTCTCTAGAAAACAGCAAGCACAGTTTTTTTTTGAAAGATGGGAATAATTCCCTACTCCATCTGACTTATTAGGAACATCTCTTTCAACAGACCTCTGATTTCCTTTCCTGAGGTGTTTTTTTTTTACAATTGAAATAAAAGGATCTCTCATGGAATAGTTTGGGGTAGAGCATTTCAGAAGTTTTCTAATCATTACATGTTTTGCTGAGGAAGGGTCCTGTCTCTCAGGGAGTGAGGCATAGGAGTGGTCCATTTGATAAGGAAAATGAGGCCATGGCCGCATGAAGCCACTCAGGTCACAGGACATGTGATTGGGGGTATGGGGAATGGCAGAGAGTTAGGGAGACCAGAGGGTCCTGGCATCTGAGATGAAGGACAATACATAAGCAGGAAAGTGCTCGAAGCCTGTCTCACGGCATCACGGGCCAGTTCTGCTCAGGAAAGATTTATACTGACATGTCTTCATTATTTCCCACAAAGAAAACCCTACTTGAATATGCATTTTATAAATCTGGCTTTCTTTAGTGCCTTCTGTGTGGTTATTCCTTTTTGCTCTTTTCTTTTTTGGTGAAAGAGAGGGAGAGAGAGAGAGGTTTTCAAACAGCAACACTGACCGACCCAGAGACAGCTATCTGATTCCTGGTGAGTCCGGACTTCTGATCTTGGAGGAGGCAGGCTAAAGACCTAGGCGGGGAGCCCGCGTGGCCCGAGGGCCAGGAACTTCAGCTTGGTGATGTGGGGTGCAGCCGAAGGGGGTTAATTCTTCGATGCAGAGTCAGCAAAGAGCTGGGGGAATCTGATGGAAATTAGCAACTTGCATCAGCTGTCTGGAAGCATAACCTGATGTCAGGTCAGGGCCGCATGAGGGATGCGGGTTAGTGATGGCTGCCGGACTCAGAAAGATGGACCAGATGGCTGCAGAGGACATAGCCCATGTCTGCAGTTGAGTAACAGTCTGGACAGAGGCCTGGTAAGCAGCCTCTGACTCGGCTAGGACGGCCTCAGTGTTGGGCTCTCTGTTGCTCCCTCAGCTCTGCCTTGCCTGACGCAGCTCTTCGGTTTGGATCTTTTCTGCTGGGTTACCCACCCTCTCAAGCCCTGCTTTTCTCCACTCCTCCATTTGAGAGAGCCTAGATCCTTCACCTCAGTGTATGAACTGTTCCACTAGTCCTTCCCTGCCTTCACAGCTGCCCTTCACACCCTTCTAGAGCTGCTTACAATCCCCAAACGCCCAGGGCCCCAGTGGGAGAAGGCACACTCCGACATCGTAGTCTTACCACCAGGGTGGAGGGCAGATACATGCAGCCAGGAGAACCGATTTTATTTCAGTGAGATGCCACCAAATTCAGTTCAGCAGCTACTCAGTTTGACCAAGGGTAAGGGAGAGTGTGCGTTGGAAATAAATCAATTAAACCAGTTGGATTAAATTGGTCATTTTGGCCCAAATGCTTGATCGCTTTGCACGGGAGAGACATAGCCTTAGAAACACAGTTCCCATAGCAACTATACGGAGAAGAAATGGCAGTAAGAAACAGTGCATGTGAAATTTATTTTATCTTCTTTTGCCTGACTTCCTGTAGGCCCATCTCATATTCCCTCAGGCACTGGCCATCTGGGCCCATTCTTTTTTTTTTTAGCCGTTTTCCCCAAGAAAGGACTCTGCATAAAATGCCCTTTCTTATCTGCCTTTGACTGACAGATTGAGATTGTGATTTGCAATTTCGAATTTGAGTCCTTTGTGTCTCTAATGAAATCCTGCCTCAAACTGGCTCCATCCTTTCCCCTTGAACTTAACTGGTTTTCTTAGCTATAGGATTAGGGAGTTTATTGCAAAAAGGGATTAAGATCTTAGCTTCAGGACCCGTTCTGGATGGTTTCTCTCAGGGAACACATCATTTGGCCCAGTGGCTCCCATGGCTCCTAACACCTTGGAGGAAAATCCAGCTTTAAGGGTCTCTCCTTCTCCCTCTCCCTGCCCCCCTTTTCATGGGTCACGAGGAGGTGAATCAGAGCATTCCATGTTTGGGCGATTTATAGACGGACGTTTAATTCAGCCTCGTCTCTTGGTCTACGTCTTAACTCAGATGTCCATCTTGTGAACCTTGAAAATGTCTTCATTAGAGCCACTCGGGGTCCCTTCACATGAACACGTGACACAGCAGAGCCACCTCACATTGTGTACAGAATTTATCTCCTCTCCTTTTTGGAATCACTCTCTGGGAAAATTGCCTCCAACTCCTGGTGCTAAGACTTGTGCAAAGAGCTTTCGCTTGAAGTTGCCTGTTCAGTCCCATATCACAAAAGCAGCTTTAGTCTTTCTTAACTCTTCCTCCTGGGGTACAGGCCACGCTTCCTGAGGCGGACATTCCGAGTGTTGCACACGCTCGTCCCAGCCCACCTTTGCAGCTTTTACCGAAACAGGAAAACTGCACAGATCTTTGGCTTGAGCAGGAATGGCTTCTTGCTGGCCTCCCAGAGCGGCTACAGGGCTTGACTCTGGCCGGGCCTTTCACCTGCGTGGGTCCCTGTCTACCTCTGTGCTATTAAAAATCTTTCTCTCCTTTCTTCGCTTCAATTTTTTTTTTTAAATCTCCTTTTAATACCAGTTTTTATCGTGTGTGTGTGTGTGTGTGTGTGTGTGTGTGTGCGTGTGCGCGCGCGTGCACGCGTTTGTTATCAGGGGCTGCTTGTTTGGTGCTTCTGTGTAATCGCTGAATGAGAAACCACTGCAAAAGCAAGCAGCTTAAAACAGCAGGGATTTACTCTTAGGCCCAAGGGTCTGCATGTTCATCCCTCCCTCTCCCCCAGTCGCTGAGACTGCTGATCATCTTTCTCTCTCCATAGTTTTAACTTTGCAGAATATCATATAGTTGGGATCATATAGTAAGTATGCAGTCTTTTCAGCTTGGTTTCCTTCACTTAGTAAAATGCATTTCATTTTCCTCCCTGGCTTTTCATGGCTTGGTAACTCTTCTTCTTTTTTTAAGTACTGAATACTCTTCCATTGTCTGGATGTACCACAGTTTATTCATTCGCCTCCTAAAGCACATCTACATTGTTTCCAATTTTGACAATTATGAATAAAGCTGCTAAAAACAACCATGTGCTGGGTTTTGTGTGGACCTGTTTTCGGCTCCTTTGAGTAAATACCAACAAGTGCAATTATTGGATCGTATTATAAGAGTATGTTAAATTTTGTAAGAAACTGCCAAACCATTCTGCCTTCCCACCAACGAGGAATGAGAGTTCTTGTTGCTCCACATCCTTGCCAGACTTCAGTGGTGTCGGCGTTCCAGAGTTTGGTCGTTCTACTCGGTGCGTAATGGGATCTGGTTGTGATTTGAATTTGCATTTCCCTGATGACATATGATGTAGAACATCTTTTGATATGCTTGTCACCCACTGCATAAATTCATCTCTACTGTGTACCCAGAGATAGTCCAGATATGGGTCTGAGAGCTGAGAGAGTAGGTCCAAGGGCTGCTGTTGGTGTGGAGGAGGCAGTGAGTGAGTGTTTGCAAATTCTCAGGCGTTTGAAGTAAGGACCGTGGGGTGGCACCGTGATTAATTGAGATGGGCAGGTGCTGGTATCTTTATTTAGATGGTATGTTTACTGGGCCTGCAGGGAAAGCAGAAGAGAGACTGGACCCTGATCAAAAATTTCCCTCAAGTCATTTAAATCTATTCAAGGGTAAAACATTGGTTCTTTATTTCCATCTTTGTAGAAATAATTGCAATATATTTGGTCAATGCCTTCATTTGCTTTTGGCAACAATAGCTCTCTTTGCCTTTTCCTTTCTTCTTTCTGCGGCCTCTGTGGTATAGACTCCAAGGGTTTCCTTGAGAGAATTCTTTTTTTTTTTTTTTTAAGATTATTTATTTATTTATTAGGAAAGAGAGAGAGTGAGAGAGAGCATGAGAAGGGAGAAGGTCAGAGTGAGAAGCGGACTCCCCATAGAGCTGGGAGCTCGACGTGGGACTCGATCCCGGGACTCTGGGATCATGACCTGAGCCGAAGGCAGTCGCTCAACGAACTGCGCCACCCAGGCGCCCTCCTTGAGAGAATTCTTGATTGGCTTCATGCAGACCTGCAGTGTCTCTGCTGGGCCCTGACAGCCAGTGCTCCCTCTTGCAAGTGCCTTGCTGAGACACGTGGAAAATCTTTCCCCGGATGACTGTTGTTCGCCCTGAGAACGTGGAGAGGCTACAGAGGACTTCCTGCGTGAGGTCTACTGTAGAAGGAGTGGGGGGTTGCAGGGAAGGCTGTGCTGAGTTCAAGTCACAGCTCTGCCATCTTCTGTCTCTGTAAACCCAAGTTAGGTACCATCATGAGCTTCATTTCCTTTATTTGAAAATCAGGATATTATCTTCCGTAACTGATACTACTGTAAATTGATGATATTTATCAATTGCTTAGAATGTACTTGGAAGGGTAGCTGCAAGGACTAGGTGAAAGACTGCATATTTCTAAAACATGATGGTTGGCAAGTACGAGGTGTTTATATTACACACCAGTTCTCTTACTCTCGACTTCTTAGGAGCTTCTGCTTTGGACTCTGTGCTGCCGTTCCTCTCACGACCAGCTTCCCCACACATGTATAGCCCTTAATTTTATTTAACCAAATGATTAATCAACCAATGAACAAATCATAAATAAATATGTTAATGAGCGCATGCTATCCTGAGGCCCGTAAATAAGTACTTTTGTGATAGGCCAGAAAAATCCATGTTTTTGGAATTTCTTATTCTAGAAAGTCTCAAGCTGTACCTCTTTCCACCTCAGTGGTTTTCAGCTGGAGACAATTTTTCTTCTTCCCAGTTGGCACTTGGGAATGTCTGGAGATATTTTTTATTGCCATAACTTGCAGGGGGAGAGGGCACTACTGGCATCTAAAGGGTAAACTTTCAGGATGCTGCTACAAGGCCCTCACCACGCAGCACAGCTCCCTGTCCACAGTAAAACATTATCTCCCCCAGATGTCAGTGGTCCAGTTGGAGAGAAGGGGATTCTTTAAGTGAAGAGAATATTTTGCAAAATCCCACCCTTACTATAAGAATCATGCTGGATATGGACTTAGGCAGAAGGATGTCTAATAGTGCTGAACAATTTGGGTAATTCATATTAAGGCTGTCTCTGCAGAAAGCCATGTGGCTCTGGTTGATTAAATAAATGTAAGGAGCAGTGTCTCTCATCTCATTGCTGCCAGATTAAGGTAAAGGACTCCGAATTCTTGGCAGAAATTACTGGCAACAATCTTGTGTTCAGGTACTCTAGAACCTGGGCTTAAAAAGTCCACAAACATGGGTTGACAACCACAACCCAGGCCCTGAGCTGTCCTGTCTCTCGCTCACTCAAGCTTTCCTTATGTTCGATGCTTGCATCATGCTCAGAGAATGACCCATCTGTTCCTCTGGAGCTCTGAAGGGAGAAGGTGTTTGCACAGCTGCGCCCTTCCCCCCTGCCCCCCCCCCACCCGGCCCCAGACAGCTTGTCCTGGGAGGATCCCATGCCCCTCCTTCCCACCACCCACAGTGATTCCTCTTTGCCCTTCGCCTTCGTCATTTGTTCTGCAGACTCTGGGAGATCCTGTCTCTTGGGTTGCATGTGGCACTTGACGAAGATGCGTCCAGGAACTAAAGTTTGCCATCCAGGCTCAACCCATCACAGGTTGTTTTAAATAACAGAACTTTGCCGAGTCATTCCATGAAGGGGTCAAAAAGTAAAAATCAGGGAGGGAGCTAGGCTGAAAACTGGAGAAAGTAAGTTGGTAGAGTGTGGGTAGCTGTTCACCAAATCCATGTCCTTTTTTGTCCTGAGCGCACAGCTAGACTTTTCTCACCTCCCTTGCGGTGGTAAACTTTGGCCATGTAACTGGCTGGTGAACACAGGAGTAAGATTTGTTTGCACTTCATACTCGACCCATAAAAACTTGCCACGTATTTGCCAACTGGATTTGGTTGTTTAGAGCTGCCTTGAAAGCCATGTGTTGAAGATGGCAGAGACTCTTTCTCCCAAAGTGATGTGAGAGCCAGGGGATGAGAAGCAAGAACATGTCCAGAGTCTGGATAGAACTCAACTGGGGACCAGAGAAGTCAGCTGGCAACCAGCAGCAGGAAGACAAGTGGTGATGATAAAGAAGGGGGATGTGGGATTTTTACAAAGCACGTTTGATTTGCCAGGAAGGCTTCACTCTGGCTGAATCCTGCAGATACCATTTGTTTCCTGGACAGTGATTTTGGAGAGTCAGAGAGGGATTTGATAAACTCATAAGACTAAAGAATACTTATGTTCCTGTGATAAAAAGCACAGCCTTCACTCTGACCCATCTGCCTGGGGGGAGGGAAGTCAAAGGAAGATGCTTTCACTCTAGGAAACATCATCAATGTTCTCCTCCTATCCACCCCTTCCACTTATTCTGGCCAAATATTTTTCCTTTATTAGGCTCTTTAGGGTAAAAAGGAACCTTTTTTTTTTTTTTTTTTTTTTTACATAAGAAAAAGGCACACTGATAAAAAACCAAATAATTCTTTCCTGAACTTTCTGCTGTAAGTACCCTCAAGTTTTAATTAAGAGTCTATTTTTTTCCCCACCTCAAACCTGGCTTTCCTGAGCAGCACAGGTGCCCATAGAAATCATCTGGAAATGGCCAAGGAGCTTGTTTAATGTCACTGCCTAATCACTTTGCTAAATGTCACTGCTTCAGAACATGCATTTTTATCTTCAATTCTTCCTCTTCTCATCTACTCTCTCAGGTAGGAACCTTTCAATAAATCTTCAAGGAAGAACAAAAACTTCTTCAGTTGGCTTTCTCCCTTTTTCATTCCCCCCCTAGTATTCTGGGAGAGATTTTAGGCAAGGAACACTTATACAAATGGCTAGATAGTGTTTCTCTTGCAATGAGGAGTGCTGTATTTTGTGACAATTAAGATTCCTTCTAATGCAGAGATTTAGAGTTTTAGGTTCTCCCGTCACTTACAAACTCCTACAGGTTTAGCGAGGCTGTCTGCCCCCTTGCTCCCCTACCCCCTACCCTCTTTATGTACCTAAGAGCATAAACAGCACTTATCAGCTTTCTGTGCATGTTTTATTGGTGTAGATAATTCCTTTGCTCTTCCTTTCAACTTCCTCTCTTACCCTGTACTTTTATTCCATGCACATTTTCTCCAACTTGTTGATAAGTAAAGAACAGTTGTACACTTAAACATATTTTAAACAGACCATGAAAAAGAAAGTATAATGTTACTCATTCTTTGGGGCCTTAGCATGGAGAAGTAGCACCGCTGAGGGTAATGGGTTAGAACTGAAGAGAGAAATAGACGTCAGCATAATAATAGTAGAATTCAATATCCCACTTTTAACAATGGCTAGAATATCGGATTGATTATAAGGAAATAGTAGATCAAATGGGCCTAGTAGACACACACAGAACGTTCCACCAAACAACCGCAGAAAAGGGCACATGGATAGGTCACGTTAGGCTACAAAAAAATCTTAACAAATTTAGCATGGTTGAAATCATACCAGGTATCTTTTCTGAGGGAAATAGAATGACCCTAAATATCAATAACAGAAAAATTTAAAAATCCACAAATAGGTAGAAATTAAGCAGCATATTCTTGAACAATCATCAGGTCAAAAAAGAAATCAAAAAGGAAAACAGAAAATATCTTGAGACAAATGAAAATGGAAAATAGCATACCGAAATTTATAGGATGGAGCTAAGGCAGAACTAAGTGGGATATTTAAGAGTGACAAATGCCCATATTAAAAAAAGAAGAAAGATCTCAAGTATATAACAAGCTTTTCAGCTCAAAGAAAAAAAAAGAATAAACTAGTCCCAAGTTTAGCAAAAGGAAGGAAAATTAAAGATTAAAGCATAAGTAATACTTTTAAAAGTGGAAAAATCAATAAAACTAAGAGTTGGTTTTTGAAAAGATATATAAAATTGGCAAATGTTTGTCTAGAATCACAAAGAAAAAAGATGCCCCAGAAATAAAAATGATGAGACTACTTATGAATGGGTACGTACCAACCCATTGAATAGCCTCAAAGAAATATATACCTTCCTAGAAACACACACCCTACAAAGAATAATGAAAAAAAAAAATAGAAAACTTGAGCAAATCACTAATAAGTATGGAGATGGAATCAATAATCAAAAACCACACAATAAAGAAAAGCCCAGGACCAGACAGCTTCACTGGTGAATTCTCCCAAACATTTAAAAAAGAATTAATTCCAATCCTTCTCATACTTCTCCAAAAATTAAAGAAGAGCAAACACTTCCAGATTCATTTTCTGAGGCCAGGGTTATTCTGATTATCAAAGTCAGACAAAGACACTCATTCGGAAATGTGGCCTCAGAGCCTGGAAGGAATTCTCTGAGGGTAGCAGTGATTCACACTGCTGGCAGCCTCTCTTTACCAGGAAGACAGACATTCTTAGACCCAGAGGGTAAGGTGGCTACCACTTTGAGACTAAGTGACCTGACATTACAGAGGCTGGATGTGGTAGGGTATGCACAGAGAAGAGTGCAGGCATTTGGGATGAAGCAGGTGGTCACAGGTGACTGAATCAGGATGCCTGGGTGACCCCAGATGACTCAATGTGAGGCGAACTGTGGGGGCAGCGTAGAAAGGGCCATGAGTTGGGGGAGATTGATAGACAACCATTCCCTGTCCCCTTTCTGTGACTTTCTGCGCTTTTTCTCTGCTTGAATCTTATTCTCTACTGTCACCCATACATTTCCATCCACTGGGCAAGCTTGAGCTCATTCTTCCAGAATCATCTCCAGAATCATCATCAAGAATCCTCTTCTGTGAGACTTCCCCTGGCTCCCAGAAGAAGGTGCTTTCTTTCTCTAGGTCACGTCTAGGCTTGTCATTGTAGTGTATACCACACTGCCTCATTTCCCCCAGTACATAAAAAGGCACATTATAATTTTTTAATAAATAACCACAAATTATATAAGTAATAAATTGAGTGATGGTAGGAGCCAAATATTTCTGTAAAGTAGGGAGGCCTAGAGAAGGAAATGTTATAGAAGGTAGGCATGATTGCTACATAGATAGTTTAGAGAGGTCTACACACATTTACTGCCAGTGAACCAGGAGGTCTAGGAGTATGAGAGTCAACAAAATCATATCTTGGGTAATTTAAAAGTGATTGAAATGTTCCTAAAATCTAGTGGGATGAGTTTGATTGTCCTCAGTGAAATTACCTAAGGAAACTGAATCTCAAGACAATTCTGCCTCTTGTTTTTTACATACAAATAAAACACAAAATCTGGAATGGGGAAAAGACTTTTTTTTTCCAGATAGAAAACTGGGGATCTCTGCTTAGCTGAGCATCATCTTCCTGGAATATCCTGTCATATCATCTAGCCTTAATCTCCCTGAATATTTAGCACATCTTTGTATGTTTCTATACAATTATAATAGGCTTACATATGAAATATATATGCTTACAGGTACCATAACTGTGGTTATGGATTATGTTTATAGCTGATCTCTCCTAAGGTATCTAGGTCTTCCCTTTTCATACAAGAGATGTGAAATCACAGAATGTTAGAGCAAACACTAAAATTCTAAAATTCCTAAAATTCTCATTTTGCAAAAGAGAAAGCTAAGCCCCAGACATTATACAAACTCATTCTATATGTTTGTTTAAGCAAGGAATTGTCGTGTCATTCATTCAACAAATACTCCAGTGACTTAATGTCCAAAAACATAAAGATGTTGGATGCAAAGATGAATGACAAAATCCCTGACATCAAGAACGCACAGTTTTCTTGGGAACAGACATAGAAACAGCAGTATACTGTCAGTGGAATGTATCCTTTGGTTTAAATCTTTGAAAAACAGTTTGCTGATATATATTTTCTTTTTTTTTTAAATGACTTTGGTCCTTCAGTTCCACTCCAAAGAAATGATTCAGTGGGAATAAATTTGGATGTAAGTGAAGATTTGTAGTGTGGTTTTTCTCCTTTTTAAACAATAATGTCTAAATGCTTATGAGGGTGTTGCTAGATTTCAGAATAAGCTGTGGTTTATGATACATGGGATTCTTTGCATTCATTAAAATGTACGCATTCTTTGCATTCATTAAAATGTACGCAGAGGGGCAGCTGGGTGACAGTTGGGTAAGCATCTGCCTTCAGCTCAGGTCATGATCTCTGGGTCCTGGGATCGAGCCCCTTGGCTTGCTCCCTGCTCAGCGAGGAGTCTTCTTCTCCCTCTTCCTCTGCCCTCTCCCCCACTTCCCCTGCTTGTGCTCTCTCCCTCTCTCCTAAATAAGTAAATAAAATCTTTTTAAAAATTAAAAAGAAAATGTATGGTGAGGAAGAATATTAACATAGAAAGATGATTGTGGCGTATTTATTTTTTGAGAGGCAAAAAAGTAGTTACCATTGCAGTTTATATTTCATGAACCTATTTTTTAAACGTGTATCTTTATTTATGCCTAGAAAAAACTTAAAGTATTAATAGTCATCTCCAAATGGTAAATGACAGATACTGTTCTTTTCCTTGTTTCTCTTGGCTGTATTTTTTAAAATGTTTTACAATGAATACACATTTGCTTTAAGAGAAAAAAAAAATGACTTCTAAGGAAAAATAAGTTATCTGGAAATCAAGGCAGCACTTTAGTTCCTGAATATCTGGATCTGTCCACATGGTGCCGGGGGACGGGGGAAGGTCTGAACGGCACTGACCCATTCATCAGTGGCCCACTGCACATGAGCAGTTTTTTTCACTGAATTGTCCAATTAAGCATTAACTGCAAATCCTTTTTTTTTTTTTTTTAATTTCATGGAGGAAAGCCTAGAACAAATGTTTTCTCTATATCTTCATGAAGAAGAAACAAGGAACAAGTAAATACATCAGAATCAAAGATGTTTTAGAAAAATACCCAGTGTCTGAGAACACAGTTCTGCTCACTCTCTTCGGCTGCTAGTTGTCACCTCCTCTCTGTGAGCTCTGTGTCCCTGCCAGCCTCCAAGGGGGCTCCCAGATTACCAAAGATCTCTTCGTGTTCCCTGCTCGTCTCGTGTCTCGATGGGTTCTATTCTTTGAAAACGGGTAATTCAGACACACACAACAGCAAGTTAATCTGAACATCCCACTTTCTGATGGTCTAGGGTAGACAGGTATTTCCTGATTATTAGATCTCACTAATCTCTATTCTCAACCAGCTGCTTTCAATCTATTAGGAAGGCATCAGCCTGACATCGAAAGGACAAAGTGAGACAAATTCAATGGGAGCGCTGCACCAAGGTCAGAGCGAAAACAGTATTTACCTCGCAGAGACCTCCAGGCACTCAGACAGATTAAATTAGAACAGGAATGAGTACATGCTCTCCTCTATTTATTTAGTTGGCAGGAGGTGCTTTATTTTATATAGATCACATAACCATCATTGAAAATGTATTCTATTTTTAAAGTGTCAAACCCTGTCAGAGAGAGAGGCTGGCTTCTTAAAGGACACAGTGTAGTTTAAGGGGGCACAGAAGGAAGAAAGAGGCAGAGAGGGAACATTTATTGACCATCTCTGGATATCTCCTGTACCTCCCACCATGGAATCCTTACCGATCCCAATTCTGCAGCCTTTCAGGGAGTTATTATGATTCCCCTTTCACAGATGAAAAAATTGAGGTTGAGTTTCAGAGAGCTTAAGAAATAAATCCATGGTTGCGTTGTTGGTTAAGCGTCAGGGACAGATTTGAGACACAGATTTGCCAGATCTCAAAGCCAGTGTCTTTTATAAAGCATCCTACTGTTTCTGCAGGTCAGACAGAATAAATACCATCGTGTCCTGGTAAATCAAAAAGGAGGCAGAGAGATCAAGTGACAGGGGAAAGCAGACTTGGCGTTTAGACCTTGAAAGCCTTCTAGGAAGTGTGCCATACTTTCCCACAGTGCTATCAGTGGAGCCTGGGAGATTGGGAGGAAGGCAGGAAGAGAATCTGATCAGGTCTTTGCACCTTTGCAGACAGACACTTAGTGGGACTGGCCCCCAGCAAAGTCAAGGTGGAGATGGTCATTACCTCTGTTGTTGACCTGGCCTGCTGCTTCAAGGTGGGCACAGCATGCAGGCCTGCGGTGGGAAGCCAGTGCCCAGGAGATTCAGCCCAGACGAGGCTTGTTCCATACCTTCAGCAAGCTGCTGGCCCGTTCCTAACCTCCCCCGAACCCCTGTCTTTGTTCTTCAGGCTTCTGATTTGAAGTCAGTGTCAGCTCTGGCTTTAAGGGCTTATAAGCAGTGATTCTACCATTAGAGATTTGTTTCATTTGTGGGGAGTCGTGGTGGGATGGGCTTGTCTTTCTGATTTAGAGAATCAGGACCGAGGGTCAAGGTAACCCATTCTTCACTGACCTCCTTCTCTCAAAAGCTCTTCCCCTTGAAGCTTATTTGGGTCCTGACCCCCTGCGGACCTTTTTCCAGGCACTCTGGACCATGCTGGGTGTAGCAGGATTCTGCACTAAGAGAACCACTAGGTCATAGCCCTCCAGGCCGGAAGATTTCAGTAAAACTTAGCTCTCCCATACCCCATCTCCTTAGGTGCTGCAAGGTAACTGGTTACATTTGAAATTCTGAAATCGTGGAATTGCAACTTTGACTTTAGAAGTTGTTAGAGTTTAATCTCAGATCTGTTCCTGTTGAAGTACTTCCCCATTCAGCAATAGTTTTTTGAAGTTTGGTCTTAGGTTCAATGGAAATATTCTTAAAGCTCCTGCTCAGGAGTGCCAATTCTCTCTCCACGATTAGTGTGTAGCCCACAGAGCAGCAGTGTTAAAAAATGCTTAAAAACACCTGAGTACCTTAATGAGACTGCTGAGGGAGGCTGCTTGTAAGAGGAGGTGTGGTAGGAAAGTCAGCTCTAGGTAGGCCACTTCCACGGGTCACCTCTGAGTGCTCATGGATCCCATTTTCTCTGTTAGTTGGTGTTTGGGGTTTTTGTTCTTCACGTGAAACCAGCCAGAAGTAGGCAGGCCTCCAATTCCAGGCTATAAATCACCTGAGGACAGCTTCTGTTGTCAAATCTTTAGAGATGTTGGGCTATGTAAGAAGAAAATCTCAGGTTCCAGTGTCGTCTCACTTGGGGGACTACAAGACTTGGTCTCATCCCAGACTGAGCCAAAGCCCTGGCTGGAAGAAAGAGGTGGAAGTAAATACTGGGTGAGTTTTCCACAATTGGCTTGCAAGTAGACACATGCTAATTAGATAAGGCCTGACGCAGAGCCTCGAACACATTTTATCAGTATAGAAACAAACAGTAGGAACTTGGTGCATTGCGTGAAGCTGACTATAGCTCACCTACCCACTGCTCATCGAAAGCAAAGCAGCCATAACCTCAGCAAAGAGCAGGTCAGCTCTGGGTCCTAGTGAGTGCCCAGGCCACACCCAGCTCTGCCCTGTCTACGACCTGAACCTTCTGGCTTTAGAACCTACAAGGTAGCCACTGTTGGGACCAAGGAGCCCAGCCGATGGAGGATATATCCATAATCCAGTGGCTTTTTACTTAGTATTTTTCAAAGAGGCTCCTTGGATTAATGGAAGGAGCAGACCTTGAAGACAGGCATACTTGGGTTAGAATGCTGGTTTCAGCACTTAGTCGTCGTGAGCCCTTGAACAAATTATTTAACCTCTCATTTTCTTCCTCTATAAAATGGAGATAATTCTGTATCCCAAAGTGGTGTGCCAAGGATTAAGTAGGATCATGTTTGCAAATGCTGTATATTACAGTAGTTGTTCACTGAGTATTTCTTCCCTATCCCTTTTCTGCTGATGGTTTCCTTGCCTGTCACTCTTTCTCTAGTCTCTAGTTTGGGGTAAAGACATGTTAGGAAGCACTTTCAGAAATAACCCACACGCACCTTGCCTTTGGGAGCTCTGCCTCTGACTACTGCTACTGCTTCCTCCTTTGCCCATTTTTATCCTCATCATCACCTCCACAGAAAAATGAACCAGAGGACATGGAAAAAACAATATCAAATCCATCAGCTCAGTTCTCTATGTGCAAAACTTCTGGAAGGAGGCTGAAAGCTGTTAATGGAAGTGAGTATGTACAGGGCTTTTATTTATGATGCATCTATTCTAGATAGTAGAGAGAGAAATCCAACATGATACCTGCCCTCCAGGGCCTTGCTGTCCAACAATGGAGTTGTATTTGTAGATAAACAACTTCAGGAATGTGATAAATGTTGTAATAGAGGTATGCCTAGGTCTTTGGGTCAGTAAACTCCACAGACTGCTGCTCTGTCTCTCTCACATGTAGGGTGCTGCTAAAGAGGGTTCCACCCTCATCACTGTTGAAGTAACAACTTACTATGGGTCTGGGAAGGACATTCACCTTCTTAAATTCTCCTTGGGTTCTGCTGCTAGTGAATTAATTCCTAGGTGGTGGAGGAGAACTAATAGGGCAACTTGCTATTGTAGGCAAAGAATGACAGAAGTGGAGGTAATTTTGAATCGTGTTGATGTTCTGAGGCACAAATGAGCTCCTATTGACATAATAACCTGATTTAAATAATGGATCACAGTGTAGTACATTTCAGTGTCCTTGCTGGAAATCTCTAAGAGCAAGAGGTGCTTGTGAGATCTGATACTATCATAATCCCAAGAGTTTGCTTTTCTCTCTCTCATTAAAGAAGGAAAAAAAAAAAGTCAGTTTCTTTGGATTGTCTAATCAAATTCCTAAGAATAAAAGCATTACACTTGAGGCACCCGCTGACTGAGGACAGGCGGGTGGGCTGCTTGGAGGACGTGGGGAGGAGAGGGCTGGACCGGCCAAGGGCGATGAAGATGCTCAACCTCTGTGCCACCCCCAACTGGGTGTGGAAGAGTGTTTAGACCTGCCCTTCCTCAGGTTCCCACAGAACCCTGCCAGGTCCCAGAAGCAGGTGGATAATTGTAAGGAGAGCAAACTTAGGTGATGAAATGACTGATGAAGTAAACAAATGTTATAGGTGCCAAAGCACTTTGAGACCTCTGTGATCTGTAGAACCAGTCCTTGTGGGACAGTTCTTCAAGATTTAGTTTTAGAAAACAGGGGGGATGGGCAGAGAGAGAGACAGGGAGAGACACTCTCAAGCAGACTCCCTGCTGAGGGGAGAGCTGGACTCAGGGCTCAGTATCACAACCTGAGATTCACATGACCTGAGCCGAAATCAAGAGTCAGGTCACACCGACTGAGTCACCCAGGCTTCCGTAGGACCGCTCTTTAAGATAATGCAATACTCGGGGCGCCTGGGTGGCTCAGTTGGTTGAGCAACTGCCTTCGGCTCAGGTCATGATCCTGGAGTCCCGGGATCGAGTCCCATATCGGACTCCCGGCTCTGCGGGAAGTCTGCTTCTCCCTCTGACCTTCTCCCCTCTCATTCTCAGTCTCTCGCTCTGTAATAAATAAATAAAAATCTTAAAAAAAAAAAAAAGATAATGCAATACCAGAGGGATTGGATCTTGCCAGACATCAGAACAACTCACAGGGTAGACACAGAAAACAAAAAAAAGAATTGGGTGAAGATGAAATCAGGACACTGAAGCAGGAAAAAAAAAATTATGAAACTTCTAAAGAGCAACAGAAACAAAGAAATAATAGCAATGCTCAGAACCCCAGTGCAGAAGAAAGGGGCCAAGAACAGGATGAAGACCTTACCTTTAACCCTTGAAGAGAAGGAAAACAAAGACTACTCCAAATGTTTATTTGAAATTTTGATTCTTCTGGGAAACCAAAACTTACCTACCTCTGGATGGACATGAGGCTGATGAAATTCCAGAAGTCGTCTACTCCTGATAGCTTCCAAGCCCTTCTGGGGTGCAAGGTGGACTCGGGGGGAGGTGCTAAAGAGGCTCTTGAGACCCCAGCAGGGAAGAGCAGACATAGGTGCTAGACATCTGCGAGGGCTGCATTTGGGAAGAAACCCTCAGGGACGTGACAGACCCTCCCTTGATTTCCGCGATCACTGACTGTGTAGCCGATGTTGCAGAGGAGATACACCTGCCCATGTTGGCGAAGCTTGTCCACAAATCTGTACCCTGAGGTCGGAATCTGTGGGCTTCCTACCTTGTGAAGCCGGTGCCAAAATTTCAGCTTTGCCATTTCACACTGTGATGATTGAGGACTGGGGATTAAACATGGATATGATCGTCACCCGGCTTACGTTGTGGCGGGTGGATTTTCTTCCAAAATCGAAGCTGTGGCCTGCAGACTTTTGGAGAAATACTCCCAAGCTAGGTACACACTCTGCCCTTCCTGGGCCTTAACTACATGGTTGGCAAAAGCAAAGTTTGTTAGGGGACTATGCATTGTATTACATTGGAAAGAGTGGACGAAATTCGTTGTGGTGGTGGTGTTTTGCCCCCCAATTGTCACCCCTGCTTTTAATTTCTGTCCTGTTTGAGAACAGTGAAGAAAGGGGCAAAGAACAGAAGGAAATGGGCCTCCTCAGCAGACGGGCTGGAATGATGCTTTCGAAATTTTAGTGGACCTCGTTCAAGCACTTGTTTTACGTTTCGATAGTAGAGTGACACAAATGCTAGATGGAATGACTGTGGCTGTGCCAGCATCTGTGCTCTGTAGTGCAGTAGCACATTCTGATTTCATTGTTACCATTGTTGTTCTCAAACATGTTCTGTCTTGTACAAGAACCTTTGGGAAAAATCTCCAAGGGCAAACCTCTGATGTCTTCTTTGCAGCCAGTTACTTGACTGCAATGCTTTGTTCTCTGAATGAATTGATGGAATGTATTGAAGTTTATCGTAAATTTTGGCTTGCAGAAGCCACAAATTTGGTACCCAAGCTTGGTATTCAGATGAAACTCCCTGCGAATGTCTGCAGAGCCCAGCAAGGCAACCTGGAATCTCAGCTAATGTCTGAGAGTTCCTAAGGAAATTGTTAAGTGTCCCAACAGTGGAACACTTAGAGTCTCAGAACAGCACCCGAAATCTCTTAAATGCTTATCCCTGGTGTCCTCAGTCATGGGACCGATCCCGTTTAATCCACTGGGGGAGCCCCACGCTGGTACATACAGAAGTGACTTACCAGTCCTGCCCTGCTCTCAGCTCAGTCGCACTGTTAAAGAATCAAGTGGGCACACAGAGGGGAAGATACAGAGTTTTCGTCCACCATTTAGGAAGCCCTCCATCTTCCAAACATCAAATTTTTTCCTTAATGTGTGTACATTGCTGAAGGTCCTATGTATTTCTGTGATGAAGGTTGAGAATGAACACTATGAAAAACAAGGCCAAGTGTCCGAAAGTGTACCTAAAGAACACTGTGACAGGCCAAAGGTGAAGTTACTTGGCTTTGCTTAACACGAGTTTTGACATAAAACATGAGCTGAATGTAATGATGGTGGACACGCATATCAAACCAGGTACAGCGAAGTCAGAGCTTCCCACAGATAGTTCAGAAACCATTGAGACTACCTAAGAGGCTTTAAACATAAGCTTTCTCTTATATTTGATACTTGAAAAAATATGAAAGAAATTTCAAAACAGCTTCCAGAGAAGCTGTAGGTGTATGTAAGCCCTTTAATAACTGAATATCTTGACCTTAGGCCTCTCATTGAGGACATTGGCCATTGATAATCTACCTTTAGTGGGCTGTTTGAACTCTCCCACTTTGAGGACCTGTTTTTCCAGAAGTCAGCATTAACAGTGATGCATCACACTTCTGCGAGATCTCTGCCAATGGAACTTTGGAATTGGTTTAGTTGTCATTTTAGCCTTTTTAACATTTATTTTTGTTTTAAGATTTTATTTATTTACTTATTTGAGAGAGACAGAGAGAGAGAGAGAGTGCAGGAGCAACAGGGAGAGGTAGAGGGAGAAGCAGACTCCCCACTGAGCATGCAACGTGACGTGGGGCTCGATCCCAGGACCCTGAGACCATGACCTGAGCTGAAGGCAGACGCCCAATGGGCTGAGCCACCCAGGCACCCTAGACATAACATTTATTATCACTGTAGATCTGATTGCTGGGTATTAGGTTATCAGTTCTTTGAAGAAATGAATTTTGAGGAGGAGGAAGGAATACATTTAATAAAATGTTATAACAAGGTTCACTACTGACTTCTGAATAGTAGGAGTTTTAAATATCTGTTGTTAAATATCTGTAATGGACAGTTTAAGGGAATTACCAGACAGTAGGAGACACACATGAGCTCCCCAAACAAGAACCTCAGTGTAGGTTTTTGTTTTTATCAAAGGAACTTAAATAAGTTACAGTTAAAGTTTGAATGGAACAGCCTGCTTTTGTTGTTGGTCCACTTCTGGTTGCTGCTGTTTACACTTTTTTTTATTAACATATCATGTAGTATTTGCCCCAGGGTACATGTCTATGAATCATTAGGCTTACACATTTCACAGCACTCACCATAGCACATACCCTTCCCAATGTCCCAATGTCCATAACCCAGCCACCCATCCCTAACTCCTTTACCCCCCAGCCACCCTCAGTTTGTTTCATGAGTTTAGGGGTCTCTTATGGTTTGTCTCCTTCCTGATCCCATCTTGTTTCACTTCCCTCCCCACCCTCCGTGACTCCCTGCCCTGCCTCTCAAATTCTTCATATCAGAGAGATCATATGGTAATTGTCTTTCTCTGACTTATTTCGCTTAGCATAATACCCTCTAGTTCCATCCACGTCGTTGCAAATGGCAAGATTTTGTTTCTCTTGATGGCTGCATAGTATTCCATTGTGTATATATACCACATCTTCTTTATCCTACTCATCTGTTGATGGACATCTAGGCTCTTTCCATAGTTTGGCTATTTGCTGCTTACATTCTTTTGTTGAGGTTGTGTCTTCATAAGCTTCTCAGCAGGTGTAAGTTGAACAGTTCTGTTGCACGGTCAAGACAGGATCAGAGACCATAGATACTGACAACTGATTAACTGTTTTCTTCTGTCTTTTACCATATCTGTATCTACTGACTCATCTTAGTTTATAACTTAAATCCAAAAAACCTACAGAAATATTTTGTGGTTTGTCTAGGAATAATACATTAAATATTGCATTGTTTTTGGTGAAGACAATAATTTTGTATAGTTTATTTCAATCTAAGTCAACTGTGAGGTTTTTTTTGAAAAGTATTACCCTTAAAAAAAAGTATTACCCTTAGAGTTTTTAAAAAGGTTTTATTTAAATTGGAGTTAGTTAACGTACAGTGTAATATTAATTTCAGGTGTACAATATAGTGATTCAGCACTTCCATACGGTACCCAGCGCTCATCACAAGTGCCTTCCTTCATCCCCATCACCTATTTCACCCATTCCCCATCTACCTCCCCTCCGGTGACCATCAGTTTGTTCTCTATAGTTAAGAGTCTGTTTCTTGGTTTGCCTCTTTCTCTTTCCACTTTGCTCATTTGTTTTGTTTCTTAAATTCCACATATAAGTGAAATCATATGGTACTTGTCTTTCTTGGACTGACTTATTTTGCTTAGCATTATACTCTCTAGCTCCATCCACATAATTGAAAATAGCAAGATTTCATTTTTTATGACTGAATAATGTTCATATATAATAACGTTCACTTTCTTTATCCATTCATCAGTCAGTGGGCACTTAGACTGTTTCCACAATTGGCTCTTATAGATAAGCTGCTATAAATATCAGGGTGCATGTATCTCTTTGATTTAGTATTTTTGTATTCTTTGGGTAAATACCTAGTAGGGTAGTTACTGAATCAGAGGGTATTTCTATTTTTAACTTTATGAGAAGCATCCATATTGTTTTCCACAGTGGTTACACCAGTTTGCATTCCCACCGATAGTCAAGAGGGTTCCCCTTTCTCCATATCCTCACTAACACCTATTATTTCTTGTTGATTTTAGCCATTTTGACAAATGTGAGGTGCTATCTCATGATTTTGATTTCCATTTTCCTGATGATGAGTGGTATTAAGCATCTTTTCATGTATTGATGGCCATCTGGAAGACTTCTTTGGAGAAACGTCTATTCATATCTTCTGCTCATTTTTAATTGGATTATTTGGTTTTGGGGTCTGGAATTTTATAACTTCTTTTTATATTTTGGATACTAATCCTTTCTTGGATATGTCTTTTGCAAATATCTTCTCCTGTTCTGTAGGCTGCCTTTTAGTTGTTGATTGTTTCCTTCGCTGTACAGAAGCTTTTTATTTTGATGAAGCCCCAATAGTTTATTTCTGCTTTTGTTTCCCTTGCCTCAGGAGACATATCTAGAAAGAAGTTGCCATGAAACTTGCTAAGAAACACTTGAAAGATTTTTGTAAATCAACGTAATCATATAATAATGTATTCTATGATACAATAATAATATAGGACTGTCTATTGGACTGTTTTTTCAAATTTTTGGTTTCTTGTTGTTAATAATGATTGTAAACTTACTTGTAAGAAAATATACCTGTGTTTCCAATAATCAAATGGCATTAGAGACAAAAAACAACCCATGCTTCCCTTTCTCACTAGCGCATCAGACCCAAGTGTGCAGTGGCCCTCTCTCCTCTTCCACAAGGCGTTTCTCTATCCATTCAGAATGGAGTCAGACAAAGATTGCTTTCATGTCACCAACTCTCCATACCTCTGTAATTTTAAATAATCCATGAGCCCTGTGTAGAACCCTATATATTCTGGGTGTTCCCATCATCTTCTACTTTCTATTCAATAAAATCATTGGGAATGGAGAGGGAGGCTTAAAGAAAGGAAGAGGGGATAAGACTTAAATCCCACTGAACATGGGAGAATGTAAGAATTTCCACTTGCAGAATACCTTTTGTGTGCCAGGAAATTTCTATATATGTTTTTGAAATTAAAGTAGAAATTGTTATCTTCATGTTACAAAGGTAGAAACTGAGACTCAAAGAAATTGAATGATTCAACACAATTTTCAGAATTAGTGGTGGTTGAACTAGGGTCTATACCTGATTGTCTCCACTGACATTGGTCTAAATCAGCAAACTTGTTGGGGCGCCTGGGTGGCTCATTGGGTTAAAGCCTCTGCCTTCGGCTCAGGTCATGATCTCAGGGTCCTAGGATTGAGCCCCGCATCGGGCTCTGGTCAGTGGGGAACCTGCTTCCCCCTCTCTCTCTGCCTGCCTCTCTGCCTACTTGTGATCGCTCTCTCTCTCTCTGTCAAATAATTAAATAAAATCTTAAAAAAAAATAAAAATAAAAAAATAAATCAGCAAACTTGCAGGCCTGAACCCAGTTCAAGATCAGGATATTTTGTTTTGCTCGGTTGGCCCTGGGATATGCTCCTCTCAGCCATTTTCATTCTCTTATATATAACACATGTATTTTCTCTTCTGGTTCCTAGTAGCATTTAGAGTTTGTGATCTCTGTCCCTGGTATAATAGATGATTGTGTGCTCTGGAGCCAGACAGTTGGGCATTTCATTTGGGGCCGAGCCAGTTACTACCAGAATGTGTGCTTTGGGTGAGACTCAAACTCAGTCCCTCCTATGGACAGGGTTAGCCATACCTAGGTCAAACAGCTTTGTAGAGATTCAAAGGAAACCCATGAAAAGTGCTTGGTATTTGGTAAATATTCGTGTCGACTGCAATCTCCTCCCACCCGTATCACCATCCATTGTAAAATCACTTTGAAAAATTTCTCCATGCTCTGTTCCCTTCAAAGGCTATTACTAGAAATAGAGACTATGTGTATATCTAGAAACTGAGGCTACAGTCTCAGTATCTACTGTAAGAGGGTATCAGACCAGCATTCTTCCATTTCTGCTGAGGTGTGGAATTCCTACAGAGAATGTGAGACCAGTCTTCATTTTTATGTGTGATATATCAGAAATATGCAATAACAACAACAACAAAAAGAGTCATAATGGGGGAGATGCGGGAAGATTGGTGAAGTATTTCCTGGGAGTTGGGTGTTGCTATGCTGAAATTCTACCCCTTCCCTCTTCCACCTTGGCCAAATGAGGATTGGCTTCTATATAAAAAAGCTCTGTGGACAGTTAGATGTATGTGCTGCTGCTTTTGGTGGTGGGGACGGGAACTCTGTGTACATGGATCACATTTTTAGGCAAGAAATTTTTTTTTTTTAAATTTCATTTATTTATTTGACAGAGAGATCACAAGTAGGCAGAGAGGCAGGCAGAGAGAGAGGGGGGAGCAGGCTCCCTGCTGAGCAGAGAGCCCCATGCGGGGCTCGATCCCAGGACCCTGAGATCATGACCCAAGCTTAAGGCAGAGGCTTTAACCCACCGAGCCACCCAGGCACCCCTTTAGGCAAGAAATCTAAAGGACAAGAAAGTCTGACAGATGTGTTGGTGGCAGATCCAGGGGAGGACTGCTCAAACTGCATGAGTCTGCGTTCCTCAATCTCATTCTGAGCAAGGGTACCTAAGTGACTCCCACTGAGTGAATGTGGGCCACATGGGGAGCTTGTAGCAGATGCCTCAGAACTTCACACGTATTCCTTAGACCCTTCCCTTTCAGTGTGCTCCTGCTGACTTTGGATAACTAATGACTCTGTTCCTAAGGATTTCTCTAGAACAGGAGCATGCCACTCTGCCTGGGGTGAAGTAGGCTAGATGTGTCAGAGAACTGACTCCCCTGGAGTAGTCTTAAGATTGACTTGAAAAGTGAAGCTGGGGTGTATTTGTCTATTTACAAATACCCCGATTGCCTGGTATCTAAGCTGGGATGATTCTGAGGCATGCATCTGACAATTTCCCAAATTGCCTTGTGGGATGAAACTCTAGTGGTAATTTGCTTTGTGTTGTATTCCTTTCCTGGCTATGTCCTCTTCCCTCATTACCTTACCAGGGTTGTCAGCAACTCCCAGATAAATTACTGGCATTCACAGCCTTCCTCGGTACCTGTTTCTGGAGGAGCTCAGATTAAGACAGGTGGCACTAGAAGATGTCCAATGAAGAATATACCCTTCTGATAAGATTCTGGAACTTGCCAACCAGATCACAAGAAGGGCTCTATTATTGGGGGTGATAAGCAAGGCGATGATAAGCCCTGGCAAGCCAAGGATCACAATTGTGGATATTTTCATCCGTGGTGAGCTGGAATGGGACACAGGCTTACAGAATATCTCCAGCATTTTTTAGATATGGTGGCAGTGGTAACGATGACTGTGGAATTGGTGGGACTGAAGGGAAAAGACCACCTCAGGTCAGCTAATCATCATATTATTCCCCATGTGAGGCACGGAGGACTCTTAATTCAGCGTTAAAGAATGCATATTTCCTGTAGTCCTAAGTCAGACCCACCTGAGTATGAAAGAAGTGGAGTTGCAGAGACTTGATTCTTAGCGCTGGCAAGTCTCCTATGCTAAAATCCAGGGCCTTGGTGTGGGAGGGGCTGGGCCTGAGACTGGAGATGGGGGAGACTGGGGACTGATGTACTTGACAACCTTGAATTAACAGATTCTCCTGAATTCCTTTCTCTGAAAATGGTTCCCTTCCCCTTTGTTACGGGGGAGCAGATTCATGCCCAGAAATCATGCAGAGACAGACACCTCCTAAGATGATACTTACCTTTTTCAAGGTTTTCCTTTACTTGCTTCAGAGATTCTAGGATAGTAACTAGGGCTAAAACTCAGCTTGAAGTCCTGAGAAAATATTTTCCCTGCTCCAGGAGAAAAGAAAAAAGGAATCCTTAGCAACAGAGCCACAAGGTGCGGCTATTATGTCCTGGCAGAATCAGGAACATTACACCTGTGCTTCGAGGGTGCTGCCCCAACTATGAGGAGTGTAAGGCCACAGAGACAGAATTGTTTAAAGGCGAGCATTCTCCTGTGACATCAGCTTTAATGTCCTCGGCAGGACTACTCTCGTGGGCTCTAATATGCTGCTGGGATAGTTCCTCCAAGCTTGGAAAATGGTAGCTTGCAGCAAATGAGATGCCTTTAGTGTATAAATACCCAGCTCTCTTGCTCCTTATGTGGGGAAATTCTTAGGTGGGTAGTGAACACTCAATCCCACGGTTTTTCCTTAACATTAAGCGACTGGAAGCTGAAAGAACTATCAGATTCCTAGGGATAAAGAAATAGTCACCAGTGACAGCTGAGTGAAGGGGGGGCAGTGCAACAGGTCAAGGAAGAAGTTCTCCATCCTGAGTCAACCTGAACATCTCTTAACCCCAGGAGTCTATCATCATCTCTGGAGAGGACAGTCCAAGTGAAACTTTTCTATCCTTTTACTATTTTTTTCCTCTGCTTTGGCACCGGAGAGATAAGAAACTATCTAGCAACGTAGGGATGGGTGGTGAGGAAAAAGGGAGAGATAAACAAGTCAGAGAAATACAGAAGAGGCCAAATATTACTCCTTTTCATGCCTCTAGGCTTTCAGTCTAAAATAAGTTAAAGTTGTGAAGAAAGAGAAAATATGTGATTAATTGGTTTTTGAATTTTTATGAGGGTCTGAGAGGAGATATTCTAATTCCTGAATTGACCTTGTATTCTGATTTAAAAGGATATAAGAATGTTTTTTAATTAAAGGTGATCCAAAAAATTATGATACCTATCAAATTTCTACTCAGCAGCAGAGAAACTATTTCTGGGGAGTCTCTAAAGTTAACAGTGAAACAAACCAAAACACCAAATTTCATTTGAGTACCTCACATGTGTGTGTTCAGCATGTCCGTTCCACTACATTGTTGCCTTTGTCTTCCTCGGAAACACTCCAGCTTTTCTCCCCATATGTTCTGTTACAAAAATAAAAGGCATAGTTGATAGCAACTGACCTAGAGAAAAGGTAACATAGAGTGCAGAAAGAAATCTTAGTTGTCTCATGTGTGTATTTCCTTGCCCATCATCCTTGGTGGTTGATAACTCCCAGGCTGTTTTAAAGCTGTATTGGAACATTGTTTCATTTGTTTTCTTTTGCAAGGATAAAATGACTATAGGAAATGGATGGGAAAAAAGTATAAGAGACAAAAGTTTGAAAAGCATGAGGCCATTTGGCTTTCTTTCTTGAGTCTTAAAATAAATACAGTCGTATTTGCTTCATAAGGAAGAGAGAAACAAGAGGATTTGAGATGGCCACCCACCATGTTCACAAGTCACTTACAATCACTGTGTTCCCTCAGACTCTTCAAGAGCACTGAGTGTGCCCAGTGGCAGATCTATGACCCAAACCAAGTGTTTTTCTCTCGCTGTGTATTTTTGTGTTGTAGAAAAAAAAAGAAAAAACACAGTCCAAAGCTGTAATCAAATCTAGTGAGATCACTTCTTTCTTTGTGTGAATCTTTGTTTAACATGGAAGGCAATTTTTGTTGGAACAGTGTATGCTTCTCCAAATGCTCTTGATTGATCCCTGAGACCTGATTTTTTTTTAAATTTGTTATAGATTGACTTCTTAGAGAATTCCTGATGGTCTTATTCCATCTTGATCAATTTGACAACTCTGAGTAAACAGTAATTGAAATTGTCATAAAATATGGGTAGGACTCAGGATGCCCATCTCTTCCTTTGGACCAATGTTTGCTAACTGTACAGAGAGAAGTCGTATGTCTAGGGCAGTGGTTTTCAACCAGGTGTGATTTTGTAGCCCCATCCCTGTGACATTGGGCAATGTCTGGAGCTATTTTTGATGGTACCCCAGGGGGGGGGGGCGCGGTACTACTGGCCTCTGGGGAGTAGAGGCTGGGATGCCTCCAAACAAATGTATCAGTTTTCTATTGCTGTGTAACTTAGCAGCTTAAAACAACATTCCTTTATTAACCCATAGTTTTTTAGGTCAGAAGTCTGGGAGATTGGGAAGGTGCTTGACCGGGTTATCTACTTAGAGTATCACAGGGCCGAAATCAAGGTGTTCTTTAGGTTGGGCTCTTAAATGGAAACTCTGGGGGAGAATCCACTTTTAATCTCATTGACATGTTGGCAGAATTCAATTCCTTTTGGTTTTAAGACTGAGGTCCCTACTTCCTTGCTGGTTGTCAGATATTCTTAGCTCCTATAAGGCACCCACCTGTGTTTGCGTATGTCCGTCCCCATCTTCTAGAGGTCAACAACAGCATGTTGAACTGTCCACAAGTCTCCCCATCCCTGACCTTGTGCTTTGAATCTCTGACTTTTTTTCTGCCACCAGCCAGAAAAAATTCTTTTTTTAATGGGCTCACCTAATTGGATCAGGCCTCTCTGAATGATCTCCATAACTGAAGGTCACCTATTTGGATCTTTATACACCTACAAAAGTTTCTTCACCGCAGCCCCCATTAGCTTTTGATTGAATAATTGGAAGAGGGGGGGACCATCTTGAGAGTTCCATTTACTATCACAGTCTGTAATGCACAAGACAATCTCTCACAACAAAGCATTACCTGACCCAAATGCCAGTACTGCTGAGATTGAGAAACCCTGGTCTAGATAGACCTTTTTGTGAATGGTGGAAATATGTGAAGCTTCTCTTTCTCACAGTAGGCCCCTGAAAGAAGCACTGGCTTTCTGATCATGACCCAAAACTCTCATTTTCGAAGAGTTGTGGGTCATAAAGATGTTATGAGTTATTTGACATCGGCTGGTCCATCTTTCTTTACTCGTTGGCTGCTCTAGCTTCACATCCATCAGTCTGTGTAGTTTACATTCTTCTGTTCTTTGATGCAGGTGATATTTTACTTACATATATTAGGGAAAGGAAAGAATGTTAGCATTTTTTGCCTTTGGTTAGATAATCAGAATATAATCATGCATGTAATTGGAATGCAAGTTCCTGATTACAGAGACTTTTCCTTGGTCACTGATACCCTGAGCACCTAGTGCA
This sequence comes from Nasua narica, assembly GCA_028533885.1. Taxonomy (NCBI): domain Eukaryota; kingdom Metazoa; phylum Chordata; class Mammalia; order Carnivora; family Procyonidae; genus Nasua; species Nasua narica. The sequence continues at coordinate 87,531,529 of CM052815.1, read as the reverse complement.
CATTGGTGGCACGTAGTAGGGACACACTATTTGTTGAAGGAATGACTTCTGCAGTCAGGGATAATACACCAAGACAAAACTTGACTTTTGGTACAGATATCCAGATGTAAATGAGTCTGCGTCTTAATTAAACTGTGCTTTTTATTATGAGGTATAAAGGGATAAAGCATATATTTATGCAACTAGAGATTAAAAATACCTTGATTGGTATATAGGCCTTTCTAAAACTTAGAGCAGCCACATGGTTTAAACTCTTATCCCCATATGAAATCTTGATAACACTCCTGATGGGTCAGTCTAGTTTGGATTTGAAACTTTTCAGATGCTGTCACAGGATTTAGATGCTTTGGAATAGATATCTTCCAAGGTTTTTTTTTCTGCTGAATACTCCCAAAAGAATTTTGGAAAATCATGGATTCCTTTGGATATTTTAATTTGATATCTAATTTTTTTAACCATAATATTTGTAAAGAATTAATTTCTGGGGCACCTGGGTGGCTCAGTGGGTTAAAGCCTCTGCCTTCAGCTTAGGTCATGATCTCAGGGTCCTGGGATCAAGCCCCACATCAAGCTCTCTGCTCAGCAGAGAGCCTGCTTCCCCTTTCTCTCTGCCTGCCTCTCTACCTACTTGTGATCTATCTCTGTCAAATAAATAAATAAAATCTTTATAAAAAAATTAACTTCTGGCATTTCCCATACAATGTATGTACTTTCAATATATTTTTCAGAACATCAGATTGATAGGTTTAGTTCATTCAGTTTGTATAATATGTCTTCCATACGATCTATCAGGTAAATGCAGCTCAAATTGTTAATCAAAATAGACAAATGAGGTTTACTTTTTGTGCAAAAGGTCTGGATTCATTTTTCAATTTAAATTAACTGGAATTTTTGTATGCCTGTGACAACTTCTTGCTTCTAAATTCTCATTCTAAGATAAATCAATATACGGATAGACATAGAGCATTAAAATGAGTCTGTCACCTGGATGAAATAGGCACTGCCCCATCAGGATTTCTTACAGATGACCTTTATGCTTTGTTGTCACCTTATCAGGAATTATACAACCTCATGCTTATTCCTTTGTTTTTATGCCCTAAGTAATGCATGGTTGGTGAGGATTGGTGAATGTGAATTCTTCTTTTGTAAAGTTGGAGTGTTGACAAAGAACAAGTTTTAACCTTAAACAGAAACATTTTAGGGAAAAGGACACATAGAGGTTGTGGACTTGGGAAATGATTCCTTGAAAACTATGCATACCCATTTACCCCTAGAAAAAAAATCTCAATGTACTCTCAGGGATCCGAGTCCCCCATTTTGAAGACTACTGGTTTTGATGACAATCTTCTGCATGATTAGAAAGGGCTTTCCAATACCGAAGTAGTGAATTGAAATATGCTTTCCACCCTTTATCTGTTCTACTATATTTCATCTCTCTCATAAGTATTTAGAATAGGATAAATTCATCTTCTATTGATGATGCTCCAAACATTTCAAGATTCTCTGCTGCATCCCTGATGTCTTTCTGTCTCTAAGATTCATATTCTTACTACTTAGAATTACTCATTATCTGTTACTGTTTTCAGTCCCTTTACCCTTATAGTTATCCTCAAACTTATCCTAAAGGATCCTCAAGCTTATCAAAATTTTCCCGAATTTTGATGTCCAAAACAGTATAATGCTTCTACTGTCATGGATAAAATATTAATCCTAGCAATTTTCTTTATATCCTAAGGAACTACCATTTACTGAATGCTTAGTGAATGCTCAGTGCATAAAATAACACTGCAGAGAAGGTACTGTTGCTATTATTCTCATTTTACAGATGAGAAAACTGAATCAGAATAAGACAAGGTTACTTGAACAAGGTCTAGAACTTCAGTTGTTACTTTGCTTATTAACTAATCGCTGGCTGGGCCAGCTGTTGATTTAACAGCAACATGACAGCTTATGGAGTGGAGGGATGCAGGGCCCAGGGTCGTCCAGATAGATGATTGGGCAGAATGTCTGGACCTGAACATCCTCCGGCCGAGGCCCTGTAAATCTGTGAGGAGTCTCGCATGTGTCATGCTGCTGTGGTCCAGAATGACATGCCTAGGTGACCTGGGCACGGAGGGCTTTCCAAACTGGACTCTGCTCCGCCCAAGGGAGTATGTCGAGTGTCTGGTGGACCGCTGCCAGGGGAGGGGGGAGACCCCCAAAATGGGGCTTTGTATGTCCCCTCCTCTGCTTCAGCCAAACAGCTGTGCTTTTTTTGATTTTACTTGTTCATACTTATAGACAGCAACAGAGATAGAATTCAAATAGAGATAGAATTAGAGAGATGTGTGTGTGTGTGTGTGTGTGTGTGTGTGTGTGTGTGTGCGAGAGAGAGAGAGGGAGGGAGAGAAAGACCACTAGTTATGAAAAGAATACTAATTTTGGAGTCCGTTTACTTAGGTTTGATCTATAATATACTTACTATCAATTGATTAAGTCACCTGGGGCATGGTCTTTAGCTACCTCTAGCTTTCATTTCCTCACCTGACATATAAGCAGGGAGTCATAGGTTTTTGTTGAGCAAATAAACCAACGAATGAATGAGTGAATGAATGCATGCATGCATGAATAAATAAATAATTTTATACTTTGGCAAAAATAACTTTGCAAGCTTAGGTTGAGGATAAATGCTACTGCAGCCTGGCACATAGTAGGTGTTTTGCAGATAATAATAGTAATAGCACTCGTCATTATTGATTCAGTAGTTTTTTTCTGGATTGATGTAACAGGTGCCTATGTGGTACTTCTCTCTACGCTAGATGGAGATCCCTCATCAAAATTGAGAGCAAATATCGTACGTTGCTGAATATTTGGAGTGTGCCTAAGTCAAGAGGGCCATTCCTATTAGAAAGGGAAGACATTGGGAATCTCAGAAGCTTCTTGGCCCTCCAGTCTTGAAGATGTGGCCTGAGAAGTTTGGGGGCGAAAACAGTGGTGACGTGTCATCTAGGAGAAGTCCTGCCATTGTGCCGGACGTTCTAAAATCATACAGCAACTCAGTGAGCTCAGTGCCTGCAGACCCAGGGTTGTACGTTCTTGCTGTCACTGGGGTTCCTGGGGCTTGAGTTCCACTACCCAGTGACATCCAAGTCTATGGGCACATTCATTTTCTGGGTAAGAACAAATTATGAACCTATAGCCCATTCTTCTTGAAAGAGAAGGGGAGAGGGAGAAGTGTGCTGGGCTTTTGACCTGAAAATTGATGTCTTTACCTAAATCATTTCCAGTTAAATACCATGGTCTTATGAATCACATTCTTCTGCTGTAGACTATAAATTCTCCAAGGTAAGACCTTGTCTTTTCATAGGTTATGTAAAATGGTGCAGACACTTTTAGCACTCATGGTATAACAGATGGTTATCATTTATAACAAAAGAAAAAGAACAATGGCAGCCTACTCATGTCCTAGAAGCTTGGTATGCAAAAGGAATCCCTTTATATTTATATTTATATTTATATTTATATTTATATTTATATTTATATTTATATTTATATTTATATTTATATTTATATTTATATTATGTTGTAATCCCATTACAACATATTTTAAAGGTATGCATGTTTCTCATTGGAAGAACCTGATAACTCATTCTTCCAAGTCTAGAAAACAGACTAGTGAGAGTTAATTCTAATTATGTAAAGATTTTTTGCTTTACAAGACAGTTTTTCTAAAGAGTCTCTTTAAATAGCCACATCTCTTTTTGGAGTATTCAAAATTGGATTTGCCTCACAAAATGTTGATTAAACTCAACTTTTCAGGAGCAAAGAGATTGTACAAAAATGGGGCATTGCATGTCAAGTGTTATTAGTGAAGTCTCACTTAGTGATCCCAAGGCTCACCATCCCATCCACTGAGCCCATCCAAGTCAGAATGTCCAAAGATGGCAGGTGCTTTCACAGGGCATTGGGGTCCTCATTCTAGGTGGGAAAACTAAGCCAGCATTGGGGTCATTGGCCATCATTAACCATGTGAGTCTGGTGGCCAAGGGCATTAATCTGTGCTCTGAATGATCTTGCATTATTCAGCATGTACTGGTAGTAGCTTAAATAGGGATACTTTTTTTTTTTATTGAGACAATTATGAAGAAAAATCTGATGGCTTTTATTCAAATAAATGAAAACCAAAATTTACAGGAGAGATGATACATTTCTTATTTCATATGTAACTCATGAGCAAGGAGAGGGAAAGGAGAAATTAAGAGTAAGACCAAATAGGGACACAAGGTTCAAAGAGACCCCCAGATTACAGACAAACAAACTTTTACTCCTTGTTTCATACTCTCTTTTTTTAATAAAACCTTCTACTTGTGAGCAGTTAGGGAGGATTCAGTCATTTCTGCTATCTCCCAGTTCAGATGCATAGCAAGAAAAAGCACTATTTACTGCACCACTCCGTTTTGCAGGTAAATATTGTACAGACATTATAGTAGACACAAAGATGGGAAGAAAAGACAGGGAGGGAAGAATAAAATGCACTTTTAATAAGACAAGTGAATGCTTCCAAAGATCATTCAGTGTCTTTTACTATTCCAAGCTGGTTTCTCCAATAGAAAATTAGAATACTTCATTTTAAAGTTGCCTACTGTAACGAGATGCACTATTCGTACGTTTCCAAGGGTCCTAAAGCAAGAGTTGATTCATCTCTGCCTGGATGTAGGCACGGTGATGAGAATCTTGCAGAAAGTTCTGTTCCTTGTGCTGAAAGGCTATTGTTAATACTACCACAAAGTAAGGGACATAGGACAGTTTATTTCTCTACTCTTCTATTTTCACCTTCCTGCCTTGTAAGCCTCGCGTGTGCTTTGTGTGTTCACGAGTGTCTAGATTTTAAGAGAGAATGTTTAATGTAGGGAGTGGGTCTTGGGCCTGGACACGAGTGTGTGAGCGAGTAGAGGAGAACCATGAGTCAGGTGAAGTGAGAGGTAAGTTGAAGGCTCTGGTGGAGAGGAAAACAGTTAACTTGCATTGTTCAATGTTAAATACACCTTCGGTTTGTATTTCATGTTTTGCCACGCATGTTCAGAAATGCCCCTCTCGTTTCTCATACTCACGCAGTTTCTGCTCAGACCCAGGCCAGCATAGACAGGCTTGCAGAAGAGAGCAATCCTCATCAGCCTAGGAAGAGGAGAAAAAAAAAATTGAATGTGTACCTTGTGGGGAGATGGCTCTCTAGAGTGTAAAAATGTGTTCCTGGGACCATGTGGAAAAGGGTTGAGAGTGAGGAACCCCGCAGCCGAAGAGCTGAAGCTTCCTCCCTTACCAGGCTTAGGAGTGCGGATGGTGGGGTCGCTCACCGCGTGGTGCTGGGGGTCGTCATCGTACCCAGCCCCTGGCAGGGGAAGGACCGGATACTGGGAATGTGTGGCAGAGCCTCCCTCTGCCAGGACGAGAGGTTGGGGTGTGCGGGTGGGGTGGGGGCCTGAGGGGTGGCTTGGAGCCCTGGTGGTGGCTGCCTGACGTCACCGGCCTCTCTGGCAATAGGCTGCGAGCTGAGCTCCCCGAAGCGGCGGCGGTAGCAGCAGCAGCGAGGCTTGGTCTCTGGCCCCTTCACTCCGCGCCTTCTGCAGCCGCCACTGCAGCCGCGCGGCGGGGGCTCCCTCCCTGTAGCCAGCTGGTGGCCCCAGGTAAGGGACTTGGTGGGGCTGAAGGTTCCAGGCTGCCGGGTGGCGGGGCGCGAGCAGGTCGGACAGCCCCGGCGGCCTGCGCAGGCACCCCTGGCGGTAGCTTCGGCCCCTACCCTGCCCAGCCCCGGCTTGCGCGCCTCCTCTCTGCTCCGCAGTGCAACAGTTTGCAGCTGCCTCTCGAGCACGGCAAGGGGGCTCTGCTGTGCGCTGCGGGTCTTCCTGGCTCTGGTCCCTGGGAAGAGCCTCGGGCTGGGGCTAGGGAGGCCGGAGGGAAGGTCCATTCCCCAAACTTTGCAAACGAGAACCCAGACCCTTCCATTATACTGCCGAGTGCAGGGCACAGGGAGATGGAGAGAAGGGGGCGTTTGCGGGGATGTTGCTTTAGCTGAAAAGGTGTTTCAGCTGCTTTTCTTTTTCTGGTTGGGGGGCGGGGGTACCAGGGAAGAAGGCTGGAGAATGGAGAGAGCGCGATCCAGCGCTTCAGCTGTGGCCACGGACAGAGGCGGAGTGGGATGTGGTTGCTGTGGTACCCCCATGGGAATGGGACTTAAGGGACCTAAAGCCGGCCAGGGAAGTAGAGTCTGGAGGGGGAGGGAAGAGAAGGCAGTACTGCATACCGGAGCCTGCTCGCTGGGCGGTTGGGGGTGGGTGCTGGGAAGGTTAAGATCCATAGGAAGACATTCACTAAGAGGGCGAAGGAAGGAGGAGAGTCGGTGCTCTGGGAAGCGGGGACCGCATTCATAGGCGGCTGTGTGTCTGTTGCGATTAGAAAGTTGTGGAGGGCGCAGGAAGGCTGCCTTATCTGCTGAGTAATCTATCTCTCCGCGGTGCCGGCGCAGACCCCTTCCCGGCGAGTGGCGCGAGCGTGAAAGCTGGCGGCTCGGGTGCGCGGCCAGGGGCAGCGGGCGGGCTGGGGTCCCCGGGCTGCGGGCTGCGGAGAAGACGGGCAGCGCCCGGCCGAGGCAGGGTGCCCAGAGGGCCGCTTTGCGGTGGTAGCTGATTCTTCCGGTCCTCCGGACTCCCCTGGGCAGCGGCGGGGATCCTAACTAAGCCTGTTCTCTTTGCAGCCTGGTGCCTTGGGAGAGCAAAAGGGCGCGTGGACACGCGTTCCAGGCGGGGCCAGAGAGGATCTCCTGGGCACCGCTCGCTTCCTGGCCGGCTTGCTTGCCCGCGGTTGCTCCCTCAGTCCTTCGCTCGCGCGTGCATCCCCTCCCGCACCAGGGAGTAGTTTTGGGTGGCGTGGGCTCCGTCCTCTTCTTGCCTGGTGGGAACGGTGTGCCCAAGAGAGGAAGTCTGGTGGGCCCGGCCCCTCCCAGCCCAGCGCCGATGAGTGCCAGGGCGCCCAAGGAGCTGAGGCTGGCGCTGCCGCCGTGTCTCCTCAACCGGACCTTTGCTTCCCCCAACGCCAGTGGCAGCGGCAACACGAGTGCCCGGGGCGCGGGCGGCAGCGGTGGCGGCACCTGCATCACGCAGGTGGGACAGCAGCTCTTCCAGTCCTTCTCCTCCACGCTGGTGCTGATTGTCCTGGTCACCCTTATCTTCTGCCTCATCGTTCTGTCCCTCTCCACCTTCCACATCCACAAGAGGAGGATGAAGAAGCGGAAGATGCAGAGGGCTCAGGAGGAGTACGAGCGGGATCACTGCAGCAGCAACCGCGGCGGCGGGGGGCTGCCCCCTGCGGGCGGCCAGGCCCCAACCCACACGAAAGAAACCCGGCTGGAGAGGCAGCCCAGGGACTTTGCCTTCTGCGCCCCCTCCAACGCCTCTTCCTCTTCGTCCCCTGGCCTCCCGTGCCAAGGTCCCTGTGCGGCTCCGCCTCCCCCGCCGGCCCCCAGTCCTCAAGGAGCACACGAGGCCTCCTCCTGTTTGGACACAGCTGGCGAGGGCCTTTTGCAAACGGTGGTACTGTCCTGATTGTTTAGCACCCCGCCCCCCACCTCCGCTCCTCTCCCCTTCCTCATTTCCAGCATCTTCGCCGTCCTTGCTTTTTCCCCCCTTCATCTTTCCTCTTCCACTTTTCTCTGGCCTCCCTCCCCTTTTCCTTCTTTCCGTATCTGCCCTCCCCTTAATCTGTTTTTCCTCCGCCGAGGCACTGTGCGGTATTTGTAAATATTGGGCGAGGAAAGTCTCGGAAGAAGAAATAACGCTGATAATACTTTATTATTAATATTTACAGTAATTATTATAATACTAATAACACAATCCAATCGCATGACAAATCACATAATTTCTCATTGTCATTGAAGGATGCGTCTTCCTCTCCACCCTGCACCCCCCCCACAATAAGGAGGAGAAACCGCACAAGCTACCAAATATTAAAAAAAAAAAGGCGTTAATTCCTGGAGCAAAGGGAGTGGAGGGGGCTGGTGTGTTGTACATAGCTGTCAAGTTAAGGTTCAGTTCCCTTCCCTTCCTCCCCCACACCACCCCCAAGCTTTCACTTTTCCTTCGGCTTCCCTCCCTTCCTGTTTCCACTCTCCGCCGGGCTCAGGCAATACTATATTATAAAGAAAACGTCTACATTAAGCACCAGAACTACAAGAGGCCACAGAGACAGTCCCAGAAAAACGTGTATGACATGTACCGATCTCTGGTCAGCCCTCTTTCTCACCCCTTAGTTAACCATTCCCTTTTCCAGGACCAGGCATTTAAATTTACTTTTAGAAATGTCCCTCGCTGGCCGAAAATCTTTAAATGAGTTGAAAGAAAAGAAAAGAAAGAAAGAAAGAAAAGGAAAGAAAGAAAGAAAAGAAAGAAAGAAAGAAAGAAAAAGAAAGAAAAGCTCCACTGCTCTAGCTCTCTGCCCCGCCCCCCCACTGGACACCTTTGACTTGGGGCATTTTCGGGATTCACAAAGGATCCAGAAGCTGTCCAGCCAGGTGTGGTACTGAAATTGCTTCACCGGACTGGTTACTTTCTTTGGTTGTGCAGGCAGAGGAGGGGCTGTTTGGGGAAGTGACTATTTTAGCTTTTTGTTGGTTTCTTTCTTCTTTTTCTACAGTCGGGTTTGCGTGTACTATTATTGATTTTATTATTAAACATTGCATAAGTTAACCTTTTTTGTAAAAAAAAAAAAAATACTAGGTGATGTGCAGTACTGAAAGTGCAGTATCTAACCAACCAGAATGTTTCTGTTTCATTTTTAGAGCAAGTGCACCTTTGTTATATATTTATTATATTGGTACCAAATACAGAAGCAAACTATAGTTCTGTACTACATCCTCCAAACTGTATAGTCTTGTTCTTACTTTCCATCTGTTGATATAATGGTTACCACTGGATGAGCAATTCAGTGGTGCAGGCCTGGCTTCTGCTGTTTCCAGAAGTGTTCTTTTGTACCTTATTCTGCAGTCGACTTATAAAAAGATAACACATATTTTTTTTTTGTTTTTTGTTTTGCAAATAACAGAAACAACCACAGCAGAAAACAACTAATGGATGTGCAGGAATGCCATCTATTAAAACTTGGTTAATATTTACACAGTACCTGTAGTCCTACCTGCATGCAGTTACCCCCTGGAGGCAGATGGGATGTGTGCTTGCTTGTACTCTATGTGTTTGAGGGGGTAAGGCTGGTGGGGATATTGGGCAATTTGGATGACAGGACATGCAAATTTCACGAGAAGTTAAACTCAGTAACTACTTGCAGGATGACAGTATTTAAAGCTTGTTCAGTTAAAAATTTGTGCCTGCATCTGAGATGCAGTGAAGGAAGGGATCTTTTCTCTTTCTCAGTCTGACGTACTTGTATTGGCTGGGTACACCAAAAAAGATTGAGAGAAAAACAAAGTGAGAGAGAGAAGATCGATATTTTTCTCCTCTCTTCTGATGCCAGACGAGGTCATCTATGTTAGAAATGGAGTCCACTGAAGGTTATTTACCACTTTGTTTCCCTTGGATTGATGATAAAAGGGGCCAGAAACATATTACAATCTTAATTATATGCAGTGGCATCTTTTCTTGGGAACCAATTCTTTGAGAGCTATTCAAATGTTTGGATAATTATGAATGAGGATGTTCTATAGAAAACTTGACCAAATGAGTTCTTATAACCTGCAGGGTGTAAGGCAATTGTGCCCCTAAGTGCATCCCTCTTCCAAAGAACTAGTAATTCTAGGTTCTCTGTCTTGGTTCCAGGCTTCTGTGCTCTTAGGTAGAGAGAAGAGTATTACCTCTGAGGTTTAGGTCATTTGTTAAATTCCCCGAGCTCATTCTGCATCTTTTATACAAATAATTTAACAAGCTTAATTTTAATCACCCATTAGATATTCACTCATGTCCTTTCCTGAAGCACAGAGGATCATCATTTAAGCATGCCATGTTATAATATTGAGAAGACCAGGTATTATCTTTGGGTTCACTATATTAAACAATGAACCAGATTCTCTCCAGTGCCTTAGTCACTTCCTAGTAATAGGTAAAGGAGTGCATTAACTCCCTCAGGCCGCTAGGGAATCCTTTAGTGCATCAGAGCTCTACATTGTACATCGGAATGACTAAGGCACTGTGAAGAAGAAAGTCCATTAATTTTTGTAGCTTACCCTCATCTAGCTGTAGCTCTTTAAACCTTATTACAGAATGACTTTTGGACTTGAAATTTGAGTAGAATCAGGGACTCAGAAGGGAGCTTCCTCATTTCCAATAAGCTCCACTAAGGGCATGGATATTACTTTCTCCCCCTTGTTTGGTGCACTTCTTACAGTGAATAATTTCCCGTTTTATTAAAGCAATAAGATGTTCTGTTGTGAGCAGTGCTGGATAATGATTCCATTTCCTTGGTGCTGAAGCTACTCATACGTTCTTGCCTTATGAATCACAGTGCATTCAAGGCATGCAATAACAGTCCCCTTCCATGGAGCAGTTTGTACACCCTAGGGGGTAATTACAAAATTGTCCTATGTAAGATTTCCCCAAAAGCTTAGAGGAAACAGGAGAAATGAAAGCATTATGGATACCGTTTAAAAAACATCTCGATACCTCTAAACATGGGCACACATCCATAATATGCTCTCATTGTGCACCTTTAAATACGTATGCCTTTCTCCATTGACTGTGGTTTAACATTTTTAATAATGCTCTTTGTAAAGATGACGTGGTTTGTGAGTCAAATTCCATGCTGAGTTTAATATACTCAGAATTCTAAGCTTCTGGTGGTGTCACTTGAGATTTTTTATGAGATGGTGAATTACATGAAATTCTAGTAACACCAGTCCCCACACCAAATTATTGAAATAAGCACATATCCAAGCAATTTGCACAGACCCTGTTTAGAGCATTGCATCTTATTGAGCTCAATTGACAGTCTCAGGAGTTTGGGATGCTACCAACAGGGCATTTTGGATTTCATTTATATGAAACAAAAGGCAATCTGGAAATAGCTAAATTTATTTTAAGGATTTTGTTCACTGATGTCCCGTCAAATGAATTGCTTCAAATCCCTATAGCTACAACTCAACTTCTGCACTTGCTGTTCAGTATTAATAAGGTGGCATGCTTGATTCTTACTGTTTTTAAAAAATGAGAATATTGGAGCGAGAATACCATTGTGTCAACTGTATGGGACTCTGAATCTTAAAGATGTAGATGAATATAATCTTCTTTAGAGTTTATATACACCCATAGATATGTATTTATATATGCATACATTTTGTACAAATTTACAATGGACTTTTTGTATTCTCTTTTCTGTCATTACAAGAACGAGATGGAAACCAAATTGTTGTTCCATCCTCTTATCCAGAGAGGATACTCAGAAGTCAGGTATATGCATGTACTTATTTCTCTGGGGTTAAATCTGAATGACTTTCTTTTTCTTTAATGAAAAAGGAGAGTCTTGTTTGGCTCGAGGAGTTGGTAATTAGATAAGCTTCCTTTCCTAGTTAGTGACTCAAATGTAGCAATGATAATGAATTTGTGACCATACCTATGTGGTCTAAATATCTAGATGGAAAGTAAAAACATCTAGAAGAGCTTTAGGGCTGTCTAGACCACAAACCTGGATTGTGGCTTGATTTTTTTTATTTTCAGCCTATATGTTGTGTGGAGATACAACTTATATCTGCATAGCTTAAAGGTAAAGTGAAAATTTGACCATTATCTGTTTAGTTTGGTATATAGTTTTTAGAAAATATGGATACATTAGCTTTAAAAAAAACTTGGCATTGGACTTTTCCACCATTTCTGTCTATATCGATTGAATTAATTAGATTTTAATTAGTGGTTAAAATTCCATTTTTTCCCCTTGTGTAGACATATGCTTTAAATGCTTTTCTGTGGGTGACAGTTGGGCAATTTCTAGCTGATATTATGTGGAAGTTGTAAGTTAAATTAGAACCAGGAACTTGAGTCCAATCTGGTCAGTCTCCTTAGGTATGTTCCCCTGTGAATCTGGACTTGGAATCTGAATTTGGAAAACCGCTTCTCTGGGCCATCCTTTTTGGGAATTAGTGATTTTTGGCTCATAGATGTTTTAGTTCACATTTGAATGAACTGAGCTATCTATAGAGGGGTTGAACTGAACCTTAATCTGACTCTGACTCTGATTTGGTTTCTGATTTACTTGATAACAATTGAGAAACAGCTTTGATGACCTGACATCAGTACTTACTAATGTCACCAACCTAGTGATCCGGTTGGTGCCATGTAGGAATGCTTAGCTAAGAATAAGAATTTAATCAACTTTAATTGAGGACAATGTCTTGTCAAGGTAATTCTACCTGTTTGAAGTGGGGACACTTGGGATTTCATTGGGTTATTTCCATAGGGAGATTAACAACAACAATACTGACAAGAGCAACAGAAAAAACTGATTTTTGAACTCAAATATATCCAACAGACAGAATGAAACAGATATTAGAATTCATGGAAAATTTGTTTTGCTTTTCTATCAATAAAAGAGTTTTCTTGTTAATTGGCTTTTTGGACACTATTTCCTTCTTGATGTAGAATATAGTGAGGTGATAAAATTACTCATTCTATTGCCCTCAAATGCTGAAAGAAATTAGTTTTTAATTACTACTCATCAGAACTTCTTCACAGACCAACCGCATCACAAAATGGGAATTTTGTAAATTTAGTATCACTCAATAAACTGAGTCCAGCCCAGTAATTTATCAGTCCTTTCCGGCAGAAGCGCAGGCTCTCTAGGTCATATGCTTAGTCTTTCAGATCTCCTCTTTTCCTGCCTTCTCTAGTATAATCTGGTATGTGAGGAAAGGATATGGTTGACATGATTTTGTGGCAATGAGGGAAATGGGAAGCCTCACATTCATCTATATTCCTTGGGTCCTGGCTGAACTCCGCTGGAAAGTATTGATTAGTACGGCTCTCCCATCTGAGATGCTGCTGTTGTGCTGATTTTTGCCACTGCAGTCTTAGACCCCGAGCCTTTCTCCTGAGTCTCCCGTCATCTTCCATAGGAGTCTGTATATCCTGCACCCTGCCACCCCTACGTCCAGCAGGACTCTCACACTTTGTTGTAGATATAGGAGCTTCTGGGTATCCTGCATGCCGTCGACCTACTATTGAGAGGCATGGCACCGCCTAGCTCCAGTTCCGCTAGCCCTGCTCCACGTCACGTGGTACCACGAATTAGGTTTTCCTGCTCCACTCTGGTACATTCCAGGGGGTGGAGTTGCCAGTACGCCCTAAGCCTTGGGCTTCTCCAAAACTACTTAAACATTTATGAAGCACCACCCCTTCTCTTTGTGTGTGGAGAAGAGAAGCATGAAAGGTTCAACAGCTGCCTGTCTCACTCTACTGTCTCATTTTTTCCCCCTCAGGATTGCCCCAAACTGCAAGAAGCAGATTTTCCTCTCAATGCCCCCTTTTATCTACCTGAGATTCCTTTTGCCATATCGGTGACATCCCATCTCTGCAGTGGGCTTTGTCTCTTTCCTGACTTCAGACTTATGACTAGCCTTTAATGGCAGTTAGGGTATAGGAGACAGAGAGAGAAGTTTATTGATAAGGGATCCTAAATTGGGAGATATTTGAGATACAATGTTACATACTAAACCTTTGTATAGTCTAAACCTTTGTATAGACTCATGTATAATCATGAGTCTATAAACTCATGATTAAGGTCCTACTCTCTCTTTTTCCTAGAAGGTGAGAGCTTGGTTATTATCCCACATTTATTTATTTGTGAACTTCTACCCAATCTCTCCATGTTTGGCTAGAAAATCTGGGTATGGATTGCATCTTTTACCTTGTTGTCACTATTTGGTATCCAAGAAGGCACAGTCTCTTCCCAATACTGCTTCATTGCTTTGACTACCCCCCCCCCCCCCCCACCGCAGGAGCTGCAGACTGCATGTTGGAAATGTTTTCCTTGAGCTGGGAGAAACTTCTAGTGGGTGTTGAATTCTGGAGTGGAGATGAACAGCTTTCTCTACCAAAAGGTGGCAGGAAGTATGGATTGGTATCACAGTCTAATCTCTAACCGTGGTCTGCTTCATTCCTCGGAGGTAAATATTCTTTAACCTCAGTTTTTTGATTCAAGAGAGGGGATGGGTATTTACTCAGCCAGGTCTCACAAGACTGACAGTGGACCTACTCACTAACTTCTTGGACCTTCCTGGGTCGACTTCATTAATTAAACACTAGCTGGGTATTCTCTTTCTGATAAGTTGCTGAAGTCCAGTCTCTTTTTCCAATAATACCTTTCTAAATATGGCCCAGTCTTGAACTGATGCAGATAGTATTGGTCATGCCTCTCTGAGAAGTTGGCTCCACTTCTCACAACTTTATAGACCAAGAATGGGCTCTGGTGATAACTTTTCTTTTCTACCTCTTTTCTACCTTATGCTGACCATTCTTTATCTGCATCTGCAAGTCTTTGTTCTCTCTCCCTGGGTCATGGGTTTGACTTAGGATTTTTGATTTTAGCCTGGAGGTTCATAGTGACTCTTTGGTACAAAACTCCACATAAATTTTTAAAAATCCTGAGAAATACCCTGAAAGGCACTGAGAAGTCAATAATACTCACCTTTCACAAACAGTCGTACAAAACAAATGTGGCTGTTCTGTCTTCCCATAATTCATCTTCTCTCTCTCACAGGGACCAACTTGCTGGGTAGCGCTTTTGAGAAAATTTTCAAACTCTCCAGCTCTCTTCTCTCCTGCTTCCTTCCATGAGAATGTTTGGGAATGCTTACTGTTACGTGACGGGAGCTGAGACGGAAGATTCCTCAGACCCGTGCAGTCTTCGATCCTCTCCGGTTTGAGCCACAGAGTGGCTGGTCCTGTCTGCTTCCTTGGTTGTACCAGAACCTAAGATTCTGGACTTTTTTTTTACAGTCTCCCCAAATCTGAGCCTACGGTGGCTCTTTTGTGCCAAACACAGGATTTTGCTGTTTTTGCTGTGTTTAAGCATCTCTGGACCCCTTCAAATGGGGCAAATGAGTATCTCTGAGTTCCTTAGGCATCCCATTCAGACCATGGGAAATAAGAAGCCTTCTAATTGCCTGTAGTCACCATCACTGTCACAGTGCCACTGCCTTTCTATAGGAGAGGGGAGAGTACTGTAGCTCTCTCTAGTAATGGTTCCCCCTGGTGTGGCCGGAGAGATTTTCCAAAGCCCCTGCTGGCCTTGAAGTCCGCAGACTCTCTGATTCTGTCACAATACTTACCACTGGACCTCTCTCCAAAGTTGTTTGTCTCTGAATCAGGGGCATTCAATGGCTTTGGGGACCAAGAGCCTTGGAATCCACCCTCCTCGAGCAACATTTGACGCCCCCCCCCCATTATCCAGTACTAGAAGAGATAGACTTTTTCTCTATGGTCTCTTATAGAGTCCTCTGGTGCAGCCAAACAAGAAGTGTTAGACTTGGGGTATTTTGCTTCCTAAACATAGTAGCCTCTGCCCTGCCCTGTACAGTAGCCTGTACCCTGACAGCCCTTAGCTGTCAATCCTCACAGCTAAGTCTTAAATGGAGGATAGGATGTAGAAGAGGGATTGACCTACTAATAAATGGGCCTCCACTAAGAGGTGCTTAAGACATACTTTATTGGTTATGCCTGTTTACACATAGGGAGTTATTTCAAGTTGAATGGCTTTGGTGATGTCTGAAGATACTGTCTCCACCTTCTCTTTAGCAGTGAGAAGTCCCTAAATTAAGAGCTTGGTCCTAGGGGTTTATGTTGTAGACTCCAGTTCAGTCTCTGTGGGGGAGATAATAAGTGTCACCAGTGCCTTGGTATGGATCAACCTTTCTAAATATCCTGCCATAGAAAGGGGAGAGGGGGATGTGTACGTCCCTAAGTTCCAAAGGTGCATGTGTCATCAGGGAATAATGAAGAAAGGAGAGGCTAGGAGACGCCCTTCTCTATCTTTGCCCTTATGCGCCTCACCCACTTCCTTCTGCCACATTGTGTCCTATGGGGAGATTACGGTTATGCCCAACATGCAAGAGAGTGGCTGCGATGTGACAGGCTTGTTTGCAGGGTCCACCCAGGTTAGTCCTGTTCTTAGACTCATCCATAGGTAGCGCCATTTTTTTGCTCCAGTTACACTGCCCTGTTTCTAACAGCTGTCGATCAGCCAGTGGTCTTCACGGTCTGACTGCATACGTGGAGCTAATCCTGGCTTGGCCACTCACTAGGTGT
>CM052815.1:87498637-87515158 GCA_028533885.1 Nasua narica | reverse complement strand
GCCCAGGGGTAAGAATGTGGTGTTTATTTTGAGAATATTATGTTCGCGCTCGGAGTGACATAAAAGAAGTCTGAAAAGTAGAAGTAAGCCGGATTATTAAGGGCCCTTCGAGAGTGGCATTTGAAAAGATGCCGTTCTTTTGTCAGTGGGGAGTCTGTGGGACATTCTGAATGTAGAGCAGAGTTACACATTTGGATTTTTAAAATACTACCCTGGCCGCCTCAGCATACAGAGTAGATGTGCTGGTGGCCACAGAACTGGATGGAGAGACACTCAGGGGCACACAGCTTCATAAATCCTGCAAGAGAAGATGAGGGGTTGAACCGAGAGGGGCAGGGATGAAGAACACTCACATATTCAAGAGTATGTTGGGTTATGGAATTGATGGATGATGGATTAATAGATGCTTGCTGTGAGGGAGAGGAAGCAAAGAGAGAAGGAAAAACAGGGAATAGTTGGATGGATACTTTCTTTTTTGTTGATTAGGGCAACCCTGGCCTGGGTGCTGCTTAGCTGTTGTGAGTTGGGGACAAAGTTCATCATTAATAATGAGAGTTTAAATGGAGGTCTGGGTTTTGCTGGCACAGCCTGAATGGGTTCGTCCCCAGGCCACGCTCAGACTGTGGTGAAGCCTCGTTCGATGGAGCAGCCTGTGATTTGGCATATGAGCTTCAAGAAATAGCACTGTCACTATCATGTAATTCCTGGATGACTCCTTGTCTGTCAAGTTGGAGGAGTTCTCCGTATGTCTAGAAGTGTGCATATGTTCTGACATTAGCTTCTATGGCATTTGCTGCAATTCTGAGACCTGCCTGCAGAGAATTGTGAAGTTATATAGGATCTACAATAAACCTTGCTTGGCTCTCTTGGAAGGAGAGAAGTGATGGATAACGACACCATTGGCGGTGATAAGAATCTATATGCTGGTGAGAAGGAATCCTAGGGTGTTGGTGAATTTGTTGAAATACCAGTAGAACCAGTATTATGGGGAAAGGCATGGTTCTCTCACTAGGTGGTCACCTTGGACAAGTTTCTTACCTTTCCATGCTTTAGTTTGTGAAGGCTTGTTGTGTGGATTATGTGAGAGAATAAAGGCGAAGGTCGACCGGCAGTGGGCAGTGAGTGCCTGCCAGTTCCTCTTTTTGCTTTTGTGGGGAGTGGCCAGCAAAGGGAGGGCCTGGTTTTCTGGTAGATCATTAGTAGCAAACTCATGTGCTTTGTGGTCTAACAACACATTCTAGTTTCTAGCAAAGTGCCTGGCATACAGTAGTTATTCAGTGTAAATGTTGTTGAATAAACAAGTGAATGAATCAGTTGAAATTCTATGGACACATGCCTGATGAAGTATTCTGATACTGCCGTAGGAATGTAGCCTGAATCTGCAGCAGCAAAGGAAAAATTAGCAGAGTATTTGTGACAGTCACCAATTTCACTTGACTCCTGGATGACAGTGAGCATGGCATCATTGGAATCTTTGGCATTTTCAGTGATCTGTATCTTCAAGGAAATATCTGGCAGATGTAGTGCTTCTCCACCACACACTATCCCTATTTATTGCATGCTTGTGGGAATAGCCCAGCAAAGCTTGTTTTTCTGACCCGAGCCTTAATACATCTCAGGGCTGGTGTAGGAACAGTGAGTCAGCCATGGGAATGGAGGCCAAATGGACATTTATTGAAGGAAGAGAATCAGGAAAGCTGTCAGTCACCTGGCATTTTTCAGTGCCCATCACTTCTTCTGCACTGAGGGAGATGCTTAAGAAGAAGGTAGGACTCAGTCCTCTCAAAGAGATTATGACTTAGTTACAGACAAGACTTCCAGAATGAACTAATACAAGCAAAATCAAGTTCAAGTTGCAATTACATAAATAATAAGCCAAGTTGAGTGAACACAGCTGATCATTTATTATACCATCTTCTTTCACTCTCTTGTCCAAAAAGGGAGCCATTGGATCCCACTTACATGTAGACAAGAGAAATCTGGATCTGACAGCAAGATTTGGAGTTGAGGCAGAGAGGCTTAACTCTGTCCCTTTAGACTAAAAGTGTGTCATTGTCCCTCAGGGGTTATGCAAACTACAGGCCCTTGGCAGATTTGCTATAATTTATCATTCCTCTTTTTAATCCTTTCACCTACTCCAGCATGCTTTTTGGCTCTCTGAACTGCCCAGTATCCCACTCTGTGCCCTACTTCCACTTGAAGATCTATCCTCCTCTTCTTTGGGTTGCTGGACTCAATGCCGACCTATGGAGAGGGACGTTTCCAATACCGGGAATGAGCAATTCTCTGACTCCAGCTGGGTGTCCTACAGTTCAACTCGGTTCTAACACTGTCTACCTGAGACAGCATCAGATCTCACAGGTCAGGGGCTGTGTCCCACGCGAGCGTTGCCCACCCCACTTCAGATGCCACTGGCAAGCACAGGTGACAACCAGCAGTGCCAGCTACAGATCAGCAGGTCCCAAGACCTACTTCTCAGGTTTAATTAATTTGCTAGAGCAGCTTATGGAACTCAGAGAAACATTTTATTTACTAGATCATCCATTTATTATGGAAGAATGCAACTTAGGAAGAGTCAGATTGAAGAAATGCCCAGGGCAAGGTATTGGGGAAAGGATGTGGATTTCCATGCTCTATGAATGTACCACTCTCCCCAAATCTTCACATGTTCACCAACCTGGAAGCTCCCCGAACTTCATCCTTTTGGATTTTCAGAAAGGCTTTATTATGTGGGTATGATTGATTGCATCACTGACCATTGGTGATTGAGTCCACCTTCAGCTTTTCTTTCCCAGCCGCCCCCCCTCCAGCTGCTCCCCAGTTGGACCAAAAGTTCCAACCCTCTAATCACAGGATTGGCTGGTGACAAGCCCCCACCCTTCTGTGCTTTCCCAAAGTCACTTCATTAACATAACAAAAGACACCTTGATTACTCCCCACACTGAAAATTTCTGGGGTTTGGGGAGCTGTGAGCCCAGAACCATGGATCCAGACCAAATATGTATTTTCATCTGAATAACCAAATAGATATTTTTCTTATAAAATGGAGAAATTGTACTTCCCAAAGTACAATACTTTCTATTTAGTATTCTACAGTACTTTCTATTTAGGACCATTGTCTGTGTCTGAAAATTGAGTATGAAAATGTGTTCCTCCCATAACATTATCTGACTTTTCCTTCTCAGGACTGTACCCTGCTATATTGAGCATGTGTAATTGGTATTAATCAATAACAACTATGAACAATTTAAGGTACTATTCTCATTCTCACAGAAGCCTCCAGTGCCTTAGGTAGGAGGGCATACTTCAAGGCAGGACTTTGCTTATAGGAGTGTTGGTCTCAAGACCCTTAAGGTCTGATCAAGGAAGTAACCATCTACTCAACTCAGCGCTCAGCAGGCAACACTCAGGACAGACTGAGACCTGTGGAGATCTCTAGCTTAAAAAAATGTGGCTTCCCAGTCTGTCCTCATCATGTGATTCAACATAAAAATAATGCAAACCTGTAAAATAAGTAAGGAAGTCCATTAGTAAAGTTCTGATTTTTTTCCTGTGACAATGATTTTAAGGCATTGTTACGATAACAGTTTTTATTTTTTCATACTGTGTCTGCCTGATGGGAAATCTAGTCAGCACCAAGCAGACCTAAGGGAGTGAGTTGGCAACCTAGTGCCCCCTCTACAGAGGCTCATAGTCTGGGTCATGACTGAGGGGCTGCCTCTGGAAAGTTTATCAACCAACTCTCTCAACCCTCTGGGCTTGGTCCTCAAGGAAGGGACATCCTTGGGTTCACATCAGTGTGCTTCCTCCCATGCAGGGAAGAAATGTTGGGACTAAGGGTCTTGTCCGGTCTGGTTGACACTGATTTCTAACTCTCCGTCAGCTTTGAGGGTGGAACACAGGAGTGTGCTCACTCATCAGGCTCTTTGCCTCTTTGGATGCCAGATCTACTTCAGGAGCTTGGCTAGGGCCATCAGTCACCACTGACGTAGGCTCCCTTGGGTCACTCCATCTGTGGGCCTGCAGTAGAGTCTTCCCAGGCTTTGTTCCCTTTCCTTGCAAGAGAAAAGCAAGTTGGGGCAAAATCTCCAGGAAGACCCCATCTTAACCCAACAGAGCATCATTGACCTTTATTCTTATTCCTTGTAAAAATGTGTCAACTTCATTAAGCAAAGGGACACTTTAACATCACTTAGGAACTATCCTATCCAGACTCCAAGTAGGTGCTTTGTGCCTGTTTTGTATTTAATCAGGCTATCTCAGTTAAGCCTCAGGTAAACTTCTTGGGGGTTATTATTCCCATTTTATAGATGAAAAACTGAGGCTGAGCTATTACGTAATTTCCCCATAATTGCCCCACTAGTAAGTGATCGAGTCTGGGCTTGCATTAAGGTTTGTCTAATTCCAAACCCCTCATCTTTCTTTCCCATGCTGCTAGAGGACAATACCATTCCGATGACTTTTTCGTATCAGTTTCAAATAATTACATTATTTCTGTGATACTCACCTCAATAACAAAGGGATATGACAAAACAAAAACATACCAGAGCACTCCTTAGGAGGGGGTACAAGAATCCATTTACATCCGAATCTGAAGGAGTGTTGTGGAGGAGGGAGACTGTTATCAGCCTATGGGATTTACAGGTGACCTGGGCTTGACTCAGTACTCACTGAATTTGAATCTCTGGAAATGCGTTTTCAGAACATGCATCTTTAGCAAAGTCCCCATGTAGTAGGTAATACAAACTAAAACCCCCATCCTAGAGGGGTGCCTGATGAAGCAGAATGAGGACCTTGAGGGAAATCTGTACATTTCTTTATATTTTATCAAGTTCAGAAAGGGAAACAGCTTATTTTTCAGAATTCTGTAAAGGACATATCCTCATTATTTATTATACAGGTGGAACAGTGATACTGTTTCTCTGTGTACTAACACACAGCACTGGAACTGAATGGAATTATGCAGAGTTTTGAGCCTGGTCCCTTTTTGTTGGTGTGAGAGAGACCAAAGAACCCCATGGCCCTCAGACTCTGATGTCAAAGTCAGTAGATCTGGCAAGGTCTCTCCTTCACAAAGACAAGTAAGTAGAATTATGCAGATTGGGTTGGCAAAGTCAGTGCCTCTGAAACAAGCCCAAAAGCCACAGACACCCACCAAATTGCACAAAACAGAGCTGTGGCCAAGAGGAATCACATGGCAGCTCCGAATGCAGTGAAAGAAAACGCTACCAGTATCGCTGTTGGTGTATTAGCATCACTGGTGGAAGTCATCACTTTCTCCTTTAGGACCAAAGAAAGTCATATGCGATATCAGAAATACTGATCATATCCTTCTCTTCCTAGAAACCAGATAGAGAGGGGAGAAAATTTCAAATTAGGCTTCTGGAAGGAAGAATGAGGAAAGGTGCTTTAATTAAAAAAAAAAACAAAAGGAAAGTGGGGCCATTAGCTGTCCAGTGTTTGAAGACACCAGTATCAAATGTGTGGTAGGGATTTGAGCTCACTTGTTTTTAAAAAATAATGTAAATGGAATACTTGGAAATGTTTCACTCTGATCTATGCAGTGATAATGAGCTGCCTAAGTGGTGCTAAGAATTTTACTTTTATTATCTCGTTCATTCTTCACAAAACACTGTGAAGTGGGGATTGCCCTCATCCAGAAACTACCAGGGGCAAAATAGGGCTTGGGGAAGCTGAGTGGCTTGCCTGTGCGGAAGTGGTGAGTCGCAGAGCCCATCTGGCCCCACAGCTCCGATTCCGGCTGAGTCACTCAGTTCCTGCATCGCCTCTGCCTCCCCAGCCGGGCTCTCTGCTGACAGCAGGCGACGCCTGGTCCAAAGTGAGAGTTTGTCCCCTGTGCGTGGCTGCTCCGTCAACGCTGGCTCTCCGTCAACGCAGGCCAACGTCTCTTCCACTGTTTTGAAAATGGCCTATAGCTAGGAGTTCACACTCCCTCCCCACGTATGCCCCGTTCCCGACCTGGCCTCCCGATGGAGGAAGAGCTGGACAGGTGCCGGTGGCCCATTTTTGAAGTGTGATGCGCTGCGGCGAAGAGCACGGGGCGTGGAGGCCGAGGGCCTGGCTTTGAGCCCTGCCCCCCGACTTGCGACTTGCGACTTGCAAGCTCTGTGCTGTTGACACTGTGCAGGCCACCAAGTTGTCTCCACCCCATTCCTGTGGTTTGCGAGACTGACATGAGGGTGAAAACGTGGGAGGGCAGGAGGGAGGGCTGAAGGAGTTCATACGTTGGATGAATTCACAGGTGCTTAGAACGGTGACCAGCACCCAGCGAGCACTCAGTCGATGCCATCGCTATGTTTGCCGTGGTCATGAAAGATGAGTAATGAGTGACCTCGGGGCCGCCAGGGCACTAATAGCAATGCCACTCAACAGCGGGCCAGCACAGCAGTCACCGGCAGATGAAACGGGGAGGCTGGCAGTGTGGATGCTGGACCACACCACCTGTCTTCGTATCTCGGCTTGACGCTCAGTAGCTGTGGGACCTTGGCTCACTCAATGTTTTCTTGCCTCGATTTTCCCACTGAGAAAGAGTAGTAATGAGAGTATTTCCTTCCAAGGCAGATTATAATGATTAACAGCCAGTGAACATTTCCAAAGTGTTTAGGAAATGCCTGGGACGTAGCAAGAACTGTCTACGTGTTGGGTAATAAACAACAAAAAAAGACCACCTTTGCCTGTTGTTGAAATCAGGCTGGTTAGCAAATTCTGGGAATGTGTGAACCTCAGCTTGTGAACACAGAAGCTCAGGAACCCTTAGACTGAAGGCCTTAGGGGCTTCTGGGTTCACGTACAAAAATAAAAAGAATGAGAACTAAAAACAAAGGCTTGTAGTTTGGGAGCAGTTCTCAGACCATCAGGAAGACTCTTGCAGAAATTTGGGCCTCAAACTGCGTGATCTTCTTCTGATGGTGTGAGAGTCCCCTGCACAGCTGGGGAGGTGTGGGGGGAGGGCAGCAGCGTGTACACCCTCCCACTGATGGGCACCCCTCATGATAGCATCCTTGGGCACTCCTAAACCTGGTTACGTGCCCAGTGGATGTGGGCAGCTCTGCAGGCCACAGGGGGAAGCATCTTGTGGTGCAAAGAGCATAGACTTTGGAATTAGTCAAGCCTACCTTGAATTCCTGCTACTTCGTTTGCCAGCCATGGGACCTGTAACAATTTACTCAGACACTCTGAGCCTTTATTTTTTCAACCTTATAATGGGGATAATAATGCCTACTTATACAGTGTTTGATTTAAAAAAAAAAATCCGTATTGTGCATCTAACACCATGAGTGGGACACGAGCCATGGTTCCCCGTTGAAGGTGGCTGTCCTTCATTGTGCACTTGCGATGTACCCAGGCTCTGTATTAGGCACTTAGGGTCCATTATGACACTTTATAAGGTTCTAGGAGATAAGTTCTATTAACTCTTGTCTCCATAAATGAGGAAACATGGGGTGGGCAGGGTAAAACAACCTAGCCAGAGTCACACAGTTAGGACTGGTGGGACTGGTGGTTCCATCTTGGTTTTGTCCAAGCCTGAACGCTCTCACACTGCCCTTCGCTGGTCATCCCCTCTACTTCATTCCGGTCTGTTCAGAGGTAAACACATTGCATTGAAGACCACCCACTCTGAGAGCAAACATACGGACTCCGCGGTCATCCTCAGGTCTTCAGTAAAAGCCAGGGCAGCTGGGGGTGAGCAGAGCGGAGCCAGACAGCAGAGCTGACCAATCCCGTTGGATGCACTTTATCTACAGAAGGACAGTGCACTTTGAAGGGCTGACTTTCAGCCCTTCCAATCCTGGAGTTCCGAGATATCCTGCTCCAGAAGAGACACACCGCGTGTTGCTGTTACACGACAGGGCTATGGCGGTATCACACCGGCTTCATTAAAGAGCTCTGATTAAAACCCCAGCACATGGTCATCAGTGATGTTTCCACTCCTTTGTATCCTTGAATGAGGCCTCCAAACACCTTCCAGTAGTTTGCTAGGCATGTTATCTTCTCCTCGACTTCTGTTACTCCTTCTTGTATCAGTAAATCCCGGGAAGGCTAGTGGGCCTCCACATTTGGAAATGAGTGCACCTGGACATTCAGTGTCCATTGGCTTTATAGTTTTATAAGAACAGCTCATTTAAGCAGGGAATCCCCCGAATAATGGACTGCATCTACCCCAGCTTGAGAGAGAGAGAAGCAAATAAAATAGCAAAGAAACCCCATAGCACAGACAGTACTCCCTAGGGGGCTTCAGGGTCCGGGACATTCTCCTTAGACTTGAAGCCCAAATGAAATGGGTGTGCATAGCACACACAGTTGCACAAATCTGATCCTTCTCACATTGTGTGAGACATTTTCTTTCCCGGTTAGGAGTACCTTTGTATAGGATGAGCCTATATTCTTCTAAAGGGATTAGGGATATTTATCTTCCCACTCTAGAAGTAGATAGGTATGATTGCCCTTTTACAGAGATGGTCTTAGGATGGCACATATACTGGGGAAAATGAGTTACCACTCACGATCCTAATCATCTACCGTATGCGACCC
Organism: Nasua narica; assembly: GCA_028533885.1. Classification (NCBI taxonomy): domain Eukaryota; kingdom Metazoa; phylum Chordata; class Mammalia; order Carnivora; family Procyonidae; genus Nasua; species Nasua narica. Next base: position 87,506,605 of record CM052815.1, on the reverse strand, counting down.
ATTAAATGGGTCCAACACACTAGTACAAGTTGGATATTTCTCAGCAGCCACCGGCAGTCTTCTTCAAAATCACTTCAGGCCACTGTGATTTACTTGCTCTGCCAATTCTCTCTTTGTTGTCTTTCCAGCGTGCTGACTATTGGCTCCATGCTACGGCTCCTCTTCTCCCCTCCAACCCTTGCATCCATGACCCAGTTTCAGTCTTGTCTTCAGTCATCTATAACAGATGCTGTCACTGCCTCTCCCAATTCTCCTGACAGCTGTGAATGTTATGTAGATTTCCTTCCATGTGAATGGCTTCTTACAGAAAATACCACAACTCTCTGAGTGCTTTTTCAGGCTGCAGGAGAATGCCAAGACTCCTCACCTGGTAGTCAGGAGTCGCAGGGACTAAACATGCCTGGGAGCAGACAACCGCCAATGACACGTGGGAATTGGAAGATAAATACCTTGGGCTCCTTGCTCCTAGCATGGACTCATTCTGAAATGTATTCTCTAGTCTCCTAGAGATTCTTTTTGACCCATTTTTACCCTCTTCTACGGGTGCTTTCTGGAGTCACCTCCCAAATGAACTAATGTTACTTACATTCTGTCTCAGGGTCTGCTTCTCATAGTACCCAACTAATCCAGTTGGAGACACCCGCCACCTCTGGTACCTGAACTAGTAGCCGCCTCTGGAGACCTAGAGTAAGAGAGCCCAGCTCCTCAAAGCTGCCACAGACCCCCTGAGAAATGCCCCAGGCAAAGATGACCTTCACCTGGGTTCTTCTAGGCAGCAAGGGCTCGAGATATTGCAGTTAACTACATTGATGGAGAATTTCATGATTTATTCGAGTAGACAAAGTAGACAGTTTGTGAAGAACTTTCTCAATTTACTTGAGCGTGTCAGTATCATTTCGTATACATCTGGCTTATAAGGAGAAGTAATAAAATATGGTGGTTAAGAGCTTGAGCTCTGGAGTCACAACAGATCCTGGTTCTGACTCTTGCCATGCCCATGACCTTGGGGCAGAGTAATTAGTCTCTCTAGGTCATAGTTCCTTTAACTATAATAGATAAGATAATAATAGAGATAATAATAGAGCCTATCTCAAAAAGTTGTTGGGAGAGTTAAATCCCATAATACTAGAGCCCTTGTCATAGAGCCTACACACCCAAATGGGTACCTGCTATCATTAATACGCCATAATATGTCCCAGAGCATAACATAGCACACTATGCCCTTCATCAAGACAGAGAAAAATAGGTATGGGTAGACACAGAAATCTGTAGATTTCACTTTCCTGCTACATAATAAATGGAGATTTGGGTTGGGGTTTGGGGGAGGGGATATGATCCCCCTGGATTAACACATTGCTCCTGATTTGGGACTTGTTGCCTAGAAGTAGAGCCCAACATGGGCATGCTTGTACAAGTAGTTTATTGTTGGGGGAGCACTGAGGGGGTGAGGAAGGCAGGATAGGACAGAGGAAGTAGCTAAGTAAAGATGTAGATTTATTTGAATTTAGACTCAACCTAATCCCTGATCCAGAAAGCTCTGGACTGTGAATGGCTCTACAGAGTTATTCCATATTGAGGCAAGGGGACAGCTCTTTTGTACCCCATGTCAGTCAGTGCCTGAGTGGTACACCTCTGGAGGGAAGGCATAACCCCCTAGGTATTTCCGGGAGAGGTGGCTTTCATTTGCCGAGGACACTTCTCAGCAGAAGGGCGCATCTGTGAACTGTTAGCGGCCACCATTCCCAGGGGCTGGGGGATGGGTACAATGGTAAAGAGTCTCTACATGAGACCTCATCAGTTACTGTTGAACTTCTCTATTTCCATAAAACATATATCATATTATCTATAGTAATTTCTGCTATGGTGATTAGACAAAAAACCCTACCAATGCTTATCCTGCTTCTTGATCAGTTGGTAACACAAAGTATACCAGTAATCTTCCTCCCTCTCCAGCCCCCAAGCATGTGACTTCTTGCTGGACTTAGTAGTCATTGGCTATTACTAAGGAGCACTTGTAAAAGTGTCTCTCCCTCTGGTAACTCCTAAAACTTCCTGGTAATCTTGGGGGTTCTGAATTTGCTCTCTGATCTCACCTCTGCATCTGGAAAAGTCTTGGTTTATGAGAAACCCGCCAACCTGTTTTCCCCTTTACCCCATAACTACTCTGTTTATTAATGGCAAGCAGAGTTGGCAAGCAAAGGCAGGTAGTGAACACTGGGTTCAGATTAGGAGGCCTGAGCCTGAATACTGGTTTTACCACCTATCGGTTGTGTGATCACTTTTCCATCGGGCATCCTTTTCCTTTTTTATAAAACTGGTTCAAAAGACCTGCCCTGAATCATTTACAGAGTGGCTGTATGATCAGGTGAAAAAAAAAAAAACATGTACTAACAGGCTTTATAAAACAATATCCTAAGGCAAGTTATTCATATGATTGTGACTGCAGTGTTTGGTCTTTTGATCTTTGGCTGTCTCTAGCCTTATGACTTTGGTTACTGTGAGTCATCTCTGCGAGTCCTTGCAGAAGCCTCAGCAATTGTGTCCCTTCCTCTGCACGTTGTCCCTTAGCTCTCTGGTGATCCATTTTCTTCTATCTCTGACCTCCAAGTAATTCCTATGGGGAAGAGAGTTCCTCAGGCTCTACAAGAGATTTCCTAAGAAAGGCCAGTGGAAAGATTCAGTGAGAATACTTCTTACCAAGCATAGTCACCTGAAGTCGTCCTTGTCTGGTTGAAAGTTATCCAACTTTTATGTAAGGTTAGCTTCCCAGAAAAACAGAATTGTGCTGCTACCACCAGGGAAGAGGATTTCAAAACCCATTAAAATGAATGACTTAACACCAGTATATTTATTTTGTTTATTGCAAAATATTATTTTAATACACAAGTTAACTTTTTTCAGAACTGTCCTGAGAACCCTGTAGTGCCATCACGTCTGATACATGTGACAGTGACACACATCATGCCTGATACGGACCCGGGGCACTTTGCAATCACAGAGAGGAAGTATGGATGTTGGCATTTTGAAGGCGGTGACTCGTATGGTGTGTGTGTTGGGAGAGAGAGACTGCCGAAGGTTTTTCTCAAGATCTGATACTTTGAGATGATTTACGAAATTACTGAAATTGTCCGTTCACTTTGTTTGGGTTTAGATTATTGAACCTATTGCATTTATTGATAACTCAGTCTCTGTCCTGAAAGAAATGCCATGTAGGAAATGGAGCTGGGGAGGTGGTGCCTGGGGGAGCATCCGAGGGCAGGAAAGAAGGAGGAGGACTGCAAAGGGAGACTGAGACTACGCGTGCCATCAGGATTCACCAGATCGTTATGCCAGCGTGCAGCCACGCAGGGCTCTTTGGAACCCACCCGGGGTGGCGTAGCACAACAGGGGGGATGTGATCTGGTTATGAAGGCAAGTGAAGGGATCCAATAAACAAGTTCACTTCTATTACTGAGGTCATATAAAACCTTTCCATTTAGAACGTGGTCCTCAGACCAGCAACACAAGCATCCCTCAGGAACTCGTTAAACATGCAGAATTTTAGGCCCCACTTCAGAGGTACTGAATCAGAATTTGCCTTTTAAAAAGGTCCCCAGGTGATTTCATATTAGCGCCGATAAACAGTCCTATAAAGAAGACAAATAGTATAAGACAAAGTGTCTTCTTTCAGGAATGAGGCAGTAGGGCTATAGGAAACTTAACAAAGACTTTTGTGAACACTTTTTCCCCCCTCTAAAATCACCTTTTCTAAAGGAGTTCAGTTTATAGTGGAAGAAACAGAAAAGTAAATTGATCGTTGTAATACAAAGTGATGAATGAAGAGATGTATCTACTTGCAAACATGAAAAGTTTCACAGAGAACACTGTTTAGTAGTCTATCTAAACTTTTTTTTTCTTTTATTCCTTTTAGCACCTAAAAACTCCTTTGCTAACCAGTATTATAGCAATGGAAGGAACCAGGCTCTCTCACCTCTGTCCTTCTAAAAATTGAGGGCACTTAACGTCTTTCTGAGGGTCCTCTCCTCGAGGCTCTGATTGCCACTCTTCCCCAGGACAGGACCTCTCACCAGCATACCTGCTTCTATCTGGCCCTGTACTCAGGCCCTCTTTCTGAGCCTGATCGGGCTTTGCCTTGTTTCCCTGCACCTGAGTCTTAGTCTTAATAAATTCGATCCTACTTGCCAGCGCTGCTATCTCCAATTGCTCCTAAAGACTGAAATTTGTCTGGATTCTACATTAGAGTTGTGCTTCCTTTTGAGACATCCACCCACATCTGGATTTCTAAGCGTGACCTGGCTAGAGTTTCCTCATTTTTTTTTGAGTTTCCTCATTATTATATTTACTGTTCCCCTCATGACCTTCCTAGATTATTTATGATATAAGTACCATATAGAAACATGAACAGTATAATCAAGCTAGGGAATGGGGATTTGCATTGCTATTTTGTTTTGTTTTGTTTTATTTTATTTTACTTTCTTATTTATTTATTATATTCAGTTAGCCAATGTATAGTACATCCTTAGTTTTTGATGTGCTCAACGACTCATTAACTGTGTATAACACCCAGTGCTCATCACAACACGTGCCCTCCTTAATACCCATCACCTGGTCACCCCATCCCACTACTCCCCCCCGCCTTTTGTAACCCCCAGTTTCCCTGAGTCCAGAGTCTCTCATGTTTTAAAAGGTGGTCAGGAAAATCTTTCTGATAAAGTAGCCTCTCTCATTCGCCATCTTTTTCTGTTTGTTTTACATCTTGTGTTTTTCCTTAAAAAAAAAAGAAAGTCCTTTGTAGTCATTTTAATGAGATTCTGAGAAAAGAGCAAAGATAAACATAAACATTTATCAATATTAAATGAAGCTATAACTGCATTTTCTAGCACAACTATTAGTCACCTTGTTCTTTTTTAGATGTGTAGGACAAAATAGGCTTATGAAAAATTTAGATATCCCTATGTTGAACTCAGTTTCAATTGAGATCCTACATTAAGGGTTTTCCTAATCCCTAGAGATCCTTGTTACAAGCACTCAAATTCTATTAGAAAGTATTAATTTAAAAACACACAATACCTTTTCAAACATGATTTAACATCTTAAAACCAGTTTCTCGATATCACCCAGATCTTTGTATTTTTTTAACCTTGCCAATAATTCTATGTAGAAAATTAGTATCCAGTCTGCCTGGAATTTTTATTTAGCTTATCTGGATACAGAAAAGTCAAAATTCTCTTATGAAGTTTAAGTGTTTTTCCAAAGTATTTAGCATTTAAATTTCTGGGATGAATGCTTTGCTCCTTTTACCTTCTCACTATAGGCCTGCTTTGGAAATGGATTCGGTTATATATTCGACAAACATTGTTTTTAGTTTATTCCTGAGGTACATTAACTTACCACAAAGAGGGCCCATTAAAGTGATGTATAAATCAATGGCATAGTTATTAATGGGCTAATAACAGGTTGTCAGGCTTTAGTAGCCTAAAGACTACCTAATACGGAAGTTAACAGCAGGAAAGCCGTGAAATCTTAGGTCTGTTTCTTATTCTGAGAGGAAAATGAAAACATACATGTTAAAGCTGCAGCTTCAAAGAGTTAAAAAGGCATCCTTTTCTCTTTGAGATGAAACATTTATCTTCCAAAATTGTCTTTAAAGTAGTAGGACACTAAGTCGTAGACTGTGATCATTGACAGTGAAACATGTACTTTTCAGTGCAGTGAGTGCCTCACTTAATGCCAGGTGATCATCTCTTCACTTACTTATTTAAAAAATGCTTATTTACTGCCTCCCTTGCACTGGCCACAGTTTGAGTACCAGGGACACAAAACAAAAAGGAAAGATAGTTCACCTATCCTCTTCAACTGATAGTCAAGTGGGGTAGAGAATGAATTAACAATTCCAAGTAGAAGTATTCAGTTCCAGAGACACCCAACCTTCCCTTTAGGAGCCAGGCAAGGAGTCAAGGGAAGAAAGCATTATTCTAAGTTTCCAAGGAGGTCAGCATAATTATTGATGGAAGGCATTCTAGAACACTAAAGTTTCACAATGGTAGGGTCTCTGTTCACCTTTCTATCACATCACTGAGCATAGCATTAGTACACTGTAGATCATCCATAAATATCTGTTGAAGGAAAGAGGAGTGGGGGATAAAATAAATGTTCAATACAGTATCAAATGAATTTGTGTGTGTGGGTGTGCGTGCGCGTGCGTGTTTGTGCTTATGCATCTGAAACTACTGATGCTGGATGGCATCTCCATACTGCCTCAGTTTTAGAGTTGTTTCTCATGGGTAGGAACCAAACAATGCTACATACGCAGTTGCTTGCCTAAGCAGTGGGTTTAAGAGTGATTGCTAGTCATTCAACTGGATTATAAATTAGACTATCATTTTTATTTTTCAGATGTCTACATGAGCCTTCCATTCTTACTGCCCCTATCGTTCTCCATACAACAGAGTAAGACTTTTAAAGAATTGGATAAGATTCAGATAAAATGTAGAAAATAATTAAATTACTTATTCATCAAATATCTATGGAAAGTCTTTTATGTGCCAGGCTCTGTAAGAAATCTTGGAGATAGGAAGATAAAAAGGTACTATCCTCAAGGTGTTTACAATCTTTGAGGGAGACAGATGCTGAAACACACAACGTGTTGTACACATTATTATTAAGGTATATATAAGATGTTATGAGACCACAGAGGAGGGAAACTGATTAGAGTGTGTGGGATGAGGTAGAATTGCTTATCAGGGAAGATTTCTGAGAGAAAATTCTGGCTTGGCTGAATATTGTAAGTAAGGGTTAGGTTATCAGGGTGGTAATGGAGAAAGGGGATATTTCTTACAAACACTGGGGGACTAGAGATTGTGATGTGTAACAGTAGTGAAAAGTTAGCTAAGTGTAGCATGCTAGGTAGGGATAAGGAAAGGAGATTTAAAAAAAGGGTGGTGGAAAATGTTCATTGCAGCACTGTTCACCATAGCCAAGACGTGGAAATTGCTGATGTGTCCCACTAAGAGATGAATGGATAAAGAAAATATGGTGTGTGTATATAGTAGAGTATTATTCAGCCTTGCAAAGAGAAGAAATCCTACTGTTTGCAACAACAAACATGAGCGTGGAGGTCTTGTGCTAAGGGAAATATACCAGTCGCAGAAAGACAAATGCTGCATGATTCCACTTACCTGAGGTGTCTGAAATAGTCACACTCATAGAAACAGGGACTGCAGTAGTGGTTGTAGGGGGAAACAGGGAGTTGTTATTCAGTGGGAACTGAGTTTCAGTTATGCAAGCTGAAAAATTTCTGGAGATCTTCCTTATACCGTACTGCCTGCAGTTAATGATGTGTATTGTGCACTTCAAAAAATTTTTAAAAAGTAGATCCCAGGTCAAGTGTTCTTACCACACACACAGACACACACAAAAGCAAAGTATAGGATATGTCTATTACTTTAATTGTGGTGATGGCATCACAGGTGTTTACATGTCTACACTTATCAAACTGTGCACATTCAATATGTACAGTTATTTGTGTATCACTTACAGCTTAATAAAGCTGTTAAAAAAGAGAGATGGGGGAAGTGGGATAAGAATGATTAAATGCAGTCCAATCATAAAGAACTGTTGCCATGAAAAAGAGTTTGATTTCATTCTAGAAAGAATCCTAAAGTTTTGAGTAGAGGAGTAATGTCAGATTTGGATTTTAGATGTATGGCACTGTCTGCATAGGAAATCATGCCTAGATTCAGGGAGATGACTTAGAAGGTTGTGATTGGTGATGAGAGCCTGAAAGAGAGTTACAGGCTAAGAAAAGTGATGTTTTTGAAGCACAAATCAGGAAGAGTAGGGGAGGATGTAGAGAAGAGGGGCAGAGATGTAGAGATAACTGGTGGAATGCAGTCCCAAGAAATCAGAAAGGAATTGAATCTATAGCTCCGGCAGAAACTAGGCCTTTACAAGAGAATCTTGTAGCCC
>CM052815.1:87476886-87498137 GCA_028533885.1 Nasua narica | reverse complement strand
ATTTAAATAAAAATTATGATTTAGGAAAGAAGAGGTTGAGTAAACTGCTCTAGGAGGTCAGGGGCAGCCTGAAGAGGTCAAAGGGGAGAAAAAAATAAGAAAAAGCTCATATTCCCATATACAGTTATTTTCCATTCCCATCTCTCTGCCCCCAGACTTAGCTAAGCATATTATGTCATATATCAGTACTTTTTTCCTTTTTATTGCCTCTTATCCTGAATAGTATCTCATTTTATTTTGCTTATCCATTTAGCAGTTGATGAACACTTGGATTGCTTCCAATTTTTGGCTATTTTGAATAATGCTGTTAAGAACATTGATGTATAAGTCTTTGTGTGGACATTTTCATTTTCATGAAAATAGGAAGTGAAACAGAGTGAGATTTGTGGAATAATATCAAGAAGTCATACATGAATGTACTTGGAGTCTCTGAAAGGAAAGCAGAAAATTATTTGAAGAAATAATGGCTAAAAACTTTCTAATATAGATATCAAACCAAAGGCCTAGGACCACTGATCCCAAGAAAGATAAATGGAAATAAAGCCATAGTACATAGGTACATCACAAACTGCTATTTGAAAGAGAGAGAGGGAGAAAAAGAGAGAATATTTTAAAACGCCAGAGAAAATAAAACAGACTGTACATGTAAGGATAATAATACAAATTAGGATGATTTTTCGTCAGGAACAATAGAAACCAGAAAGCAATGAAATGACATTTTCAAAGAGCTTAGAATAAAAAATACTGTCAAGCTAAAATTCTATTTCTAGAAAAAAATTTTTTTTTAAAAAGGTAATTCAGATCACTGGTGGTAAAAATAGACAATTCTGGGACAACCGGGTAGCAATTTGCAAGAAGTTAAAATTACATCCATATCTCACACCGTATACAAGACTAAATTTCAAGTACTGTAAGAAAGTGATGAATTCTTATTTGACCTTGGTGTAGGGGAATGTGGTCTAACCCTTTTGAAAGAAAACTTGACGATCTCTCCTAAAACTACATGTATACTTACCCCTGACCTATAAATCTTACTCCTGGGACTATAACCTTAAGCTACACCTCTATCTGGGGTGCCTGGGTGGCTCAGTCGATTAAGCGATTAAGCGTCTGCCTTCACTTCAGGTCATGATCCCAGGACCTTGGGATCGAGCCTCACGTTGGGCTCCCTGCTCAGCTGGGAATCTGGTTCTCTCTGCTCCTCCCCCCTCTGCTCATGTTCTTCCTCTGTTTCAAATAAGTAAATAAAATCTTTTTTAAAAAACAAAAAAAGATACACCTTTAGCAATACAAACATACATATGCACAGCTTATTCATTGTAGCATTGTTTGTAATAACAAAATACTGGAAATAATTAAAATGTCCATGCATAGGAAAGTGGTGGTTGAATAAATAGTATATCCACACAAAGAAGTATTAAGCAAATTGTCAAAAATTTGAGATAGATCTCTAAGAACAGATTTTGAGTAACTTCTAGAATATGTAGGTGAGTTAAAAAAACAAGCAAAATACTAGTAGCTATAGTGTACTACCATTGAAAGAAGAGAGAGTCTAATAATATACATATCAGTCTTTTGTGCAAAAGAAATACAGGAAGGCTACACCAGATACTAGAGATTGGATACTTATAAGAGGCTGGGAAAGTGCTGGAAAGGAGTGGGTAATGGGCGACAGGTTAGTAGGGATGAGGATGGAGTGATAACTTCTTGAAGCATAACAGCTTATATAATTACAGAAAGTAAATAGTTAAAATTAACCATGTTGTAAGGAAAACTTAAAATGGAATCCAAACAGTATTCAGTTAGCTCAACTTTACTACAAATGCAGTGTGTGAATGAATAACATAAGCATATTAAAGGGTACAGGGAAGAAAAGAACTAACTTAAATAATGTTGGGAAGCAGTATTTTGACTTTTTGACTACTATGAAGCTAAAGGCAAAAAGAACTATAGGGAAATACGGTGATCTACTTAGTAATTCTGTTATACTAAGTATATGGGTTACAAACTAACTACTTTATGTGTATAGTAAGAGTAAGCAAATAGATGAATTTATTATAGATAAGGAGAACAAAGTTTCTCATAGAAAGAATTTACAGATAAGGAAGCAGGAAACTGCAATAAAACTTGTAATATTGGATTGCAATCAAAGATATCAATATGTACTACCCATGGCTTTTTAAAATATATACAGATAAAGAAATATATATCACATTGTACGTAAACACACAGGTATTTAAATACTTCAGTATATTTCATGGCTCTTTGCTGAAAGAGCCTAGGAGCTCAGATATTGAGAAAATACCATTTTGCAACCAAAGGAACCAGAACTTACTGGAGAAATTAATTCTGGGACTGAGACATGGAAAGTACAAGGTGAACTTTATACATCCTGTGAAGTCAGAATAGAAGAAAGTGCTTAAACATGTATAACAAGAAACTGGGTAACTAATACATTTCTTTTAGGAATGTAAAATTGTACAGTTGCTCAGGAAAATAGTTCAACTGTTTCTTATATAAAATTAAACTTGCAATTATCGTTAAGTCCAGAAATTGCACTCTGGGAATAAATTCAAAAGCAATAAAAACTTATGTTCACATAAAAATCTGTACATGAATGTTTATAGCAACTTCATTCATAATATTCCAAAAGTAGGGGGAAAAAAGATGTTCCTTGATGAGTGAATGGATAAAAAAACCTATTGAATATCTCAACCATGGTATATTAGTAATAAAAAAGAATGAACTGATACATACCACAACTTAGATTAATCTGCAGGGCTTATGCTGAGTGAAAAAAAGCCATTCCCTAAAGATGATATACTGTGAGTCCATTTATATAACATTTTTGAATTGACAAAGGTTTAGAGATGGAAAATAGATTAGTGGTTGCCAAGGATTAGGGACCATGACAAGGAGGGTGGTGAGAGGGAGGTGGAGTTTATAAAATGGACACACAGGGACGCCTGAGTGGCTCAGTGGGTTAAAGCCTCTGCCTTCAGCTCAGGTCATGATCTCAGGGTCCTGGGATCGAGCCCCGCATCGGGCTCTCTGCTCGGCGGGGAGCCTGCTTCTCCCTCTCTCTCTGCCTGCCTCTCTGCCTACTTGTGATCTCTCTCTCTGTATCAAATAAATAAATAAAATAAAAATTAAAAAAAAAAAAACTAAAATGGACACACAGAGGATCCTATGGTATTGAAACTGTTCTGTATCTTGACTATAGTGGTGAATACATAAAATCAAACAAGTGATAAAATTGCACAGAACTAAATACACACAAATAAGTACAAATTAAACTAGAGAAATATGAATATGATAGGTGGATTGTATCCATGTCAGTATCCTGATTGTGATATCGTACTGCAATTTGCAAGCTCTCTCATGTAGGAGAGCTTGAGTAAAAGGTACAGGGTTCTTTCTGTATTATTTCTTACAAGTGCATACAAATTTATCATAATCTCCAAATAGAAAGTTTAATTAAATAAAAAAGATGGTGAAATGACAAAACAACAATACCAACACAAATGTTAACAGAAGGAGATCCCAGTGCCTAATGCTGGAATAATTTGAGCAACAAAACAAATAATAAAGAGTATTAAATTATGATTCATATGATAAAGTAAATATCCATGGGAGTAAACTGATACAAATTAATCAATAAACATATAAATGGAAGAGACCACTCTTTTATACAGAGAAACCCCAAATACAAATGGAGAAGAAATTAGAGAAATATTAAATAACCATTAGGGGAAATTCTCAAAAATAAGTATTTACATAATGTCTACCAATGATGCTAAAATCGGTGGTCAAAAATTCGAGAAGTAGTGTATTAATATAGCCTCAAAACATTTCTCCCAAAGTATTTATCAATTTAAAAGGAAATGATATTATGAATAAAGCTGCTATGAACATTCATGTACAGGTTTTGCGTGAATATAAATTGTACTTTCTCTGGGATAAATGCCCAACAGACAGCATCCTAACTAAATAATCAAAGTCAGTAAAACTAGTAGTAAGACAAATTAACATCTTGTGCTCCCCTTATATATGACACTTAAAAAGTCCGTGAATACAGTTAATGTAGTAGATCCATTTTGCTCAATTCTTGCGTATCTCTATAGCCAGAAAGATGACTCTGTCAAATTCTGAAAACCTCGGAATAATCAAAAAAATAATTGGTAATGATGTTATTCCATATGCCTAAAGTACTGACTCAGGATAAACCAGGTTGTTGGCATGTTTGAAGTAAATAGGAAGTTTCATGGTATCTACTTAGAACCAGATCCGGGGTCTGGCCATGTGGCAGAGATGTGCCTGTGTGACCAGCTCCTGTTAGGAATTTTGGATTCCAAGACTCCAGCTGGCTTTACTAGGCAAGGGTATATCACACACACTCCTGTAGTTCACAGCTAAAAAGAAAAATGTGTCTGTGTATCTTTGTCCTGCAAAAGGATGACACAGACTTTTTTAGCATATGCTTATGTATCTTTTCCCTGCTTTTCTTGCACATCATCCTGTGCTGTAGCAACTGTAATTATATCTTTGAGTCCTGTGAGTAATTGCCAATCCAGTGAGTAGTCATGGGATCCCAGAGACAGTAATACAATATCATGCCTATGGTTTCCTTGACAAAAATTTATAAGTACAATTTACTCAAAAATAAATCATGAAATGGTCCGCACAATAACTGACCCATACTCATGAAGTTTCAAGGTCATGCAAGTCAAAGAAAGATGAGGAACTGTCATTTTTTGGAGGAGACTAAGGATCCTTACAAACTGAATGCAATGTGAGGACTTGGATTGGATCCTGGGCAATAAAAATGACACACTGGGTAACTGATGACATTTGAAAATGGTATAGAAATTAGTTTAGAATGTAGTGTACTTTAGTTCATTATGTTGTATGAATGGCAGTTTCTTGGTTTTCTTGTAAGTGTTGATACTAGAGGAAACTGGTAAAATATATATGCAAACTCTACACTATTTTTGCAACTTATCTATAAATCTACAATTATTTCAAAATAAAAAAATGAAAATGAAGATGAGATAAATATGTTTGCAGACAGAAACAGAAAATTCATCTTTAATAAACCTCCATTACAAGAAATGCTAAAAAGTAAAATATTCTTAAGTCTGAATGGAAATGACAGTCGATGAAACTGAGGATCTGTCAGTAGGAATTAACAGCACCAGAAAGGGTAATATAAAATTCTTGGTTAAAGTGTATATTAAAAGTCCACTCACTAACACAATAATGTATTATGGGTTTATAGCATACATAGAAGACAAGAGAGTGTAAAAAGGAATGGGACAGAGTCAAATCAAATTATAAAGTAAGTTGTTTATGCTCTTTATAAAATTTCACTGTCTTACTTGAAGGTAGACTGTGATCATTAAAAGATGCATGGTAAAATCTCTATAACAACCATTAAAAATGAAAGTGTAAAAGATACAATATAAAAAAATCAAAGGTATACTAAAAAGAAAATAGGAAAGGGAAGCAGAGGAACAGTTGCAAGTGGGTCAAATGACAACTAAATAGGAAGATGAGAGACCTAAGCCTGGCCATATTAATATTTACATTAGGTATAAATGTACTAACTCTTAAGTAAAAGGAAGAGATTTTAAGGCTGAATAAAGAACAATATTTGTGACTTACAGGAAAAATGTTTTAAATATAAAGAAACAAGTTGAAAGCAAAGGTGAAAAAAAGTATATTGTGCAAAGATGATGCTGATATGGCCACATCAATACAGATAAGTAGACTTTGAGATAAATTATATTATTAAAAATAAGGAGGATTATTTCATAATAATACAAGGATTAACTCATCTGTTAAAAAAACTATTCTGAAGGTATATACAGCTAATAATAGAGCCTAAAAACTCATGTAGAAGAATAGACAAAACTTAAGGGAAAAGGAAAAGAATCTACATCTGTTTTCAGAAATGTATTAACTGCTTTTCTGTAATTGATACAAGAGATAGGCAAAAAAAATCATTAAAGATGTAGAATGAATAACTTGACCAAATTGACATTTATAAAACACTGCACCCACCAATTTCAGAATACACATTCACTGTTTTCAAGTAAAAAAAAATCACATCCTGAGCCATAAAATATGTCTGAATAAATGCCAAAAGATTGAATCATACAGTACATAGTCTGTGAAGCTGTGGAATTAAATTAGAAATCAGTAACAATATGATTTTTGAAATCCCCAAACATTTGGAAGTTAATATCACACATCTAAATAATGAGAGCATCATGACATATAGGGAATCTTGATTCCCAAACACTCCTATAAGTGTTTGGGTGCTATAGAGAGCAGACAGTTAGATCTTTAATTGTATGCTCTGGAAGAAACCAGACACCATAACAAAGGGAAACTTAAGGCCCCCTCTGGAGAGGCTCATGGGCTGAACTTTGTGGATGTTACCTCTGACACCCTCTGAACATCAGCAAGTTCTCACAGTGAAGATAAAAGGAAAATTTCCAGGTGGCACTAATGGATAGATGGACAAAGTTATCACTGTGAAGTAATTCAGAGAATTTTCCAAAACAAATCCTGCTCCTTGAAGGGGAAAGACTTTACCAGACCGTTATTTCAGTTGGGATAAGGAAATTTGCCCAACTCTTTTCTCTCTCACCTTGGTGGGAGGATAGAACTATACCATTGAAGAAACGTTTGTGAGGATCACAGCTCAAAGATAGAAGCCCACTAAAGGTTTGAGGTTAAATCATAGCCCCTTCTCATTCCCACCTTTTACCATCAAACTAACAGAGTTTCTAGAATGGTAACAGGGATTTAAACTTGAAAGAGCTACAGGATGTAGACTCCCTTTGAGGAAGTGTACTTAGGACAACTTCAAATCAGGAGAAGAGACAAAGCCAAGGATACTGGAAGAATTTCAAGGCTCTGGCCAACATTAAATACAGCTCAACAACTAGCTAAATAAACATAAATCTTCATGTAAGATACATATTCATCCCAGTTCCTATTATCCAATATATGTCTGGCTTTCAACAAAAAATTACAAACTATGTCAAAGGCAAGAAAAAACAGACAAAGC
This sequence comes from Nasua narica, assembly GCA_028533885.1. Taxonomy (NCBI): domain Eukaryota; kingdom Metazoa; phylum Chordata; class Mammalia; order Carnivora; family Procyonidae; genus Nasua; species Nasua narica. The sequence continues at coordinate 87,491,059 of CM052815.1, read as the reverse complement.
AAGAATCAAAAGTAGCATCAGATATGTTATAATTTTGACTATCAGACAGATTTTTAAATAGCCACAATTAATATATTAAGGATTCTAATGGAAAAAGTTGACAACATTCAAAAATAAGTGAATAATGTAAGTAGAGGGTTTCTAGGAAAGAATCATCAAAAGGAAATGCCATAAATCAAAAACACCAACAAAAATGAAGAATAAATGTAATTGGATCATCAGTAGAGTCAATACAGGTGAGGAAAGAGTCAATAAGCTTCTGGGTAGGTCAATAGAAATTTTCTAAACTGAAATGCAACAAGAAAAAGGGAGAAGAAGAAAAACTAAACAGAATATCCAAAATCTGTGGGGAATTCTTGAAAGGATTACATATGTATAATTAGAATACTAGAAGGAGGAGAAAGAGAACAGAGCAGAAAAAATATTTGAAGTAATAATGGAGAAGAATTTTCTAAAATTTATGATAACATTACAGATTAAGAAATCTCAGACAAGGGGCACCTGAGTGGCTCAGTGGGTTAAAGCCTCTGCCTTCGGCTCAGGTCATGATCTCAGGGTCCTGGAATCGAGCCCCGCATTGGGCTCTCTGCTCAGCAGGGAGCCTGCTTCCCTCTCTCTCTGCCTGCCTCTCTGACTACTTGTGATCTCTGTGTCTGTCAAATAAATAAATAAAATCTTTAAAAAAAAAAATCTCAGAGAATACCAAGAAGGATAAAAATCAAACACCAACCAAACACACAAATACAAACTACATCTAGGAATATCATGTTCAAGCTACATAAATCCAAACACACAGAAGAAATATTGAAAAAGGCCAAAGATAGGGGAAAGGGACATTACTTATACAATATGGAAAAAAATTACAGCAGAGTTTCCATCAGAAGCTCTGTAAGCAAAGCCACCTGGCTGGCTCAGTCAGTAGAGTGTGTGACTCTTGATCTTAGGGTCATGAGTTTGAGCCCCACGTTGGGCCTAGAGGTTACAGAAGTTATGCAAGCAAGAAGACAGTATAGTAAAATATTTAAACTGTTAAAAGAAAAAACTCATTAACTTGTAACTATAGACTAGAATTCTATATTAAGTAAAACTTCCCTTCAATAATAATAATGAAAAGAATTTGTTGCCATTATTCCTGCACTGTAAGAAATGTTAAAATAATTCTTCAGGTTCATATATAATTATATTGATGAGAAATTTGTTACCTATATCACAATAAATATAATGCTAGAGAAGGAAAAAATCTTTTATTTTCCTTATTCTTAGTTGACCTAAAAAATAGTTTACTTAAGGTACAATTAATAATAATGTATTGATTGATTAAAGTATGTTGATAATAAGTGAGATGGATTTCAGCAATCTCATGAGGAATGAAAGAATTTGGAAATTCTGTGTTGTAAGTTCCCTGTATTACACATGAAGTGGTATAGTATGTTTAAATATGGAGTTGGGAGAAACAAAAATCAATCAGTCAATCAATGAGCTAGTTTAATTAAAAATGTATATTGGAAACACTAGAGAAACTATTAAATTTTTTAAAAAGTGTAATAGGCTAAGAGAAGAGATAAAATAAAATCATAAAGTGCTCAATTAAAACAAGAAAAAGTGAGAAAAAAGCTATAAATACTGTAAATACAAACAACAGTTATAAATATGGTAGATTACAATCCAACTATATCAATAGCACTTCAAATATGAGCAATCTATATACACCAATTAAAGGAATGTCAAAATAGGTAAAATTAGACAAAACTGTGTTTTGTCTATAAAAAATTGAGTTCAATTATAAAGACTTAGATAGGATAATAGTAAAGGGATGGAGAAAGATGTACCATGTTACCTCTAATCAAAAGGAAGCTGTAGTAGCTATATTAATTCAAACAAAGCAGATTTCAGAACAAGAAAAATTATTGGGTAAAGGAAGGGTGTCACAGAATAATAAAAGGTCAATTTTCTAAGAAGGAATAAAAATCTTAAATGTGTATGCATCTGACAGCATAGTGTCAAAATTCATGAGGCAAAAGTTGAGGGAAGTGAAAGAAATTCACAAATTAACTATCATATTTGGAGATACCAATACTTCTTTTTCAGTAATTGACAGATCAAGCAGACAGAAAATCATTAAGGTTGTAGTTGAACTGATCAGCACTATCAGTCAACTTGATCTAATTGACATTTATAGAATACTCTTTCACAAAACAGAATACACTTTTAACTCAAACTCACAGGGAAACATTAACCAAGATAGAACACATTGTTGCCCATGTAACACAACTTAAATTTAAAAGAATAGAAATCATAAAAAATATATTCTCAAACCACACTGGAATTAAACAGTCCCCAAAGATATTTGGATATCCCCAGAGTTATGGGAATGAAACAATCCAATTCCAAATAATTATTGGGTCAAATAAGAAATCTTAAGAGAAATTAAAAAAAATTTTTTTGAACCAAAACCTCAACAAAACTTTAACAATAACAACAAAAAGATAAAATCAGGAATGAAAACTTTTTAAAAGTGAAAAGTCCAGGACCGGATGACTTCACTAGTGAAGTTTACCAAACATTTAAAGAGGAATTAACACCAATCCTTCACAAATTCGTTCAAAAAATTTGAAGAGGAGGGAATACTTTCAACTCATTCTATGAGGCCAGCATAACATTTATCAAAGCCAGATAAAAACATTAAATGAAAATAATAGGTGAATATCCATTATGAATATAGATTCAAAAAGTCTCAATGACATACTAACACATCAGACCCAACAGCATAAGAAAAGAATGATGCACTACAGCCAAGGGGGATTTATCCCAGCCTAGGGGGATTTATCCCAGTAATGCAAAAATGGTTCAAAGTAATAAAAGCAATCAATTTAATACACCACATTAATAGAATGAAGGGAAAGAAGTACATGATGATCTCAATTGACAAAATATGAAAGGAACTTTACAAAATCCAACACCTTTCATCATAGAACAAGCTCAGAAAACTAGGACTAGAAAGACACTTCCTCAACATAATAAAGAGCATTTAAAAACTCACAGATGGGGTGTCTGGGTGGCTTAGTTGGTTGGGCAACTGCCTTTGGCTCAGGTCATGATCCTGGAGTCCTGGAATCGAGTCCCTCATCGGGCTCCCAGCTCCATGGGGAGTCTGCTTCTCCCTCTGATCTTCTCCCCTCTCACGTTCTCTTTCACTCTCTCTCAAATAAATAAAATCTTTAAAAAAAAAAAAAAAAGCCTCACAGATGACATCAGTCGTGAAAGAATGAAAACTTTACCTGATCAGGAACAAGGGAAAGATGCCCACTTTCCCAAAGCCATTCAGCACTGTATTGAAAGCTGTCACCAGAGCATTTAGACAAGTTAAAAAAATAATAACATCAAAATTGGAAAGAAAGAAGTAAAACTGTCTCTATAGCAGCTAATATGATCTTCTATATATAAAGTCCCAAATAATATACAGCAAAGCTACAAGAGATCATGAATGAATTTGGCAAAGTTGTAGGGTACAGTATCAACATACAAAAACCACTTGTATGTCTGTGCATATACAAAGAATGAGCTGAAAAGAGAATTAAGAAATTCTATTTGTAGTAGTATGTAAAAAATGAACTTTTAGGAATAATTTGATGAAGGAGATAAAAGATTTATACACTGAAAACTACAACATAGTTCTGAAATAAACTGAAGAATTCCTATATTCATGGGTAGGAAATTACTCTTGTTAAGATATCAATATTACCCAAACCTATCTATGGATTCCTTGCAATTTGTATCAGAATTCCAACAGCCTTTTTGAAGAAATGTAAAAGCCAAGCCTCAATATTTTATGGAATTCCATGGAAAAAAAAACAACAGCCAAAACAATCTTGAAAAAGAACAATGAATTTGTTGGATCCCTACTTCCCAATTTCAAAAATTACTACAAAGCTACTGTAACCAAAACTGTGGTACTGGCATAGAGATACACATGTTGACCAATGGAATATAATTGCAAGTCTAGAAATAAATCTGTGCATCTATAGTCATTTAATTTTTGATGAAGTGCCAGTTCTTTTCAATGTGGGAAGAACAGTATCTTCAACATATAGGCCTGAGACTGAATTTCCCCATGCAAAAGAATGAATTTGGACCCCTGTTTCATGCTACATACAAAAATTAACTCAAATTGGGCAATGACCTAAACGTTAGAGCTAATATCATAAAAAGCTTAGAAGAAAACATAAGGGAAAATCTTAATAACTTTGAATTTGACAATGGATTCTAAATTATGACATCAAAATATAGTCAACAAGAAGATAAACTGGGCTTTATTAAAATTGAAAACATTTGTGCATCAAAGGACATCAAGAAAATGAAAAGACAACTTACAGAGTGGGAGAAAATATTTATAAATTGATATCGGATAAGGACATAATCAAATTGTACAAAGAACTTCTGTGATTGAACAACACAAAGACATATTAAGAAATTGGTAGAGGAATTGAATAGATGTTTCCCCAAAGAAGACCCACAAATGGCCAATAAGAACATAAAAATACATTCAACATCATCAGTCATTAGAGGAATGCAAATAAAAATCATAGTGAGAGGGCCCCTGGGTGGCGCAGTTGGTTGAGCGACTACCTTCGGCTCAGGTCATGATCCCGGAGTCCCGGGATAGAGTCCCACATCGGGCTCCCAGCTCCATGGGGAGTCCGCTTCTCACTCTGACCTTCTCTCTCTCACTCTCTCTCTTTCCTAATAAATAAATAAATAAAAATCTTTAAAAAAAAATCATAGTGAGATAACATTTTATGCCTATAAGATTGGCAATAATAATAATCATGAAAATAATGACTGTTGGTGAGGATGTAGAGAAAATGGCACCCTCATACATTACTGGTGGGAATGTCCAATAGTGTAGCTGCTATAAGAAGCAGTTCGCTGGTTCCTCAAAAAGCTAAACAGAATAACCACGAGTCAGCAATTTCTAGTCATATACCCAATAAAAAAGAAAACAGGAACTCAGATATATGTATATGTCAATGTTCATTTCAGCATTATTAACAATAGCCAAAAAGTAGAAACAAGGCAAATGTCCATCAACAGATGAATGGATAAATGAAATACATGCAGAACGGAATATTTTTTAGCCAAAGTAAGGAATGGTGTTCTGATAGATGCTACACCATGGATGGACCTTGAAAACATTATGTTATTGAAATAAGCCAGACGCAAAAGGAAAAATACTATATGATTTCACTCATATGAAATAACTAGAATAGGCAAATTCGTAGAGACAAAAACTACATTAGATGTTACCCGGGGCTGAAGGAAATAGGAGATGAAGTGTTAATGCTTAGTGGCTATAGAATTTGTTTGGACTGATGAAAGTTTGGGAAGTAGATGGTGGTGATAGTTGCACAACATTGTGAATATAATTAATATGACTGAATTGTACACTTAAGTGATTAAAATAGCATATTTTGCAGTATGTAAATTTTCCACAATAAAAAAATTTTAGTGACCAAAATATTGAGCAGACATTTCACCAAAGAAGATACAAGAATGGTCACTAGGCACATGAACAGATATTCAACATCATTAATCAGCAGATGAACATAAAATAAAACAATTTGAAATAATTTCACACCAACCAGGGGGCTGAAAACCAGTCTGACAACACCAAATGACAGGGATATGGAGCTGTGGAAACTTTCATCCATTGTTGGTGGGAGTGCAAAAGAGGTACAACCACATTGGGGGATGTTTTCCAGGTTCTTAAAATTTAATGATATATCTGCCCTACAAGTGAGCACTTCCATTCCAATAAATACATTTAAGAGAAAGGAAAGCTTATCTCTACATATGACTTTTGCAAGAATATTTTCTATGGCTTTATGCAGAATAAACAAAACCTGGAAACTGTTTAAATGTCCACCAAGAGGAGGAGAAATTTATCTTCATTGCATAATACTATTCATCAATTAAAAGAATAAACTACTGATACACTTAAAATATAGTTAAATCAAATAGACATTGTTTTGAGTTAAAAAAAAAAAGCCAGAAATAATAGTATACATTGTATGATCCCAAATATGTAGGGTTCTAGAGATGTAAGGGAAACCATTGTTTAGTCAGAAAGTAATTCTTTTTGAGAGAGATTCGGCTACAGGGGATTGTTAGAAAACTTACTGGAATCATGGAGATATTCTATATCTTCTCTTGGTGATTACATGGATGCCTTTGATTATTAAATCTTATTAAAGGGGGAAGTTAGGTTATATTAAGAGTACATCATATCACAATAAAAAATAAAAAGAAATGAGAAATAAAATTAGCATGGTGAATTTGTATGTAAACTTTAATAACAGAATGGGATTTAATTTTTTGAAGATGCTCAAGAGCATGGTTTGAAGTATTAGCATCATAGATTATTACTTGTTGCAAGTAGACTGTATGTAAGTTATGTTTTTACCAGCAGGTTTATCATATTCAATTTTGATTTTTTATCAATATGAAAGCCATCAGAATGTCTTTCTTCTCATATAACACTATTCCTTATTTATATATGCCAGTGAAGTACTGATTATTTGTTTTATTCTTCTTGATATTTTTTATAGATGTAGGAAAGATTATGGTTAAAAAAAAGGAAAAGGAGGGTGCCTGAGTGGCTCACTTGATTGGGCGACTGCCTTTGGCTCAGGTCGTGGTCCTGGAGTCCCGGGATTGAGTCCCGCGTCAGGCTCCCTGCTCTGCGGGGAGCCTGCTTCTCCCTCTGACCTCTCCCCTCGCATGCTCTCTCTGTCTCAAATAAAAAATAAATCTTTAAAAATAAATAAATAAATAATAAAATAAAAAAAGGAAAAGGGGAGGAAAATATTCATTTTTCTTATAAAATCTGTGTTGGGTCATTGCCTCTATGGTGATGAGGTTTAGTTTCCAAGTAAAAAGGATTTGGAGTTGAGGTTATGTGTTCTGCTATGCTAATTTGCTGGGTAATGTAGCAAGAGAGACAACCTCTTATCCAAGATGATTACCTCCAGCTTCCTTGGAAATGAAACTATATGTTCTCCAAGAGTTACCACTCTCACTCACAAAACCTAAAGGATTTATTTAGGAGTACTTCTGCTTCTGCCCCAGGATTGGGGAATCAATTTTTTGCAGAAAATTATTGATGCCCATGTGTCTAAACTTTTATCAGACACTCTAAGCTGCTGAAAGTCTATAAACAATTTTTTAAAAAAGATTTTATTTGTTTATTTGACAGAGAGACAGTGAGAGAGGGAATACAAGCGGGGGATTGGGTGAGGGAGAAAAAGATTTCCTGCTAAGCAGGGGACCCGAAGTGGGGCTGGATCCCAGGGCCCTGGGATCGTGACCTGAGCTGAAGGCAGATGCTTAACGACTGAGCCACCCATGCGTCCCTCTATGAGCAGTTTTTATGCTAGATCCCAGTGCTCAGGAAATTACAATCTAGCCTGGAGTGGCTATGCCATGTGAGGTGGTAAGCAAGATGAAGTGGGGAAGCAAGATGCACACATACTAAGCAATTAAAAGACAAGGCACAACCACATTTAATTAAATGAAACGTGTTATCTAGATAGTAAAGGTCTATGAATGATGAGGAAGAAGAGAGAGACATCGTTGAGAGTTACAAATAAAATGTTTTCTCCCTTAATAAAAACAATGTTTTAGTATTGGGGGTGGGTGGAGAGAATACCACAGTATTCTTCCATTTTAAAAATCTAAAAATTAGATTTTTAATTCAGTCTATTAAAAAACTGAATCCCTGGGCCTGCATGATTTTAACATAGCTGATTTTTTAAAACTGATTTCTTATAATAGTTTTGTTCTCACTTAGTGAGGAAGTCACTTAGGTTAATGAGTTACTTAAGATTACAAAACTCGTAAGAGTAAAATGGAATTTTAATATAGGTCTCCTGGTTGAAAAATTTAAAAAAAATTATATTCTATCCTTGGAACCCTCTGAACTCAAATGTCTGAGATCTATGCTATTTAGGACTCCCAATGGTAATCCAAAAATAGTACCAAAATCATCAAGGGACATGGGATTATCAGGAGCCCTGCAAGGACACAACGTCAGCATGCTACTCTATTTGTGGGAAGTCTATGGCTTTGCTGGTTTCAAGGTAACTGATAGAAAAGACTCTTTCTCTCCCTCTCCTTGCAGTCTCCAAGTCACATTGTCTTAGGAAGTTAGCGGTGACCTGACTCACTCCTCAGGTCATGGATCCTAGAGAAAATTCATATTGTGTACTTGTCTTTGAAAATGTCCTGGCAGGGGCTAGAGATGATAAACTCTGCTCCAATGTATGCCGAGTCATCAAATTATGCTTAAATTAATGAAAGATTTTGAGCACCTACTATATATCTCCATAGTGCTTTGTATAGTATCCGGAACAACAATAATTCAGTGCTATGTTGAAGGTAAATTGTACAATCTCCTAAGAGTTAATTGTTAAGTTTTCAGGAGTTTGTTAGGTAGTTAAACACAGTCATGTTAAACATTAAATTATAGAGGTACCTGTGTGGCTCATTGTTTAGGCGTCTGCCTTCGGCTCAGGTCATGATCGCAGAGGGGTCCTGGGATTGAGCCCCATGTTGGGCTCCCTGCTCAGTGGGGAGTCTGCTTCTCCTTCTCCCTGCTGCTCCCCCTGTTTGTTCTCTCTCTTTCAAATAAATAAAATCTTACACATTCAATTAATAAACATACCTTTGAATAAGTTACAGGGATGTTAAAAGGGATGTTAAAAAATCATCATTCCATAATTCTTCTGCATTTTTGGTTCTTGAGTGTTATTTGTATTTATTGTATCTATTGAATCTCTGGAATGGAAATAATCACATACTACTGCACATAGCTTTCTCACTTCCCCCTGAGTGGCATTATGTGTATAGTCTGAAATCAGCCGTGCCACGAGAACTTACACCAAGGAAATAGGCAAACACTACAGATCAGTGTGTCACTTATTGTTTGTTGATTGTCTCGATTTAAGAATGTTACGAAAATGTTGATAATGCAGATTAAACTTGGAAGTATGTCATGTCTGTAACTGTTACATTGTAAATAGCACAAAAGATTGAGAGAGTATTCAACTGTATTCCCAGTATTCAACTGTTACTGAAATCAGCAAGGAAGCCATGCATGTCGTTGAAAAATGAGTGAAGTTCCAACCTACTTCTGCCTTATTTCACTTTCACCCTATTAATATAAACAAAATATCAGCCAGCATTCATGTCAGAAATATTCTCATTCATTAATTGCAGGCATAGTTTGGTATTGGATACAAGAGTTTGGCAGAAAGTTATTTTCTGAGAATTAATTGGTTATTGAAAATTACAACAAAGTTGTATATTTTATTATTTATATATTCTGTATATCAGTTAAATTATTTTTAAAAGCTTTTGTTTATTTATTTGATAGAGTTCACAAGTAGGCAGAGAGGCAGGCAGAGGTAGAGGGGGAAACAGGTTTGTTGCTGAGCAGAGAGCCCGATGCAGGTCTTGATCCCAGGACCCTGAGATCATTACCTGAGCTGAAGGCAGAGGCTTAACCCACGGAGCCATGCAGGCACCCCTACCAGTTAAATTTTAATAAATTTGTATATGTAAAATTATGTACCTATAAACATTGGTATGTTTATTTATATCTATTTATAGATAGATATAGATAGACATATACTCTTTCTGCCAGAGAGGCAGCTATTCATTATCTGTAAGCATACTGTACTGTAAAACCCAATCTTGGCCCTCAAATAGATAAATCAAGGTATATAGTTATTTTTTGTATGATTAGAGAAACCAAATGCTTTGGGGGATCAAAAAAGAGAGAGGTGAAGAGGAGAGAGGGAAGGAGGGGGGGAGAGAGAGAGAGAGAGAAAGGAAGAGAGGAAGGGTGAGACAGAGAGAGAGAGAACATTACCTAGGAAGGATCACTACTGTGATTCAGTGTTAATGCTAATGCTATTCAGTGATGATCCTTCCTACTTAGTAATGCCCATGAAGATCATGGCCTTTTTGATGGACCTTAAAGGATGGTGAGAAGATACAGGCAAGAGAGGGCATTCCCAATGAAGAGAAAGACTTGATCAAAGTCACCAGGACATGATATAGTATCCTCTGTACGCATGAAGTTTCCTTTTATTGCAAGGAATAGAAACTGACTTTGTCCAAGTTAAGTAAAGAGAAATGGATTTGGCAGAGAATCTCCGGGATGGCTGAGGACTGGAATGAGAGAGAGCCTAAAGCAGTGCCCCAAATCACGGTACAAGGTAGTCTCAACAGCTTTGGCATGGCCAACTGTATGTATACTGTAACAGTGGGCACCAGTGCTTAAAACGAGATCTCTACAGCCTCAGAGTTCTCCACAATTTCTCCCTCCTTTGAGGACGAGAGTGGGGGTCAGCTTGGGGAATCCTGAATCACAGTCCATACTTTGGTGCAAGTCAATTTCAACTTCATTAAGAGGAGATAGAATTGCTTCCCCATATAGTTTCTTAGGGAAGGAAGTTCACCCAGCAAAGACGGGGGAAAAGTCCACTCGGTATTGTTTTCAATTTGATTGAATAACCACTTATTAAACATTCTATTTGCCAAGAACTGTGGTATGTACTATGAATTCCACAGGCAGCCAATGAATTCAAAGTCCTTACTCTTAGGGGCAGAAATAGACATACATCTAAGTAAATAGAATGCTATATGATCAGCTTTACAGATAAAGAAGTGAGGAGTGTGGGCTTTGGAGGCTGTCAAGAAAATAGACAAAAGGTGGCGAATGAAATAAGTCTTAAAGGATCAGTTTGTATGATTATAGAAAATACCAAAAAGGGCCATATTAAAGAAACCAAATGCTTTGGGGGATCAAAAGAGAGAAAGAGAGGGGAGCAGGAGAGAGGGAAGGAGGGAAAGAGAGAGAGAAAGGAAAAGAGGAAGGGTGAGACAGAGAGAGAGAGAGAGAAAACTCACGCAAAGTCAACTTCTTTGACTTGCAAAGAAGACAAGGACCTTCCAGTCACATTCATGCTTCAAATAATGCCATTTGGGGAGAATATAGTGAGAAACTATACTAAATATGAGGATATGGTATGAAGGAATAAAAAGAGGCATCAGGAACCATGGAATGTTTTTGGGCAACAGATAAAGCATGATCAGAATGTGGAACACGAGCTCTAGTAAAGTATTTCAGCAGTTGTATGGATAACAGAAATAACAGGAATGAGACCGTGACCATGTTCCAAACCAACATGGTGAAGAAAAGCCAATGAGGACTTAGGTGGTAGCAGAGAAATGAAGGGGAAAACAAGGAGGCAAGAAAGACTGTGAATTTGGAGGGATTTGGAACTTATTGTCCCTTCAGTGGAGACAAAGTTAGCCTTTCTGCTTTCGTACCAGGAGGTCAAGTACCTGCCCTAATGCCTGATCCGCTCTAGGCATGTCTGTGTCTCCACGTTTGCCCACCAGCCCTCCAAACCCCAACCGATGTTTCATTCATAACAGAGCTCAGGCGTTTGCCCTTTGTGCAAACACTGTAGCTCTGCAAACTTGAGAAAGGCCTTGATCAATTCTGTCACATCCCTTTTATGAAGTAGAATGATTGTTTGCTTAGCTGCCAGGCTCACAAAGAGCAGTTCCTCTGTGTTTTCTCCAAGGTTGTATTGATCAAGTGTGGCCTTCCCTGAACTGGGTACCCAGGCATAACCTGTGAGGATCTAGACTAGTTCTTCCATCCAACAGGCCCTGACAAGGGCCATCAGGGTTTTGAGATGGACTTCTTTTATATTTCATGAGGCTTATCTCTTCCCAAATGTAGATGGCATCTTCTTTGATAAATGGACTGAAATGTAACCTAATTGAATTAAAATTCCATGGGCAGTAAGTGACAGGCAGTTCTGGGGTTTTTATCTAGGTTTGTTTTGCAGCTATCACGCATCATAATTTTTTAAATAACTAAATTGCAGCTGTTTTGAATAAAAATCAAACTGTAACAATCATGCAGGGGTTGACTTTTTCCTCCGTAGCTGAAAATGCGTTAATTTTCTTGTTTTCTTCTGTACGGAGAGTGAGGCGGTGAAGTTTAAACAGAAGTATAATCTGTTCATGTCTCAGTAGTCTCCAAATCGGAGACTGTAACTTGCCTTCAATTATTCATTACTTAGAGCTTCTTTTTATTCTTTGTATGTATTAAGAGGTGCAGTTTTCTTGTAAAACTACATATTATTTCTGATTGGAAGCCCCAACTTTTGTGTAGACCAGTTCAAGCATTTCTCCTAGAGCTCAGATGCCCTAAGCTGTGATCACAAGAGGGCTCTGTCCCACACACACACAGCCCAGCCTCGGCGAGGTACCTGAGGAACTGCAGAATCACGGCAATGGCAAAGGTGTCTTAAACACACAGCATGACGGATGCAGTATTCCAATAGGAAATACGAAGAAACCGGTACAGAAGGATGCTTCATTGAATGTTCACCTGGGGTAAAAATGATGTTCTGACAATGACAACTACTTTGAATGGTACTCCAGCAATGATTCAGTGATTGCAAAAGTGGTTTCCTTACTCTAAGTATTGGATTTATGTCTGAGTATACTCATCTACCTGCCATGCAGAAGTAGGCCAAAATTGTGAAAATAACAATGAGAATACTTGCTTTTGGAGAAAACTATGAAATAGCATTGTGTTTAGATTCTGAGGTTGTTTTGTCTTCTCTGCTTAATTCTGTTCCCTCCTCACTTTGGTCCCCAGTTTTTATAGTGCGTTTATTGAAGAGCCCATTCCTTCTGTCCTGTTTTCTTCCGTTGGTCTGTGTGTCCTATGTCAAGTTTGCATTTATATGGGCAATGTGTCTCTTTTATTCTCTGGAAAGGCATAGAAGACTAAACTTTTCTGTTTCTCAAGATAGATGGAACATATCCATAAATCTGCCTGGTCTTGATATTTGCTTCGTGGGCACATCAACAACTGCTCATTAAATATCTGTGATAGTTACAGGATTATTTAACGTTGTTACTTTGATAAATGTTCTATGAGGTTTAATGGCCTTATCTTTTAATCTCTCTTTCCTGTTTCCAGATCTTTGTCACTCCTGGTGTTGTATAGCTTTTCTCTTTCCAGTTCTTTTCTTCTCTTTTCAATTGTGTTTTGTCATTTTAACAAAATATTTATGAAAGTTTAACACATGTGTGGAAATGTGCACAGTTCATTAAGTGTATTGTTCATAAATTTTTTAAAGTGTGGACACACCAATATAGCCACAATCTACAACAACCACTGCAAGAAATTATTACAGACTCCTACAAGTTTTCCTGCATGCCTCTTCCTAATCACTGTTCTTGCATCCACAAAGGCAATCATAATTCTTACTCCTACCCCTGTAGATTAGTTCTACCTGTTTTTAAGCTTTATATAAATGGAATCATGTAGTTTGATCTCTTTTGTGTTTAGTTTCATTGCCATATAGCAAAGAAGATTTATCATTTTTTTTCTTTTCAAAGAATTTGCTTTTGTTTAATTTTCTTTCTTTCCATTTCATGGATTTCAGCTTTGATACTCATTATTTCATGCTTCTCTGGGTTTGAACTGCTCTTCTTTTTGGAACTTCTTTTCTTGAAAGATTTATTTATTTTTGAGAGAGAGAGAGAGAAAGAGAGTAGGGGAGAGCAGGGGAGAGGCAGAGGGCGAGGGAGAGAGAATCTTAAGCAGACTCTGCACTGAGTGTAGAGCCTGGTGGGGTGGCTCGGTATCAGGACCCTGAGATCATGACCTGAACTTAAACCAAGAGTCAGTCACTTAACGAACTGCACCACCCAGGTGCCCCTCTGTTTGTAATTTCTTAAGACAGAAGCTTAATTATCAATTTTAGTTCTTTGATTCTAATATAAGCATATAAATTATTAAATTTCCTTCCAATTACTGATTTAGTTGCATCAAAAATTATATTCATTTTAACTCAGTTAAAGATGTTTTCTAATTACTGTTGTGATTTTTCTTCAAAATGTGGGTTGGTTATTTATTTACTTATTTATTAACATATAATGTATTATTTGCCCCAGGGTACATGTCTGTGAGTCGTCAGGCTTACACATTTCACAGCACTTACCATAGCACATACCCTCCCTGATGTCCATAACTCTGCCCCCGCCCCCCACCTCCCAGTCACCCTTAGTTCGTTTC
>CM052815.1:87440867-87476786 GCA_028533885.1 Nasua narica | reverse complement strand
ATATATACCACATCTTCTTTATCCATTCATCTGTTGATGGACATCTAGGTTCTTTCCATAGTTTGGCTATTGTGGACATTGCTGCTATAAACATTCGGGTACATGTGCCCCTTCGGATCACTACATTTGTATCTTTAGGGTAAATGACCAGTTGCAATTACTGGATTGTAGGGTAGCTCTATTTTCAACTTTTTGAGGAACCTCCATACTGTTTTCCAGAGTGACTGCACCACCTTGCATTCCCACCAACAGTGTAGGAGGGTTCCCCTTTCTCTGCATCCTCGCCAACATCTGTCATTCCCTGACTCGCTAATTTTAGCCATTCTGACTGGTGTGAGGTGGTATCTCACTGTGGTTTTGTTTTGTATTTCTCTGATGCCGAGTGATGTTGAGCACTTTTTCATGTGTCTGTTGGCCATTTGGATGTCAAAATGTGGGTTATTTAGAAGTGTGTTGTTTAATCCCCCAAATACTTAAAGATTTACAAAAATTTTTAGGTTAATTTCTAATTTGATTTAGTTGTGATTATAGAACAAACAAATTGTACCAATTCAATTCTTTTCAATTTACAGGGACTTTTTTGCTTTAGAATATTGCATAAACTGAAGAATTTTCCATTTATCCTTGGAAAGTACACATGTTCTGCTATTGTGTGGAATGTTCTGTTTGCCAGTCAGACCATTTAGTTTGTAGTTCTGCAGTCTTGCTGATTGTATGTCTAGGAGCTTTCAAATATGTTACTGTAAGCATTAAATTACCTACTCTCTTTTCAAATATAACTTTTTGCATAATGTGTTTTGAGACGTTTTCTTAAATGCACATACATGAGTAATTGTTTTAGCTTCCGGATGTATTAACTCTTTTATTGTTATGAAATGTCTTATTTATCTCTTGTGATATTTCTTTTCTTTTCTTCTCTTTTCTTTTTTTATAGAGAGAGAATGTGCACGTGGGGTGGGAGGAAAGATGCAGAGGGAGCGAGAGAGGGAATCTTCAGCAGGTTCCATGCCTCTACCTTTGTTGTCCCCTCTCTGCTCTTCCCTGCCTGCCCCACCCCCACTGTCTCTTTTGAAAAAAGGAAAAAAGAAAAAAAAGGAAAAAAAAAGAAAAAAAATTTTAGATGAAACATTGTATTTACTCTAGATTCTCACTTACTATCAGATACAATGTCTGGTGATCTTTATTTCTTTTCATAGACTAGGGGTCTCATCTGGAGTCCTTTCCCACATTATTTTTTGAAGGGCACATCTGCTAGCAACAGATTCCTTCTAGGTTTTTGTTTTGTTTCATTTTTTTATTTGTTTTTAATGTGAATACCTTTATTTAACCTTCATTTTTGAGGAATAAATTTTTACTAGACATAGAATTCTTGGGTGATCTTTTTTCCCCTTCTGTCAGCCCTTTGAATCTGCCATTCCACTGCCTTCCAGCTTTCATTGGCTCTGATGAGAAGCCCACTGTCATTGGTATTGTTCACCCCTGTATGTGATGAGGCATTTCTTCTTGCTGCTTTCAAGGTATTTCTCTTTGTTTTGACTGTGTTCTTTCTAAGTGTGATTATTACTATATTTATCATACTTGGTTTTTGTCAAGCTTCTTGGATCAGTCGATTAATATTTCTTATTAAGTTTGGAAAGTTTCTGACCATTACTTTTTCTTTATCTTTTATTTTTTAAAAGATTTTATTTATTAGAGAGTGAGTGAGAGACCATGAGTGAGGGGAGGGGCCGAGAGAGAAGCAGACTCCCCTCCAAGCAGGGAGCCCGATGATGGCCTTGATCCCACCTGAGCTGAAGGCAGATGCTAACCAACTGAGCCACCCAGGCGCCCAGACCATTATTTTTTCAAATATTTTTTTGGTGTCACTTTCTCCCCTCCTCCTTTCTGTGGAACTCCCACTATGCAGATGCAGGACTGATACTGGCTTGCAGTTCTCTGGAACTCTTTTCATGTTCCTCTAATCTTTCTCTCACTATTCTTTGTGGGAGATGATTTGTATTTATCTTCCTTCCTCTACACTGTTTTTTTTCTCTTCTCCCATCTCAGATTTTCTATGCAGCCCATCTAGTGTATTTTTCTTTGTTATTGTGCATATCAACTTTAGAATTTCTTTTTTAAATAGTTCTCATTTCTCTAGTGAGAGTCCCTCTTAAGGTGTTGTCATCACATTTCCTTTAACTCTCTGGGCATAGTTTACTTTTGAATTCTTCAACATTTGGGTTCACTCAGTATCATTTTCTCTAACTGCCTCCTGCCCCCATATGTCTCATATGTATGGTACATTTTCAATAATGCATTGTATCAATTCTGAATTCTGACTTATTTTTCTGAAACATTAAAAAAATAGCAACTACCTGAACATAAACTGCAAAATCTATCTTCACGGCAGTATATGGCTTTTGATATCTCTGCTTGGACTTTAGGGATTTCCCTGTATCTGCATGCCTAGTGATGAGTCTGTGAGTTCAACAGAAATTGTGCTCCAACACCTTAAGCCTGTAAGTCTTCCATACCTAGGCCCATTTAATTTGTATGACTTTGAGGATACATTCAAATTTCAGCCTGTTTTCAAGTCCCTTGCCCTCATCTGTTTTATAGGCTCTTTCCAGTAACTTCTCCACATGCGTGCAGCTCTCAGACAGTGAGGAATGTGTAGAATGCTTGGCCAGACTTTCGGTGGTTCTCTCATTTACAGGATACACTTGTTGGATTTCTGATTGGACTGCCACTTTCTGCAGCCAGGACCACAAACTTAGGCTAGCAAAGATAAAGGATTTCATATTTATTTTTAGCAAGCTTACCACTTTTATTCAATAAATTAGCATCCACCCATTCTACCCTGTACCTGAAATTGAACTTTCCCAGCAAAGCTGCTGAGATTCTCAGATACAATGAGAAAACAGCTGCTCTCACTGACGGTGCTGGGAAGTTGGGGTGAGCTGACAGGAATGGCCCAGCCAAGGAGGTCACAGATTCCTACTGGTCTCACTGGAGCTGCAGCAGTTTTTCCTAGAATAAATATTTCTCAAATTGTTCTTGCCTTTGTTAATTTCCATAGCCCTAAATTTGTTTTCAATAATTTTATTCAGCTTTATTGTCCTTGTTTTAAACTAGCCATCACCAGAAGTTCCTAAACTTCCCAATTCCTGAAATTGTTTTGTACAATTATTTTTATAAGACCATATCTTTGTAAATTAATTCCATGTCTTTTTGGTCTTTGCCTGTTCCTTAAATGTTGATATTTTTCAAGTGTCTCTTCTCAACATTCTTCTATTCTCATAAAACTCATACTCTCTAAATGTAGAAAGGAGGTTTATTAGTCTGCTCAGGCTACCCTACAAAATATCACAACCTGTGTGATTTAAACAACAGGAATTTATTTCCCTGGTGGCTAGGAGACCAAGATAAACGTGCAAGTGACTTGGTTCCAAATTAGAACTCCCTTCCTGACTTGCAGTTACCTCCTCACTGCATCCTCTTACGGTTGAAAGAAAGAGAGAGGGAGCAAACTCATTGGTTTTCTTCCTGTAAGTGCATGGATCGCATCATAACGTAATTATCTCCCAAAGGCCCTATTTCCAAATGCCATCACATTGGGGGTTAGGACCTCCACATAGGAATTTTTGGGAGACACAAACATTTAATCCATAGCAGGAGAGATGAAGTAGGTCTCTCAGCCAGAGAAGGCTGGAAGCGGTACAGAGTACGTAGGGTAGTAGAAGATGGCTGGGTCACAGATAAGACAGCACCTTAGAATGGTTTCCTAGGAAAGGGGCTCAGGCTGATATGATACTCGGTGCCCCCAAGCCACAGCATCAGTGACACTAGAAGGATGGGGAATGGAAGAGTACTGCTTGGTATAATAAAATTCAACACTCTGGGAGTGGCACTGTAAATGTCTTTGACAGAGAACCCGCGGGCTTTTGCGCACAAACATCTATACACAAGATTCAGTTGACCTGAAAAACTACATTTTTCCTTCCTCTCTGGTATAGTCTTCCTAAACTTATAATTCAACTTTCTGCCTTCCTAGAAAGTTATCTACAATTAGCAGTTAGATAATAGGAGAAACACTTACATAATCACAATTCTGACTAACCAGGACTTGGGAGAAGACCTACTTTTGTATAGATTAAGTAGGGCATAGTGTTAACAAATATCTGAAGTGGGTGTTTTAAAGAGAATAAGGGAAATATTAAGTGAGACATGAAGGAATATGAGTAGGAGTAATGAGATGACAGGCAGAAGGGAGTAAAGAGACCAGAGCAGCCCGTGATTGAAGTAAGGAGAAATATCACTAAAATCCAGAAGACCTCAAATAAAATCATACTATTTCTCTGAGAAGAGTATTTTATGAGTCTAAGAGACTCTAAGATAAATGCACAGGAAAGTGAAAGTGGAGTATGTGTGATGATGGTACCCTCTCAGTGAGGATGTCATACTTTAGTATTTTTATCTGTGCAAAAAACAAACAAAAACTAAAAAAGAAAAAAAAAAAAAACCCAGAACAAAAAAAAAAACCAAAAAAAAACAAAAAAACATCTGCCTTGTTGGTATAAAATTTCTAGTTTAACACAGTTGCTCATCTCTCGAAGATATCTGGTCTCTGCATGATACGTCACCCACTGCCGCCCAGAACATTCCCAGTGTTGGTTACCCCCTGACAATTTGTGTAGCTTTGCAAGGGTTAGAGAACCAGGAGAAAGATACTTAACTGAAACTCATGTATGTGTTCATGTCCACAGAATAATTGAGGACATGCTCAGCTGTGTTAAACATTTATAAGAATTTGTTTATTTAATTCTTAAACTAATCCCATAAAAATATATTCCCCTATGTGGTAAGGTTAGATTGACTTATTATGTTCAACTATTTTCTGTTCTCCCCAAAAGAGAACAAATGTTGGCTACAGGCTTGAATACTTAACTTTCTCCATTGCTTATTTCCCACTACTATGACTGTAACATTTTCCACGTATAAACTGTTCCTTTAGCCTGGATCTCAGAATGATCGGTGTCAGGCAGGAAGCGCAGCTAACACATATCATGAGCAAGATATAAACCCGTGTTGTTTGAAATCACTAAGACTTGCAAGTTGTTACTCAGTATAATCTAGCGGGAACTAATACATTTTATTCCTATTTTGTGCATGATAAAATTGAGTCACTGAAAGTTATAAAAGGTATAAAATTGACCGAGAATGTGCAATTAAAGAGTGGTGGACCTGAGAGGCCATATAATCCCTAAGCTCTCCTAACTTTTACTATTTGGATTCAGTGCATTTTTTGTAAACCTCATTCTGTCCTGATTATTCAGACCCAGCCCTTTGCAATTCTGTGTAACCCCCTGATGGAGAATCACTGAAATATCAGACCTAAGATTCAACTCTTTGGAAAGCTGGAATGAGAACAAGTTATTTGTTAATGAAATCATGTACATGATTACTTTCTTCATTGAAATGTAAAGGACACCACTGGGGTTACCGAAAAGCTCTGGCAAACATTTTATTAGTACTGGGCTTTATTTTATAGATTTCCACATCTGTTTGGTGACTGATATTTTCTGGGCCAATAGTCTCTGGGCTTATGATCCTTGTTGTAATGAAAAAAAGGTTAGAAGTGAGAATAACAAGGTTCCAGTCCTGGTAACATCATTTGTCAAAGTTCAGCCTGGGATAAACCACTTATCTTCCCATAACTTCATTCACATTATTTGTGAAGTAAGGACAGTAATTCCTGTGATACAGCAGAAGACAGTCATTAAAGAGATTAAATGAGACATGTGATCCAACTTTACCTATTATAAAGATCCACAGGCAAACATTAAATGGTTATTCTTCTCATTAGAGCCTCAGCACAAGAAAGGCTTTTAAGGATCATATACAGATCTTTAACTGGCAATGAGAAATGCAGATTTCCAAGTAAGGGTTGAGAGTGAGAAGAAAACAGGAATTGTTCTCACCTTTACAAAACTCCACAAAAGCTCCTATATTTGTTTTGTGAATCTGTTCTCCTTTCTGCAGTGGGGAGACGAAAACACATTCTGTGATTAAGCCTAGTAGGGATGAACTCCTAGGTGACTAGAGACTGGGAAGAAAGAGTAGTTGGAGGAGAAGAAAGATTATTTGCTATATACAAGGTTTCTGCTCTCCGAGCTGTTTATACAGTAACCAGCTTTCTGGTGATATGCATTTATTAAAATCGGCAATCAAACTTGGAGACTGTTCAAGAAATCAGCTTTTCATTCATTCAGAAACATCTACTGAGCATCCTCTTCATGCCAAGTTTTGTTCTAGATGTTAGAGATACAGGAGAAGACAGAACAAGGTCCCTCCTGTGATGTACATTTTAGTGAAGAGTGACAGACAATAGGCAGAAAATAAATAAATGCCTAATAAGTAGAATTTCAGTAGTGGCCAGTTCTATGGAGAAATTAGAAAACAGGGCCTGAGTTGGGGCGGAGAGACAGAGAAGCAGCTGAGATGGCCTGGGGGAAACTGCTGAGAAGATGGGGGAAGAGCCTACTAACCAAGGAAGAAATGCAGTCACAGGAGGGACTTCGGTAGGAATGCAGGTCAAATACAGTTCAGGCACAGTTTGGGGGAGCCTAGGCAGATGGGAGCGCCAGGATGCTCCCTTGATGTAGGACTTCCAGGCCAGGAGATGTGTCTTCACTTGCTTGAAGTGTCGTTGGAAATGACTGCATGGCTTAATTCTGCAGAGGAATGTGGTCCTGTTCACATGTTTATTTAAAAGATCACCTTTGATTTCTATGCAGAATGTGGACAGAAGTGGGTCACGCAGAGACTGGGAGGTCCGTGGAGAGGCAAGGCAGTAATCGGGTGGAAAGTACTTGTGATTAGACTGGCTAAAGTGGCGGAGCTGGGGCAAAGTGGGCCGAGTCCTACCACATTTTGGCAGTAGATTCAGGGGAACACCGTGACGGCTTGGATCTATGGTGTAAAGGAAAGAAAAACCAACAGGGGTTACAGGATGGATTAGAATTTGGGCATTTTACTAAATTAGGGAGACTTATGGAGGAACCAGCTGGTATGGGTGGGTAGTGATCAAGAGGTTTCTTTTGGATCCCGTTCTAGGTGACAGTTACAACATCTGAAGGGACAGACGTAGTAAGCAGTTAAATATCTAGTCTGGAGAGCAAAGGGAAATATTTAGGCAAGGGATATAAATGAGAGATTAATCAGTGTATGTATTCAATTGAAATCCCTCAAACTCATGAGAGTGTAGATGAAAGAAGAAGAACAAGGAAAATCTTGAAGCAATACAATATTTAGACCCAGAAACCACCTACCACCCACACAGAAATAGCACAATAGGTAAAAAATAAATATTTGGTAAATGAGTAAATTTGTTACCATAGGGGCTGCCTAATTTGTTAGGAAAAACACTTAATAGGCTATTCCTGGGCCAACACATTTGGTTTATCTATTAAAACGTGGTAAATTTGTCATTCTTATGCTAATGAATGTTGGGGATTGATAAACTTTAAGTCTTCGTTTTTCTTATATTTTCATCCACTCTCAATCTCTCCGTAATGCTGGTAGTTTTTGCCATTCTCCTGGCCTGGGGCAGAGGGAAATCTTGAGCTGATTCTGTTTATTATCCTTTCAAGTACAGAAGTGAAATGGAGGTTTTCTTTTATTTTCCCCATCTGTCTTGCACATCCAAGTGATCTGATCATTGCTGTTGGGGAGCTTACGAGTGTCCTGGGTTGCCATGATTTGGAAAGAGCCGAGCAGAGTATTAGCCTAGACAAACGGCACTCCTACTCGATTATCAGTATGTCACAGGGAATCGGATGTTGCTGGGAGGTCCACACGGGATGGCTATAGAACTTCATCCTGGCTCCCACTTTTCATTATTGGCACCCATGTGGACAGATTTTGGGTGTTCTCTAGTTGCTGATTCCTCTCTTCGTGGAGCATCTTCCTTTGTGGTTATGCCATCTCTAATTTTCCTCCCCATTAATAGCTATGCAAATTCTTACCTATCTTCATAGATAAGGTGAAGATACACCTTCTTCATGAAGGTGTATGGTTCTTGAACTATGAGCTTTCTTTCCCATGTGCTATTTATACATAAATACTGTGTTTCTTGTTGCAGGGTTTTTTTTTTTCTTGTTGCTATTCAAAGCTAAATTCATGGTATTCAAGATCATCACTTTACTTTCAAGAGATGACTGTCTTGGGGCGCCTGGGTGGCTCAGTTGGTTAGGCAACTGCCTTCGGTTCGGGTCGTGATCTCAGGGTCCTGGGATTGAGCCCCGCATCGGGCTCTCTGCTCAACGGGGAGCCTGCTTCCCCCCTCTCTCTCTGCCTGTCTCTGTCTACTTGTGATCTCTCTCTCTCTCTGTCAAATAAATAAATAAAATATTAAAAAAAATTTTAAAAAAAGAGATGACTGTCTTTTACCATGATTTTGATATTTTATTCCACAGGTGGAATTGACATTTCTTTTAGATGTCCTCCTAAGGGTGTTAATGAAATTGAAATAATTGGGGGTGCCTGGTGGCTCAGTCAGTTAAGTGTCTGCCTTTGGCTCAGGTCATGATCCAGGGGTCCTGAGATGGGGTCCCGCATTAGGTTCCTTGCTCAGCGGGTGCCTGCTTTTCCCTCTGCCCCTCTCTTGCTCATTCTCTCTCTCTCTCTCTCTCAAGTAAATAAATAAAATTTAAAAAGAAAAGACATTGAAGTAATTGTTAGTGTTGGGGACAAGAGAAAACAGGGTAACCAGAAAAAATGGAGAGAAAAATCTTAGATAATATTTAGAAAGAGCATCCATTGGTAAAATGTGTTATGTAGGGAATATTCAGTATTATACTACTATATCTTTACTTTGTTTTTTATGTTTTAAAGGAAACTTCCAGGGCAAAAAGTATGCTTTCTAACATACAGAGAGCAGGGAGGCTTTACCACCCTCCTACATTCTTTATCTGTACTATATAAAATAATTATCTGGGAGATAAGACCCTAAATGGCTCCATTATGTCATGGTGTGAGTTTCTGCAGAAGCAGACCCTGAGCTAAAGATTTGAGTGCAAATAGCTTACACAGGAAATATGCCAAGAATTGGGATTAGGGGAGTAAGGGAAGAGAATAATGTCGTTCCAGGTACGTTAATAAGCAGGTTGCCACAAAGGACAACTGGAGCTCAAATACAGTTGGGAATCTTGGGAGGTTGTGTGGCGTGTGCTTCTAAAGGGCGTGGAAGGAATGAGGCAGCTTTGTCATTTGGCTCTCATCTTTTACTGGCTGAGTCCTCCTTGAGAAATCAACTGACTGATATTCCAGCCTGCCTTGCATGGGCCTCCCATATCAGAAAAAAGTAGGGAGATGCAGATGCTTATAGTAGAAAGCTGTCGGCACCCTCAGGAACTGTGAATGCCAGGGCGGTATGTGTGGGGCACTTGACCTCTAAATCTCAGTAGCTTACCAACAGCAAAACACTTTTTCTCACTAGTACTGCATGCACATCACAAGTTGGCATGATAGTCTGTCTATTCAGTGACATCTCTTCAGGATGAGGCTGACTGGAGGTTGACAGTCTCTGTGGCAGAAGGCAATGGAGCTCTGGAGGATAAGCACAAATAATTAAATTCTCCTGCCTAGAAACAGTATATGTCACTTCTGAGAACTCATTGGCTGCAAATAGTCACATGATTCCTCTCAAAAACAGGGGAACCCGGAAATTCAGTTTTGTATATGCCTGAAAATAAAAGAGAGGAGAGAGAGAGAGGGAAATAGATGTAAATAAGCAGCACAACTTACCACAGTTTTCTCTTCTAGTCACCAGATATTTAGTGAACATTCCTTCTCACATGCAAATATACTCACCCTCTCCTTACTGAAAACTTCCCAAAAGCCCTCTCCAGTCACAGAATTAGCAAACCTTTTCCTTCCCCATGCACCCAGTAGCCAATGGTGCAAGCAATAAAGACTCCCATTTGGAAATGGGAACAATGGAAATACAAAGCTGACTCTAATCTGTGGTAATTCTGATATTCCCACTGGGCAGACACTTGAAGGGGCTTCCTACAGGGAGGAGAGATATTCCTTGCTTGAACTGCACTTCTCCCAAGAAGAGCTCCCTTGTTTGTTTCCTGCATGAAATATGTCTCTACATTCTGGGATGTCATTCATTTTTCATAATCCTTTTTGGTCAGATTTCAAGTGGGAGTTGGGGCTATGCTGTCCTTGAAGAATGAGTAGATTTCTTTACCTGAGTCTTTGCCGTAGAAAGTTGAGGGCCCACAGGTTAATTCTTAAGCAAGCGCAGTCTCCTTTACTCTAGACGAATGCAACAAACAAACAAATAAACAAACTCTTTCAAAAACCTTAAGTTTCTTATGAATATTTGATTTGTGCTCTTCCATTTGTCAATAATCCTACTCAAAATTCTTTTCAAGACCAATTTTCATGTCTGGCATCTTTCTTTTCCTTCTTACTCCATGCCTTTGTCTCTTTATTTAGTTGAAGGTGTTTGGAGCATATGAGGCTCTCACTGTCAGTCTTTTCTCCCCACTAAATCATTTTATCCAATTAAAAGGATTTACTGGGGCTACTTTAATCCATTCAGAGGTTCTTAAGCAGTCAGCATAATACCCACATCCTTGATTTGACTCTTGCTGCAAATTTGCATTTTAAATCTATGTTACTCAAAGCATTTTTCAATTTTATTTATCATTATTTGAAGTTGGAAGCAATTATCTCCACTGTATTTACAATATTCCAAAATTGCAGGAACCTCCCCCCTCCCATTTTCTTTCATTCCTTGTTGAAACCTGGCCAATTCTTTTTTTTTTTTCTGACAGCTGAACACAGCTACTAGCAACCAATACATACAAATAACACTTTCAACCTTTTCCCTGTTGCTAAAAGTTCATTAAGTGCATGCTTGGCTCCCCAAGTGACTGTAGACATCAGTTCTACCAAATGTCTTGCCGGCGTGTAATATGGAAAGCTACCTTTCTAACTCTTGAGAATTGTTTTCTTTCCACCCACCCACCTGATTCCTAAGCTAATGGCACGTACTTTTCATATTTTTTGTGGTATTGTTCCACTTCTGGATAAACACCCCTGTATCAGTCACTGTTGTCTAAGTTACGCT
Source organism: Nasua narica (assembly GCA_028533885.1). Taxonomy (NCBI): domain Eukaryota; kingdom Metazoa; phylum Chordata; class Mammalia; order Carnivora; family Procyonidae; genus Nasua; species Nasua narica. The sequence goes on along the minus strand of CM052815.1, from coordinate 87,465,661 downwards.
GTGAAAGGAACAACCTGGAAAATTCCAGTCGTGCAAAATAACAGGTTTATTTCTTAATCATGCTTTTATATCCATCGCCTTTTTGCCAGGCAATTTTCTTAGTGTCATCTTGTTCTAATTACATGCTGACGGAGAAGCCATCATCTTGAAATTTGTCACTGCAGAGTGAAAATGTGGTCTGGGAAGTCTTGCACAACAATTAAGTGTTCTAGTCCCAAATGGACACACATGTCACTTCTGCTCACAACTCCTTAACCAGAAACTGTCATTTGGTGCTGTCTAGTGACCAAAGAGTCATGAAATTCACATTTCCCTCTGCCTGGAAAGAGAAAATAACCTAATGCTTATTAGGTAGAGCAACAACTACCCAAGTCAATTATATATTTTAAGCAGAACAAATTTGTTTAATATAATAGCGTTTGCTACTTATCTGTATGTAGGTTGCTAAAAAGAATTTTCTTAACTCAGATTTTAAGATGCATTTGTGTGTCTCACTGTAACAAGGAAACTGAGGATAATGTACATTGAGAATAGTTTGAAAAATAATCAGTTGACTCGAACTTTATTTTTTTTTTCCTGTTTGGATGATGATTTTGAAAGATTAAAATTGTACTGTTGGTATTATGTAGTGTGTAGACCAATATTGCCTATAAAAACTTTGTATTTCATTTTTATTTTTTAACTTTTTTTGAGAGAGAGAAATGCATGAGCTGGTGGTGGGGGCGGGGGATGTGTGGAGAACAGAGAGAGAGGGAAAGAGAGAGAATCTTAAACAGGCTCCATGCCCGGTGCAGAGCCCAGTGCGGGGTTGGATCTCATAACCCTGAGCTCATGACCTGAGATCATGACTTGAGCCGAAATCAAGAGTCAGACACTTAATCGACTGGTCCACCCACGTGCTCCAAGATTTTGTATTTCAAAAAAAAATGGCAGAGACATTTCTCTGCTGCTAAGCAGCAGAGACACACGCTGCTCTCTCCCACCTCCTAGTAGATGGGAGGTAGAGAAGCAACCATCCTTTACTGTCTGAGTGTGTCCAGCAGGCATCCCCTGCTAACGAACCCATACGGACTTGCAGTCTTCTGGCCAGCTCCTAACTGCTTGGGGACATAGGACCTGAAGATATCAAAGTTTCAGAAACACAAAATGTTAGTGCTTGGGGGAGCTTTCGATATCATATAACCTAATTTCTAATTTTTAAAAATAAGAAAACTTTATTAAAGGTAGGCATTAATGCTTTATACCACAAATAATTACCACTTATTGAATATTATGCATCAGAAACTGTTCCAAGCAGTTTATATATTTTTTTATTTAATCCTCCAGCCAAACCATTGGAGAGATATGATTATTATTTCTAGCCACGTTTTATATATTAAAAAGCTTCGGCTGAGGGAGGGCCCCTGACTTGCCTGAATTGGCACAGACAGCCAGCACTAGGTCTTGGACTCAAATGCAGATCCACCTGGTTCCAATATCCTTGTCGGACATGGCAGGCTACCTGCTCCTATGACAGTAGCTCATCTGTCATTATTAGATTTTCATTCTCAGTCCCTTCTATTTTAATACAGTAATATATTATCAGAATTCATTTTGCCCTCATGATATTAAAAAGAAATATCCCTGAGTTACGTGACAAGCATAAAGGAATACCTTTGCTGAACTGATTCTAGTAAAGACTGAATCCCCTAATCCCAAGATGTTTAATTATTGTGTCCAGATGCTGGGATGACAAGTTTTATTTACATGTCCCTCATTTGTCTCCATGCTTGGTTTGGTTCCTCTTTGCTCTGCAACTGTCCTTGGGGGCATTTCTGCTTAATGGAATAACAAGATCAATAAGCAAGGCTGTTTTATTAGCCTCAACAAATGGCAGAATAACTGGCTTGATGGTCACATTTTTGTAGGTCTTTTACCAGGACTAGATGTTCTGTGTTTTCTCATAGCCATTGCTCCGGGAATGCAGGTGGAGAGATTAAATAGAGTCCTGATGAAGCTATGTAAACCCCTGGATCCAGTCATACTTGAGGTTAAGTAATTCCATATTCTCCCTGATAAGGTCTTTTTTCTCTCTCTTGAGGTGTTTCAAGTATTATAATTAGTTACATTGTGTTGTTGCCTTAGTTCACATGGTCGAGGCAGTCGAGGCACTTCAGATATACTTTCTATTTCTTATGAATCGTTTCTTCTACCACAAATCTCTATGAGATCAGGTATTCTAAAGGACACAGATTAGTTCTCATCCTTACGTTATAAGGCCTCTATTTGCATTAATTGAGCAATTTGGCAACATCACCCCTCCCTCTACACAATGATATTCCCTTCAAAATTACTTACACACAGTGTTACACTTCTTTACTGTGTTTTATTGTAGGTCTTCCTAATAAAGAATATGTAGTAGTTTCCTATAACTGACATGACATATTACCACAACTTTAGTGACTTAAAACCACGCAAATTTATTCTTACTATTTTAGGGTCAGAAACCAGTATCATTGCGTGAAAGTCAGGGTGTCAGCAGGGCAGGACTGTGCCCCTTAGGTGGCTTTAGGTGAATCCTTTTCCAGCTTCGAGGGCTACGTTCTTTGCATTCATTTGTGTATGGCCCTTTCCTCCATCATAAAAGCCAGGGGCATTGAACCTTCAGATCTCTGCTCCATTAGATCACTTTCTCCTCTGTGGTAATATTCCCTTCTGCCCACCTCCTACAGTGGTGCTTGTGATTGTATTTAGGGTCCATTCAGATAATTCAGGATAGTCTCCCCATGTCAAGATCCTTAATTTAACATCTTTTGCCATATGAAATAATATTCAGTCTTTTGCCATGTAAGGCAAAAATTACAGGTTCCAGATAATAGGAAGTAAGTGCCTTTTGGGCTCATGATTTAGCTTACCACAGTGCCCCATAGAAACTGTTTCTCTCTGTTGTAAAGCCTGATTTGAGGACACTATCTCCTAATATGTATTTCTATATATGAGGAATGTGATTTTGAATTTCATATTGAAAAATATTGCTCTTAAATAATAGGTGAACTTTTTCTTTATAGAAATTTCTTTATAGAAATTATTATGATAAAAAAGATATCAGTCTTTTTTTAAAAAGATACCAGGTAATGTGCTTGAGGTGCAAGTTACTTATAGGCCAGAAAAAAAGGTAAATGTATGAACAAGGTAAAATAAAATGGGTTGAACAGCGATATAAACCATATTTTCATAGAGTGAAGTAAAGGTTCCTGGGAGAGGTGTCATTTGAATTGAGTTTTTTCAGGTAAAAAATTTGGATAGAAGAGGGAAGGCAGGGATGTAAATGAATTCCAAATTGAGGGAAGCATTAATTCATTTTTTAATAAAGATTATTCTAGCACTGTTCTGGGCACTAGGGTTGTCCCGAATGAACAAGAGATATAAAGCCCCTTTCATGCAGAAAAAGAAGGTAGACAATAAGCTTAAGCAAATAAATGTATAGTCAAGTTAACGTAACAATTCAGATGAAGAGAACTGTCACCCCCGAGGAAGGAGGCCTGGTCTGCACACCTAGAGTAATGGTCCTCAGACAGTGGTGATTTTGTCCCCTCGTGAACATTTAGGAATCACACGGAGACATGCCTGCTTGTCAGAACAGGAGAGGTGCTGCTCGCATCTGGTGGTTAGAGGTCCGGGGTACTGCCAAACATCCTACAAAGCACAGGACAGACTCCCAGACAAAGATTTTATCTGGCCCATAAGTAGGTAGTGCTGAGGTGTAGGAGTTCTGGGCTAGAGCATGAAAGTGAACTTGGCAGAAGTTGAAGTCACTGAGGTTAGCAGAAGCCTGCTCATAAGAGCCTGTTGGCATTGGTAACCGTTTGGGTCTCGCTCTGTGTGTAAAGGGGAGCTGTCGGAAGGCTCCACTCAGGGAAGTCAAATGGTCTGATTTGCATTTATTTATTTTTTAAGATTTTATTTATTCATTTGAGACAGGGAGATAGAGAGAGCATGAGCAAGGGGAGAGGCAGAAGGAGAGGGAGAAGAAACGTTCCTGCTGAGCCAGGAGCCCGACAGGAGCTCGATCCCAGGACCTGGAGATCACGACCTGAGCTGAAGGCAGATGCTTAGCCATCTGAGCCACGCAGGTGCCCCTGATTTGCATTTTAAACCATCAGTTTAGCTGTTGGGTATAGAAACAACTATAGCTGATGCCACAGGGATCAGGAAGAACGATAAGATTCTTAAAATAACGCATGTGAGCTACTCATGGCAAGCACGAGGCTTTTAAAGTATGTCTTCAAATTCTTGAATACTCCTCTATTCAAGAGATAGAACTTAATTCCCCCTTTCCTTGAGTATGGACCACATTTAGTGACTTTTGCTGAACAGACAGAATATGATGGAAGCGACAGTGTGACTTCTGAGGTGAGGTGATAAAAGACATGGTATCTTTCACCTTGCTTCGTCTCTGGGGGAAGCCAGATGACATGTCAGAAGGACACACAAGCCCTCTGGGGAGTTCCATGTGGAGGGGAAGTGAGACCTCTGTCCAGCACCACACGAGGGGCTGAGGCTTCTGCAAAAAGCCGTGTGACTAAGTCATCTTGGGAGCAAGTGCTGCAGCCCCAGTCGAGCAGTCAGATTGCAACCCTGGCTGTCGTCTTGGCAGCAACTGCGTGAGATCCCGAGCCACAGTCACTCCTTAGACCACTCCTGACTGCGCACTCACAACAGCTGTGAGTCAGTAAATATTTATTGGGGTTTGGGGGTGTTTTGTTATGCTGCAAAAGATAATCAAATACAAAGGCAAGGAACCGGGGTCAGCAGAGGTCCTGCCGAGGGCAGAAGGATTCTGGAACGGGTAGTAGAGAAAGGCAGTTGTAGATACCACTTACGACAATGTGACCAAACGGAGAATGGGAGACTGCCATAGTTATGAGTATCTCTTTGTTAATTTGATGTGCTCATGTATATATTAACCAAATATTCTTGTTTTCTTCCTCTCCCATTTCACCACCATCTAATATAAGATGTGTTACTAACAGTTAACTTTATACACAAGATTTAAATAACAGGAATGTACATAGCTGTAAGAACGAGCGTCACCAGGGGCATTAAGGAGGACGCGTGATGTGATGAGCACTGGGTGTTATGTAAGACCCATGAATCACTGAACTCTACCTGCGAAACTAATAATATACTATATGTTAATCAATCTAATTTAAATAAATTTAAAAAAAGAATGAACATCACCCAAGCACAAAAATAGGACTTTGCCTCCTTTTTGGGGGGAGAAGGTTAGCATGTTTTCATTTGTAGGTGGGACCTCTCTCACGTGAGGTGGAAGCGTATCTTTGTTACTCTCTGTTTGGAGATTAGTATGGCTGTGTTTTAAAGGGGGTGTACGGGTGCCAAGTTGGCAAGGTGTGTACTGCAGTGGCCTTGTCATGTGTCAGCTTGCTTAGGCTGACCTCCGTTTCCCAGATTTCTCTGTATGTTTTTGGTTAAAGTGAGCCACGAGAGAGATGTTTTCAGAATGAAATTTGGAGGGCAGAAGTAAAATTATAGCCGCTTTGGTTTTTATACTCAGTAGCTGGAGACAGCAAGTTTGCAGCTTACATGCATTGTTGCTTATTTGCTAGGGGACCTTGTTAGTGTGGGGTATCAACCAAGCCTGAAACAACTTGACCTTCCCTTGGATTTTTTTTTTTTTTTTTTTGCATTGTGTCTTATCTGTGGGCCAGATGTATATTTAGCTCTGTAACAAAGGGCAGGAGCTTCTCTTGCAGGATATCCACCTTAGCATGGTTGGAGGCAATGGCAATAGACCCAGAGTCCATTTCACCCTTGTGGGCTCCTTCCTGCTCACCCACTTTATGTCTGTATTCCCTTCCTGCCTCATGCTTCAACTGTAGATTTCCAGCTCATGCAGCAGATGCGGGGACAATAGCTCTTAAGAGACTGTTTAACCAACTAACCTAATTGAGTAAGATCAGATTCCTGTGACAGATAGATACACACACACACACACACACACACACACATTCTCTCTCTCTCTCTTTCTCTCTCACCCTAGTAGATTTTCTCCCATTGAATCCTGATGGTTGTGTTAGTGGAGAACTCGCAAGAAGTAGCTGGATTTTGAAGGTACAGCCAGTGGTGATTTCTGGGGGTTTTGACCTGGGGAATGAAAGAAAGAGATGAGCCACAGGTGACCTTTGGGTTCCTGAACGAAACCACTAAGTCATATTAGGAAGATAGGGCAGAGTAGGGGAGGGGAGCAGAGGATGAATCAAAAGTTTTGCTTTAGATACTTTAAATTTGAGATACTGCTTAGGCATCCAGATGATGTATCAAGCAAATAAATGGATATAAACATGTACGTCAGGAATGAAGTTCAAGTTAGAGGTAAAGATTTAGGAGTCATAAGTCTGCACATGATATTTACAACAATGGAGATGAATTCATCTCCCTGGGGAAACACAGTTTAGTCGGTGAGGAGGAGAGAAGTAAGGAGAGAGCCCTCCAGCGTTTAGAGGTAAATCAGTTGGGGTGCCGGCAAGGGAGAGTGGGAAAGGAATAGTCAGTATGGTAGAACAAAAGCAAGGTGAGTGTGTCATAAAGGCCTATAGCAGAGAGCACTTAAACAGGGACTGAAAAACGAACCTAGAGTTGTTGACGGTCCTGGAATCGAGGCCCCAGACTTCAGGCATTCTGTGGAAGACCACAGCTCCTTCATCTCCACGTTTCAACTGGCTGGTGTTGAGAGTGGACCTAGGATCGTGTGTATTCCCCACTTTCCCTTCCTCTGATGATACTCAGGGCTGCCCCTGTAATCTCATTATGCTGGCCATCACTTTGATTTAAACACTCACCTCTAGAAGCCCAGAACCCTAGGCCATTCTTCCTTCTGTGCCCTGCGTCCTCATCCCCTGTGACTCAGTCCCTCCTGTCATCGCGGCAGCCTGCAACGCCAGCTCTTCCATCAGCAACTTCTCCAACAGTCCCACCGCGCCCTTCGGGATCTGCAGTCCATCTCCAGCGAAATCACCCATTGCCTCAACAGCCCCTCTCTGTTCTTGCTCAGCTCAAACCAGTGGCTCTTGCCTACGATTTCTGCTTCCCCTGCAGCCTCTGCAGTGGTAGCATTTTCTCTCTCAAGGTGCACATCCATAAGGTGTGACGGTGCATTGAGTGTCCTCTCACTTTACCGTTTCCAAGCTGGACTTCACCAGTGAGTGGCATGTTAGCAGACTCACCAGCACTTACCTCCTCCGCCGGAATACCCCACTCACTCCTTCAGTTTTAGTTCCTTGTTTACTGATTCTTTGCAACATCATTACCATAATTCCTAGATATGTCAGTGTTCATGAAGATAATCCTCCCAAGATCCTGGAATGTTAGGTACTGGGTCACTTCACCTTCAGTGACCTTGAACCCTCCATATCCAGGTCACCCACTCCCACAGTTCTCTCTTGTCATTATCAATAAAGTCAACCTTTCTACTGACTCAGTGTCAAGTACCTGTTAGTTCCAGTTCACCCACTAAAATACCTCGCATTCAAGTGTCTTGATTTCTAGGACTTATAATCCATTGATGTCACTGAGTGTAACCCTTTCATGACCTTACTACACCTCTTACTCAGTTTAAATTCCATGCTTCATCACCATAAATTGTCTCCTGCCTATATCCTCAAGTCTCTGACACCTCTCATATTTGCCTAGCAAAATTCCTGCCGTGGTTAAATCCAGTGTTCTGCTTATTTTGTATGTGCACCCCAATAACTGCATGTGGGCCAGGGAAACTCATAAACATGACTGCTATAGATGGGATGTGTGTGCTCCCCCAAGTGCATATGCTGAAACCTCATTTCATAACTAGTAGCATCAGATAAGCCCTGGGTGTGGATCTTATACTTATTGTATCTTCCTAGTTCCCTCTTTCCTTCGCTCTTCCTGACGACAGCGGCACGCTGTGTTCTGAAGCCTCTGGGTGTCTTCACTCTTCTAAGTCTTCACTACCCTCAACCTCAGAGTTTGGCCTTGCTTCTCTTTTCACTGAGAAAATAAAAGCAAAGAGGGAAAAATGCCAACATTTCATCATCACCACTAACTATATTCTTGGCTTGTTTGGCCCATTTATTATGCCTTCTAGCTTGTGGTTATGGATGAACCGAGCCTTCTCCTTGAGTACGATCCTTCAACTTGAACATTTGGTCTTGTTCCCTCTCACTGATGCCAGGATGTACTTATGGTAATCCACTCTTCTTTCATGAATTGTCAGTTCTTCTGTCTCTAGTTGATCATAATCTCAGTTTATAAATGACTTTTGTAAGTCATTTATATAAAAGTCTTTACACAAAAAGTTTGTTTTGTCTTACTGTTTTCTTGTTGTCAACTCTTTCTCACTGTCCTGACTTCCAAACTTTGGAATGCCCCAAGACTTAGTCTTTGAATAGTTTCATGCTCTGATGATTCCCATTTTCTTTTCCCACGTACAGCCCTAATGAAGCTGCGCTTCCACAGTCTTCTCCCCTCACCCAATGACAATTCCATTCATCCCGTTGTTTAGGCACAGAACCTAGGGATCATCTGTTAGGTTCATTCCTCAGGACTTGTCGATTACTATTTCTTCTGGTTGTTATGTTCACATTCCAGACAAGTACATAGGTGGCTTCCCCACCACCTCAGGCCTGCCTTTAGTCAAAAGTTGCTTTACGAGGGAGGAATCCCTCTGATTGCCGGACTAGAAATTATATGCTTCCCCTACCCCCATTTCCACCCTCTTGTACCCTTCTCTCCCTTTCTTGCTTTATTTTTTTCCATAGCATTTATGATCTGATGTTTTATATTTTTAAGATATTTGTTTGTGGACTGTTCTCCACCCCCCCCCCCCTACATATCAACTTCACAAGGACAAGTATCTTTGTTTTGTTTACTCTTACATCCCCACTGTCTAGACACTGCCTGGTATATGGTAAGTGCTCAAGAAATATTTGTTGAATGCATGAATATGCCTCAACAGACTCTAATTCCTTGTGTATATTTGGATCTCAATGAATGATTGTTGAATTTTTTTGTTCAAGATGGAAAAGTATCCTTGAGTACAAACCTATATTTTGCAAATGAGAAAACTAAAATCCTAAAAAGCAACTGATTGCCATAATTGCACAGGTAGCAGAGGGCCATCACTAAAAGTCTCATGTAAGTATACAAAACATATTTTTTTAAAGATTTTATTTATTTCAGAGAGATTCTCAGAGGCTGAGAGAGAGATCACAAGCAGGCAGAGAGGCAGGCAGAGAGAGAGGGAGAAGCAGGCTCCCTGCTGAGCAGAGAGCCTGATGCGGGGCTCGATCCCAGGACCCTGAGATCACGACCCGAGCCGAAAGCAGAGGCTTAACCACTGAGCCACCCAGGCACCCCAGTACACAAAACATTTAAATGTGAAATGCAGCAGCAGTTGATAGACTTCAGATAGTTTGGAGCAGTGAGGGCTGAGAATGGATATATTTATTTTTGTATCTGTTCTGTAAATATTTATTTAATACCCTGATAGGTCTTGCTCTGTCCTGGGGTCTGTAATAGTGTTTAACAAGACAAAAAAGATCCCTGCCCTTGAGGGGCTGTCAAAGGAGACAATTAAACAGGCACAAATTCTCTGGAAGCAGAGAGAGATACCTGACCTGGGAAGAGGCTTCTCTAGACGAAATTACTTCTAAGGGGTGAGCTAGGGCGAGGCAGGAGCAGCTCAACTCAGCTTCCCAAGCAAAGCCAGGAACTGCTGTAACCAGAATCTTCCCTCTTTGAGAATCTTAGAATTCAGAGCCTGAGATAATCTAACTGGATTCTCATTAGCTTCTGTATCTTATCCCCTCCCTGTTTAGTATCATTGTTCTCTCCACGATCAGCATTATCATTATCTGGGCCATTGTTTTAGTTTCTGGTATAGTGCAAACTTGCACCTTATTTGAATGAGGTGACTTTAAATATATATATATATATATAAAATGTAATATATTAATTAATATTATTATTATATTATATATAATTTGTAATATATATGTATGATACACAGTGTCATGAGAATTTCAGCAGAATGTCATGAGAATTCATTATATATTATATAGAATGTCATGAGAATTCATTATATATTATATAATATAGAATTCTATATATATTATATAATATAGAATTCTATATATATTATATAGAACTATATAGAAAATCATAGAATTATATGGAATATATATATAATATAGAATGTCATGAGAATTCATTATATATCAGTAATATAGATAATAATATATATTAATATATTATAATAATATATAATAATATATATTATATGTAATATATATTGTATATGGTACACAGTATCATGAGAATTCATGAGAATTTCAGAATTGCATCACCTGAATGAACCCTGAGGAAGAATATTTTCGAAATAGTCCTAAAATGCATTCGGTAAAAATCTGGACTTGCTTGATAACCTGTTCCTCTCAAAGTGTACCCAGTATACTGAGATCTTCTTTCTTTCCTTCTCCTGTCTGCCTCAGAACTACTTTAAATTGCTTATTAGAGCAGTTAGGCATTTAGAATATTAATAAGGACTGGCATACTCATCTATTAAAGTACAACGATATGTTAATATTCAGAATTTTGATGTCATCTTTATTTTAGAGTTTAGGCCACTAATAAAGGCAATACAGAGTCAAGGTCATTTTCAGATCATTTTAACAGGACCACTAATGTAAAAGGATAAGAATTTCTATCCTGGACTGCTTTCCATTTCAAAGTTGATGAGAACACTGTTCTGCTGGCACTAAGGACAGAAAATTTATAAGGGTACGCAAGGCAGATCATGGTGTGACCCAGCTGTTGAATTTTTTATCTGTACCATAAACAAAGAAGGATGAGAAACATTTACTCTGCACTGCAGGGATCTGTACATGAAAAGAGGCTGTGGGGTGGGAAGCCAGCACAGTTACGTTTCAGTGTTTAAAGTGTCACTGCCTTTGAGACAGTTTTGTATAGGGCTTCTCGCTCTTAATTTTTTATCTTTCATTAAACTTTGTGAAACTCCTATCTCATTTGGAGGAAAAGTCGCTGAAAAGCAGGAACCGAGGGACTATGGCTCTCAGTTACATTACAGGTTCTAAAGTCATGCCATCCCAGTGTTTCAGTACAGCAGTGATGAACGGGAGGAGATTTTGTCTTTATGACCCACCTGTACTAGAGTAGGGCATGCTGATAACAGTCCCTAAGCTGGGTCAAATCAATGTCACCATGGATGTTGGCCGCAAGTTCAAACTGGAAATGCAAAATAAACGGAAATTTTAGGGACCATACAGTGTTGCCATAATCGATGATGGCAAAGACTTTGGCACACGTTTGGAAGGTGAGAGGAAGGATTAAACCAGATGTTTCTGACAAGGACAGCAAGGCACCTCTGCAGGATAGAATGTGTCCCTCTTCAGTGGTAAACACTCAGACATCAGCAGAGCCCAGCAGTGTCATTGTGTTCACGGCGGGTCAGCGTCTAGTAACGTCTTCTAATCCCAGCAATACTGATCATAGTGTTCCACTTTTGGCCTTCCCTTACTGTCTATGTAAGGGCCGCCCCACCATCTAGGTATTGTTTTTGTTCCTTTATCTGTGTTTATATGTTCATTAATATACACACATATATATATTATAGTAATTTTATGTCTTCCAACTACTTTACAAAGTATGTTTTTACTCAGAAGAGGGATATGTCATTAATATCTGTGAATCACTTTGGTTTAACAGATGGACTGATTCTTTTTTTGTGTGCAGCCTTAAAATGGGCTCTTTCCTATCTATAGGGACTCCTTACCATACGGTAGTAAATGTTGGTGCACATTTAAGGATGTCAAGACACTACCTGTGATAAATGTTAATGATTTGGACTTTAACAAATGTACTTAGGCTCCCTCAAGACTCTTGCTTGATGTTTATAGGTGTAAATTAGAGACCCGAAGGCATAAACAAGGCTCCAGTGCATTGGCCTATAGCAGAGGTTGCAAGCAGGTGGCCCACAGTCATGGTTTATTTTGTCATGATTTTAAAAACTTTTTAGTATTTTAATATTATTTGATTGGCCAACACTTAAAAATTGAGAGTGTTCATAAAGACATCTGACTTTCTGCTTATCTCGCAATGTTAGGCATCTGGGAACACTTGACATATATTTCGGGGTGCAATGATAGATGCTTAACATCTGGCTGTCAAGGAAAAAGAATCCTCTTTCCCAGCATTTGCCAATATGAAAGCTATAAATTTTCCCGCCAGTGCTGATTTCCAGCTACGGAGGTGATGCGATTAAAGTGGAGTTGGGAAGATAGGCACACAGTCAGCTGTTGCAAACGGTCTGAACCAGCTCACTGCTCTACATCAGCCCTCAACACAGGGACACAACTGGCTAAGCTTACTGTTTCCCCCCTTTAGAGGAAGCACAATGGCCCTCGTTCTCTATTTCCTACGGAATCTGTGTCCCCTATTTAGGTGACTTGCTAAATCCACAGAAGAAGAAAGGAGCTGACTTGATCAGGACAGCATGATAAACTGGGGCCTGGTTGGTCCTAAATTAGAAGGCGGGACAAGAATTAGAGGAGCTGTCAGTTATTAATCACGTCCTGTCATTTTGAACTGATTGTGAGAGAAGTTATTGCCCGGTTGCCTGAACTGTTAGCAAAGGTAGCCGTCGGGCTTCCTGCAAGTCTGAGGATAGCCGTCGGCTTTCTTGACTGATGATTGCACATAAGGGAGTTGGTTTCCTTCTTTCTGGGCAGGTTGCTCTGGGTTGTGGGTCAGAGTTCTATTTTCATATATGGTCTGGTCATCGTCTGTTTGTATATTCGGTCTCCCGTGGTGGCTCTGACCGCCCTTTTTGTGGACGGCCTTTTCTCTGTCATACGTTCTTATTTCTGAGGGTATTTGCAAATTGAGTCTGTCAATATTAGGTCCTCCATCAGTCAAAAGAAATTTTATAAAAGGCATGTTTTAGGTGGAAAAATATTTATGTTAAGAAATACATAGTTGGTCTTTGTCCACAGTTCTGAGCGCGTAGCTCCTAAAGCCTTTGGATTTTTCTAAGTTACGCTAATGAGATGAATTTTGGAAAGCTAAGGATGGGAGTTTGTTGCCAGGGGACCCAAGCCCCTCAACCCTCAGGGAGAGGAGAGGGGCTGAAGATTGAGTTCAATCACCATTCATCCATGATTTAATCAATTGTGATTATATAACGAAGCCTCGATTAAAAACCCCAAAGAGTGGGGTTCAGAGAGCTTCCGGTCTGGTGAAGCCGTGTGATGTGGAAGAGTGGTGTACCCCTGGAGCATGCGGCATGGGAGCTCCGTGCCCCTACCCACGTACCTCGCTCCCTGCATCCATCTGCGTAAGTTAAATCCCTTTACCGGAATCTGGTAATCCAGTAAGGAAAATGTTTCTCCGGGTTCTGGGAGTGCTCTGGCAAAGTGGTGGAGCCCAAGGAGGGAGTCACTGGAACCTCCAGAATGTAGCCAGTGGGTCAGAAGCACAGGGGGCAGCCTGGACCTGTACCAGGCATCTGAAGTGCGGGGAAGCGCGGGGTCCGTCTTGTAAGACCGACGGCTTAACCCGTGGGATCTGGTACTACCTCCAGGTACTACCGTCAGAATGGAGTTAATCAAAGGCTACTCAGCTGGTGTCATGGGAAAAAACCCAGGTGTTGGAAATGGATAATACCAGAATCATAGCAGTGGGAATGGGAGACGGATGGAGATGGCATGGGTGGTCTGGGTCACGGAGCTGCAAAGGAGAGGGAGGGGGGCACACAGGAGGCAGGCCCACAGCAGGTCACGTGAGCCCAAGAGACCCGGCTCTGCTCTGGTGCTGCCTGTCTGGTCTTTTGGTGTTGTTCAAGTTTTAGCGTAGGCCTTTCCTGGAGGAGTTTCCATCTCAAATGATAACTGAACTTAGCCGCCACCTTGAGGTAGTGGAACCAGAGAAAGGGGTTCAGTGTATCTTAGCGAAGCAGTAGAGTGTGATACGCCATAGCCAGCGATGCTGGCCTTTTAGACAGTGCTGTTGACCGCGGGGCAGACCCGGGGCCGAGTCCAGCCTCTGTGGCCTCTGCCCGTCAGGCGGAGCCCCTGTCCTCCCAGCGGGCAGCCCCTGTCCTCACAGGGGCAGCACCTGTCCTCACAGGGGGCAGCACCGATGGCGAACAGCTCCACTCAGGTTCCCTTCAAAGCTTCACAAACGGCACACAGGGGCGCAGGGATGTGCGCTTCCAAATTCCTTGTTTCCCGTTAGAGATGAGTTCTTGGGAGTTGGAATTCCCGGATTCTGCTTCTTCTTCCACTTGTATCTTGTAGTTGGCTCCTCAGTAGTCTGCTTTCTCCAACCCTCCGCCATTGATCTTCCCCACCCTTTTAAATAAAATTCCCACTTTTTAAGATATTTCTTTTGCTCACTACAAGCACTAAAATAATTTCTCTCTAGTTTTGCCTCATCTTAATGAATTATGAAGACTTTCCCTCCCGTTATTCTGCCTTTTTTTCTACCTCTCTATTTTTCCTTATATCTTCTTCTGTTCAGCTTATCCATGTGTCCTTTGGCTTAGCTGTACCTGTGTTATTGGCCATTGTTGATGGGAGTTTAGAAGGCAGGCTACGTTACTGAATTTGCTTTGTGCTGCATTCAGTTCCGTCTGATATCCAGCTGTGTTTTCTGGTTTGACAGCAGTGCCACCAGATAATAGTTTTTTCCCCCAGATGATACACTGAGCTTTTCAATTTCAAACCATCCATGCTGGATCCCTACCAGGGAAAAAAAAAATGTTGTATCATTTTGCATTATTTGTGGCGGTGTCTGCTCAAATACATTAATAGGTATAGAGAAGCAAAGGAACTAGATTGGGAGCCACGAGGCATCTAAGGTTGTAAGGATACTTGGAAGCTGCTGGATTTTTTTTTTTTTGACCAGTGTGTAATGTAAGGTAAAGTGCTGATAACCAAACAATGCTTTGGGTAAGGTTTGAGGGGTAGGTGTCTGCGGTGCTTCTCTTCAGACAGACAGATTTTTTTTTTAAGTGCCTCCATCTCCCCTTTCAGGCATATACTTGCTTTTGAACATATGACTCAAAAGTGAGCACAAAAGGTTTCTTCAAGAAGAAAAATTCACTCCTTCCTCCTGCCAGTCATTCCTCCTGCCGTGGTGGCCCGTGACTCAGCAGGTTCTGCCACTTGTCCCATTAGCCGTGTGGTTTTAGTCGATGCTGTCGCTCGCTTCCCTTTGCCCAGCAGCTGCTTTCAACCTCGGCTGCTATATCCCCCAGGGTTCCCCGCCCGCCGAGAAACAGAACCAGGGAGGGAACAGGACACAGAGTGAGGGACTGATTGCAAGGGCTGGCTAGGCAAATCTGAAGAAATCTGTAGGGCAGGCCGTCGGGAGCGGCAGACTAGACTTCTCAGGCTGGTTTTGGCCAAAACTGCTGTCCACAGGCAGAATGTCTTCCTCTTCAGGGAAGCCTCAGTTCTGCTCTGAAAGTCTCCTCACTGCTTGCACCAGGCCCACCCGGATCATCAAGCGTGATCTTCCGTCCTTAGAGTAAATTGAGTCTAGACTTTGATCACATCTACAAATCCTGTTACAGCAGCATCTATTTGTTGGGTAACTAGAGACAAAGCGTAACCAAGTTCACATATAAAACTGTCACGGCCACCGTTTCCCCAGAGAATTGCTCTCAGGCTACGGGAGCTGCCGAGTCACACACTAGCTGGGTGGTTGCAAAGGCCTGTCTGTTCTCTTGTAAGATGGGGATGATCTGTGGTTCAGTTTATATGAATTATTATATATGACATATAACACTACTATACAATGTTATATATTATATAATATGTGGTATCTATAAAATATGTTATAATATGTAATGTATTATAGAAATCATATTATATATTTTTATAATTTATATATTAAATTCATAAATGCATGTACATCCTAAATTACCACTGCCTTGTGTGCCAGAAACCCTGCCTTGCTTTCACCAAGTCCCTTTTCCTTTTCTTCTTCCTTGGCATGTAGGAAGACGACAGTGTTTTAGGACCATGTGACTAGATCTGGGTAGGGGGCTCTAAGCAGATGTGATGTGTGTCTTTCAAGGCCACAGTATAGAAAGGCAAAAAAAAAGTGTGGATTCTCTGCGTTCTCGGTTTCCTTCCGTGGCTACGTGGATGGTGGGGATGGTTTGCATGAGGCCGAAGCTCTAGAAGGTCCAACTAGCTGTGTGATGCTCGCAGCTGTGCAGATCCGCGTGTTACCGCCTAGGAGGGGACCACCCTGGAGAGCCACTGCACCTGCTGCGGGTTTTCATAAGCAAGAATTGAACCTTTCTCTTTTATGCCCCTGAAATGTTAGAGTTTATTTGTTACCAACCCACCATATACATATCCTTTCTTCTTTTCTCAGGGTAAGAGTTTTTGTCCTTGGTTTTTTGTTTTTGTTTTTGTTTTTTAAGATAGAATGGAAGCAATTTTCTGCAATTGCAGACCATGTAAGCCATTTTCTGAAGCCACCCTGCATTCTTACACTTGCACACTCATTCTGGGATTGTCCTCTTGGTCTCAAAATTCCCCAGACTGACTTGCAATCAGTCTGAGGTCCAGTCCCTGTTCTACTCTTTATAGGCAGAATCGTAACTAGATTAATTAGATTCCTCGTTAATAACAAAGTGATGATAATTCCTTGTCAAAGTGGTTTTTTTTCTTAATAAACCATTGTGTTTCAAAAAGCCCTTTGTATAATCTGTGATTTAGAAGTCAAAATGCCTACCAGAAACTCATTATTGGTTTTGCTGTCTTTTTCTTTTCCTCCTATTAAAAGCGTACACATCCTTCAAGGCTTACTTCAAATGTGACCTCTTCTTGCTTAAATGATTTCCATTTTTCCCTTGCAGTTACTAGGCGCAATATATGCTCCTTTTTTAGCCTTATTTTGTTCTGCCTAGAACTAGAGCTGTTTGTTCACACAACTTACTGCTTTCTAGTAGATTTCCAACTCTTCAAGGGCAGAAAGACCTGTCTCTTTCATCTTCGTATTTTCTCTTTCCTCCTCACAGCACCCAGTGAGCGGCCGGCAAGTAGGAGGTTCTCAATGATGTTTATGAAAATGGAATGAAATGAAACCTAACGGATTTTGGAAATAAAATGGACATGTCTTTTCCCAGAATCTGCAAAGGCATTTTGGAGAGGAGGGCAAACGAGATGGGCAAAGTGTATCCAGTGTGCGTTCTCTAGATCATTAGCAAGGTTAAAGCTGAACATTTGTGCTGTCTGGCCGTTATGACAAGGAATATTTGCAGTTAACCAAGTTTTATGTGGTAGTCATTCTGCATGGATTTTGCACAGCTCTGCGGATAAAAAAGACACGCCATGAAGATATTTGACATTTTTCTTTACAGACCTCATTCCACTCAGCTCTGGACTCCGAGCTTAACTTAGCTTGCATAATGGCTGTCAGAAGAGCGAAGAAGCCTGCAACTTTAAGTCTCAGAGGACAGCAAAAGAGGGAATGAGACCTACAAAGGCATTTTAGCTGTCCTTGCCTTTTTGTGGCTCTGACCACAGGGTTTAAAAATAATTGCAATGGCAGTGATCTAGATACTTAGGAGAAAGCAGAAGCAGTGTGTTTTGAGGTGTTTGTTCTTTTCAAAGAAGTCATCATGATTGTTAGGATAGTTCATGGAATTACGATTAGAACAATTTTTAAAACTTAGCTTTATAAATTTAGCTTTATAAAGTTTAGTTTTATAATAGAGGAATGGCAAAATACATCATGATCCATTAATTCTAAGGAATATTCTGGGACACTTAAAAAATCATATTTTTGGAGGATATTTATCAATTGAGAAAAAGGTAAGAAGGAGCAGGTTATCAGGGAGGAACAACCTGATTAAATATGTCTGTCTCAAAAAGGAGGTGTGTGCATATGCATAGAGAAAGCCTGGAAGGAAATATATCGAAACACTAATATTATATGTTCTTTTCAGTTTTCGACTGGCAAAACTGTTGTAGATAATTTTCATGTATTCTCTCTCTCTCTCTCTCTTTTTTTTTAAATATGGAACCTTCACAAATTTGCGTGCCTTCCTTACACAGGGGTCATGGTAGCCTTCTCTGTATCATTCCAATTTTAGCACATGTACTGCGGAAGCAAGCACAATTTCAGTGTTTTTACATGTACTTTTCTGTGTCTACCTTTAGATTTCTATAGGATATCCTTTTAGCTTTCCCCTTAATTCTGCTGTAAAAACAAAAGAAATCGGAAACAAAAGATGACTTAATTTGACTTAATGGAATAGCTTACCTTTAGGTACTTCGTATAGGTTAGGCTCATCATTAAGCATTTTTCATAAGTTATCTTTATCTTCATACAAATCCTCCTGTTATTTATATTTATTTACCAGGGGAAGGAATCAAGGCATGGCAAGGTTAGGGACCGTGATTGTGGCGGTCCCTACCCACACAACCCATATGTACCCTACCCTACAACCCATATGTTGTAAGTAAGAACTCAGATTTCACACCCACGGATTCTCTCCAGAGCTGTGCTCAGAACATTAGGCCCCAGGCATTGCCTAGGATGCATAAAGGGGAGGGGAGGGGAGGGTTAGGATGACATGTGCTTGTATTATTTGGGGGAATTCTGGTCCCAGCCTAGCCCGCTGAAAGCGGTGAGGTGGACTAGGGACTGATCTTGGACTGGAGGAGGGATGATCTCTGAATTAACAGGGAAGTAGGGTTGACTGGCAATACAAATTGTATTTTTATCCAGAACAAGTTCCCAATTTTTGAGGGCCTGAATGATGGCTTCAGAATTGATGGCCTTTGAAGGTTTTGACAGAAGAGTGAGTGATAGTCAACCCTGTTCTTTTTGATAAGAAACCCTTTTTTTTATAAGAAAAATATTTCTATTTTGTAATGTGTGTTATAGCAATAAGGTCAATATCTTTAATATATAAAGTTCTTCCAAACCAATAAGAATAGAAAAATACAAGAATAGGCAACTCACAAAGGAGCATATATGACCAGAAAGCCCAAGGAAAAAATAACCTTTCTCATTAAAAATGTCATAATCAAGCAATAAAATGTGATACCTCTTTCTGTTGTCAAACTGAGAAATAGTTGACATGCAACATTGTATTAGAATTTGGTATATGATGTAATTCTTTGATACATGAATATAACACAAAATGCCAACCCCAGTAAGTGAGCACCCAAAACTACCCACAGTTACAAGTTATTTTTTAACTCCATTCTATCCGACAAATATTACTTGAGACTATATTTTGGGGACCAGGCTCCATGCAAGTGGTTTTGAAGGCAAGATGGGAGTGATGGGAGGCTGGGGGGAGCCAGGACTTGAGGAAAGGCGCTAGAGCATGGGAGAGACATCAGGTTAGGCTTAGCACACGAACAAGAATGCTGAGGGCCATCTGCCTGTTCCTTCCCAGTTTCCAGTGTGATTTCTTAAAATGTTTTACTTATTTTTATTTTATCCACTGAAGAACCTTATCAAATGGAAAGACAAGTAGTATTTAACAAATACTATATGCTAGGCACTATGCTAGAGTTTTTGCTCATTCTGGCTCATGCAGCCTCCTGAAAAACTCCTTTTAGGAGGTCATGGTTATGTACTAGCCACCTGAAGCTTGGAAGGGTGAATGAACGTGCTGTGAACTCTGAAGCCCCCCTACATCCATATGCAGAACTCTGTCCATTGCACTGAGCTGCATGGGCTCTGGGTCACCTAAGGCTGACATATTGGAGCAGGTGCATTTCTACAAAAGAGAGAGGTTCTTAATCAACTTGGTACCTCTTTCAGCTTCTTTTTCACCTATAAAAGGAGTTCCGGTTTGAGCATGCTCAGTTGGTAGTTTCTCAGAAAATTTCCCCGACTATTCCCCAACTGGGTCAGGATCCACTTGATACATTTATGACCCCCCAGTGCAGGCCTTTGGCCTTAGATTTATTTTTTCCCCCTCATTAGCCTCCTCTGGAATTGGGCTAAGCAAAGTTCAGTGCATGGGTTGATGGCTTTTTATAAACAAAGTTTTATTGAAATATACCAAGTTCATTTGTTTATGTATACGTCTGGTTGTTTTTATGCTACAATGACAGAGTTGAATGGTTGCCAGAGAGACTAGCCTTTCAGATTTAAAGCAGACCCTGATCATAGTATACTTTGTCGTATTGTCTGCCCGGGTCCCCGGTTGCTCCTCCTCCTGACTGCTGTTTTAGTTCAGTTCCATCTTTGTTCCAGAAACCCACCATCATTAAGCTGGCCCTGTGCACTCCCTGTCCCGCCCCTTCCTTTACCTTGGTCACAAGTTTGAGGGAACGACAGAAGGCTAGCTCCAGTCTTGGAGAAGTCGACCATTACAAGGAAAATGGAAAAACCGAACTGCCAGATATGGAGTTGCAGAACTTAAGAGCAGCCAACAGACAGATTTCAAAGCAAAACAAAAGACAGGCATTTAATGGCATCTAGAGTTGCAAAAATATTTGAGAAAAAATGAGCAATGAGAAAAGGCTACCAAACTTGACCGTTAGCAGTTCACTGGTGACCTTTGGAACTGTAGAATCAGTTGAGTGACGTGGAAGGAAACCAAATTTCAGGCAGTGAAGAAGATAATGATTTGAATTTCCAGAATGGACTTTGAATTACTGGCTGAGGAGGTTAGCACTTCCTGCCTGCCTAATTTCTCATGGGCAATTTTGTGATTTTGTTTCCTTATTTAACTTCTCTGCACATTAAGAAGAGCTAGTTAGGCTCATCATTTGTAATCAAGCAGCTGTTGCCTCCGGAGGCTCTCTGGACAGCCACAGTCCACGTGCCTGCTTCCCCTGTATCTCTCGTTGAGTGCTTGGTTTCACTTAAGTGTTTTTGGTTTTTTTTTTTTCCTTTTTTTTTTGGAAGTGTGGAGATTTCGTTCTTACCCTGGTCTGTGCTCCTTGAATCCTTGATAGCACGAGCCCTGGAATGTTAATGAGGTCCCATCTTTGCTGGTGGATGGAGAGATCAATGGCTTTCAGGTGTTAATGAGATGTCCTTAGAATTTATGCCCGTTGTTAGAGAGCTGATGGCTCCCTGCTGAACCTTTAGACCTTTCTTCAGTGGACGACCAAAGGCATTTTTTCAGCCCTGCATAAATTTCAGTCATCAGGCTTGGATATGCAGTAGAAGTCCCAGCCATCTTCCTGATGAACTTCTCTCCCTGCTCCTTCAAACTTGGATGTCTCTGACCTCAGAGAGAACTGTCTTCCAACCCCGCATTTGATCCCCATTTCTGTCGCCTCCTCTGGGCATCACCATTTTTCTCACCTTCACCCAAGTGGTGTGGGCCCTGCCTTCCCACTGAAAATACTCTGGAAAGTTCATTACTGATCCCACAACTGCCAAACCCACTGACTTCTTCTTTCCCATCTCCTGCGGGCCCCCGCAAGTGTCTCTTTGGTCCCTTTCCCAAAACTCTCTTACAGCGTATGCTAGGGATCCAGTTCTTTTCTGGTTCTTCTCCCTTTCTGATCCCTTGCTTCTCAACCATTTTTGTGAAATCCTGCTGCTCTATTCCTTCATGCTGTGGCCTCTCAGATTTCTGCTCCAGGCCTTCTTTTATTTGTAAATTCTTCCTGGGATCCTTCACCCTCATGAATGAGTTCATCTATCTTTCAAATGCTCATAGAACTCCCAAATCTGTGTCTGGATTGGTTGAATATCCATAAGCAAAGAAATGAACCTTGAACTAAGTTTTATACCTTATACAGAAAATTAGCTCAAAATGGATCATGGATGTCAATGCAAAATATAACACTTAAAACCTTTAGGAAAATAACCTGTAAGAAGGGGAGGAGGGATCAAACAAAGATCATGGAATTAAGTGCTACTTCACTTTGGAAAATACTTCCTCAAAAAATTGATCTTAGAGTCGCCATGCAACCTAGCAATTCCATTCGTAGTAATCTATCCAAAGGGATCAAAATGTACATTCACACAAAAAAGCGTACATGAATGTTAATAGAGGCATTATTCATGATAGCCAAAGGGTAAGGACAGCCTAAAGGTTCATCATCTGATGATGGATAAACAAAACGTGGTATGTTTATAAGATGGAACATCACTCAGGAATGCCTGGGTGGCTCAGTCGGTTAAGCGTCTGCCTTCCGTTCAGGTCATGATCCCAGGGCCCTGGGACTGAGCCCCTGTCCCCATGCTCCCTGCTCATCTGCTCCATCGGAGAATCTGCTTCTCCCTCTCCCTCTGCTCCTTGTGCCACCCCCCACCACTTGCACTCTCTCTCTCTTGCTTACTCATCATAAAATAAATAAAATAAAATAAAAAAAGATGGAACATCACTCAGCCATAAAAAGGAATGAAATGCAGATGCATGCTATAACATGGATTGAGCTTAAAAACAATGCTAATTCAAAACAGCTAAACACAAAGGTCACATATTATGTGAAATATCCAGAATAGGAAAATCCACAGAGACAGGAAAGAGCTTAGTGGTTGTCAGGGAGCTGGGAGGGAAAGATGGAGAGAGTGACTCCCAGTGGGTATGGGGTTTTTTTTTAGAAGGGATGAAAACGTTCTGGGATTTAGTGATAAATTTTATATTTTAATTGCACTACCTTGTGATTATACTTAAAAATGTACACTTTGAAAGGGTGGCTTTTATTGTACATGAACTATATCTCTAAAAGAAATAAAAGAAAGAAAAAGAACCTATCTATGCAACTACCACATAACCCAGCAAATGCACTCTTGGTCATTCATCCCACAGAAATGAAACCTTAGGTTCATTAAAACAGAAACAGAAACAAAAACAAAAACCAGCTGTGTGTGAGTACTCGTAATGGCTTTAGTCTAGTAGTCAAAACTAGAAACAACCCAGATGTTCTTCCGGGGGTGCATGGTTAGGCCATTCATAACCTTGGAGCACTGCACTACACTACATTCTACCCGGGTGCAATGCCAGAAAGTTATGCCTAGTGAAGAAACAGCCCATCCTCAAAGCTTACCTGCTGTATAATTGCATTTCTGTGACATTACTGCAGTGACAGAATTATAGAAATGGGAAATGGTTAGTGATTGACAAGGGTGAAGAATGAGGAAGGGAAGCGTGGGAGGGAGGGAGGTATGACTCTGAAGGAAACAAATAGGATCCTTGTGAGGATGGAAATGCTCTGTACCTTGGCTTTATCAATGTCAGTATCGCGGGTGTGATACCCTGCCGTCTGTCTTTGCAGTGTTCCCAGTGCGGGGAACTAGGTGAAGAACAAGATCTCTCAGTATTACTTCTTACAATCGCACGCAGATCTACAATGAATCAACATTTAAAGGCATAAAAATATTAAAAATAAAAAAACAACTCCTAAAATTGGCCTCTGGAGGTAGTTGCCAGTTTAAAGTCAGTGGAAGAACTAGAATGCTCTAACATATAACAGTGGCAGTGAAAGAGTCTGTAGAAGTCACTCCGTTTGAAAGAACATGCCAGGAAGAGGGCACATTTGGGGAGCAGTGGGAGAGGGCGGCGGTCCAGTCAAAGGCATCTCTCAGTGGAAGGGGCTTTTTTGCTAGAGAGTTTAGCTGATAGGAAAACTTCAAAACTCCAGGCAGGACCATCAGACTCTGGAGAAGGGATATTAATAGGCAGCTTTATAAGGCAACTCGACAAGGCTGCAGTCCCCACTTACTCACTCATAATCCAGCCGTTGCTCTGAAGGCATTTTGTAGAAATGATTAACATTCATAACCAGTAAACTCTGAGTAAGGAGATTATCCTAAATCATCTGGGTGGGCCTGACCAAAGCAATTGAAAGGCCTCAAGGGCGGAATTGAGGTTCTCTAAAGAAGAAGAAATTCGGCAGGGGCGGGGCATTGCATAATGGGTGAAAGAGACTGGGAGGTACAGGCTTCTGGTTACGGAATGAATAGGTCACAGGAATAAAAGGCACAGCATAATCCAGAGAAGTGGAATCACTGTATTGTTTGCTGGAAACTAATGTAACTTTGTGTGTTCACTGTACTCAAATGAAAACATTTTTTTTTTTAAACAAAGAAGAAATTCCACGTGTTGATTGCCGTTTCGGTTCCTACACATTCATGTTTATGCCCGAGAGTTCCACACTGTTCTGTCTGGTGGTCTGCCCTGTAGACTTTGGTTTGCTGGGCAACACCTATAATTGCATAACCTACTTCCATCCAATAAATATCTTAATCTATGTCTTAATATATACAGTTGATCCTTGAACAACACTGGCTTGAAAAGTACAGGTTCCTTAATATGCAGTGGTTTTTTTTAATATAAATATAGGGCAGTACTGCAAATGTATTTTTTCTTATGACTTTCTTTTTTTTTTTATTGTGCATTTCTTCTTATTTATTTTTTTTACTTTTTTTTCCTCCCCAAATATGTTTAATTTTTCAGCGTTACAAGATTGATTGTTCATGCTCCACACCCAGTGCTCCATGCTATTCGTACCATTCTCAATACCCATCACCAGGCTCGGCCACCCCCCCCCCACCCCCTCCCCTCCAAAACCCTCAGTTTGTTGCTCCGAGTCCATAGTCTCTTCTGGTTGCTCAGAGTCCACAGTCTCTTCTGGTTCATCACCCCCTCCGATTTCCCCCCATTCACCCTTCCCTTCCTTCTCACATTGCCCTCCATGATTTTCTTTATACTCCACACGTAAGTGAGACCATAAGATAATTGACCCTCTCCGCTTGACTTATTTCACTCCACATAATCTCTTCTAGTCCTG
>CM052815.1:87346150-87440367 GCA_028533885.1 Nasua narica | reverse complement strand
AGGACTCTACGTTAATGCTGGTCCCCCGCCACTGGGCACTTTCCTTTGGGGTATTAAAGTCCTTGGTTAGCTTCTGGTGCCTCCCTCCCCCTTTTGTTTATCCTCCGATATCAGTTCGAGTGTTCCCACTGTGCTTGTACCTCTCCACTGCTGTCTTCTGCTCTCGGAGAGATCCAGAAGTGAAAAATCTTGCTCCTCAGGGTGATTTCATGGGTGTTCAGTGTGTTCTGGTAGATTTCCAGCTCACTTTTGGGGACCGGTTGCTCCAGGATCTCCTACCTCTCCACCATCTTGCCCCCCTCCCCCTTATGATTTTCTTAATAATATTTTCTTTTTAGCTTATTATATAAATTGTACAGTAATACATATACAAAGTATATGTTAATCAGCTGTTGATGTTATCAGTAAGGCTTCTGGCCAACAGTAGACTATTAGTAGTTAAGTTTTGGAGAGAATTCAAAGTTATATGTGAATTTTCAAGGGCATAAGGGGTAAGTGTCCCTAACCTCTGGTTGTTCAAAGGTCATCTGTATGTTGCAAGCAATAAAACTCTTAATAATATATATAATACCACTCTCCCTACCCTCTGGTGAGACCCTGATACAGGGGTTTGCTATGTTTAAAAACAAAAAAAACCCCTCATTTCTCACCTAGCACACTCCAGAAGTGTTTTGAATACAACTCCAAAGACTCAAACTTTATTATGTTCTATCTTTAATTTATTTGCTGGAAGTCTGTGAGCTGCAATGAAACTCCAGTTCTTACAGTCAAGTAGGAAAGAATGTTGTTTAGAAAGTTGTCTAAAAGAACTCCCCCTAAATTTCGAGACCAAATGAGAGTGAGTTGTTTGATATTCAGTTTTGTTGAGACATTATTAGCTAGAAGGCAAAGGTGGTCTTCATTGTCAAAAATAAAATTCTTCGGGCACCTGGGTGGCTCAGTCCGTTAAATGTCTGCCTTCAACTCAGATCACGATCCCAGGGTACTGGGATCGAGCCCCACATTGCTTTCTGCTCAGTGGGGAGCCTGCTTCTCCTACTCCCTCTGCTCCTTCCTCCTGCTTGTGCTCTCTCTCTCTCAGTCTCAAATAAATAAAATCTTAAATAAATAAATAAATTTCTTTGTCTTTTTCTCTGTGTGTGCCTGTCTTGTATTTAATCACACTTCCACTGAAACAGGCTAGGTGCGAGATACTGAGATTACAAACACAAGTGAGCAGAGTCCTGTCCTCCTTCAGGGACCCGCTCATGGTCTCACATGGAAGAAACAAGTGTAATTGACTAGCAGGAAGACTAGTGCCTTCGCCTAAGAAAAGAAGTTAGTCTCTACCATCTTTAGAGACTTGTTTTCCATTTTGGGTCAGGGCAGGGGGCATCCATGACATATCATTTGTTCATGATTTTGAGGAGTATTTGAACTATTTAAACTGAATGCCCAGCAGCACACATGACATCCAAGAACAAACTGCCAAATTCTTCTGAGTTGGTAACATTCCTTACACATTCCCTGCTGATAATATTAGGAAACTTATTTTACTAAAGCAAAATTTCTGGAATTATTCTTTATTGCCACTTTGTCCTTTTTTTTCCTGCATAGGCTGAACATGAATACCTGATTATACTTTCTCATCCAATATAGAGCTAAGTTCATATTTTAGATGGCAAAATAGTGGACTCTATGACATGCAACCTCTATTTGGGTTCTGATTTTACCTCTCTCTTTTTTTTTTAAAGATTTTATTTATTTATTTGACAGAGAGAAAGATCTTAAGTAGGCGGGGGTGGGGGGGGTGGGGGGTGGGGAAGGCAGCCTCCCCGTTGAGCAGAGAGCCTGATGTGGGGCTCCATCCCAGGATCCTGAGATCGTTAACTGAGCCGAAGGCAGAGGCTTTAACCCAGTGAGCCACCCAGATGCCCCTGATTTTACCTCTCTTTTAAAACTCTATCTATTGTCCAAAAATAGCTTTCTTGTTTTGTTATCATATCTTTTGCATGACTTTAAACCAGCAGAAGAATTATTTTTTTCTTTGCCAGGTTTTTTGATATCAAAGTAAAGATATTACAGCTTTCGTTAGGAATCATGACTTTAATTTACTTGTTTAGGGTCTTCTCAGAGCAGTTAAGCATGATGGTTAAGAGGATGGCTTTGGGGACAGTATGTCAGGCTTCTACCATATAAGTCTCAGTTTCCCTGTTTCCTTATCTGTGAAACAGGAATAACAATAAGTCTGCAAAGATCAAATGAAGTGGTTAGGTAAGAAGTACACCTAGCATGCAGTGAGTACTCTGTGAGTCTTAGCCATGGCCTATCATCCCGGCAGCATTGGAGAAGTACCCATTAGGTTATAGCATGTGTCCTACAACACTAACAAGTCATGGAATTTGTAGGAAGGCAGGCACCTCATCATGGCTAACAAATACCCTGACCGTGTCATCAGGATAAATCCTAATCTTCAAAAAACTCTTGAGAGGTATATTGCACTTACCATTTTTAAAGCATTTACCTCCTCACTGGCTTTATTCCCTATACACATTTATATGACCTGCAAAGGCACATCTCATTTTCCATTCCACAAAGAAGAGGTTCTTCATAAAATGGAGGAGGGTTCCCAAGCTCAAAACCTCAAACGAGGAAGATCTTGAGCTAGAACTGTAGTTCTTTTGATTCTGTATTTTCCCATCATATCTCACTTATTTTATCTAAATCAAGTATTCATGTTCTTTAAAAGTGAAGAATTTGGGAGGGGCGTCTGGGTGGGTCAGTCGGTTAGGCGGCTGCCTTCAACTCAGGTCATGCTCCCAAGGTTCTGGGATTGAGTCCTGCATCGGGCTCCTTGCTCAGCGGAGAGCCTGCTCCCCTCTCTCTCTAATAAATAAATAAAATCTTTAACAAAATAGATAAATAAGAGTGAAGAATTTGAGTCTAACAAAAACATCCCCATTTTTCAGTGACTTCCTTTTTAACATGCCTCATGGAGGAGTGGAGATACACAGTCTGTGTCTCTCAGCATCTGGTCAGAGCTGTCTGGGATGCACTCCCTCTTCTGTACAAACATCTCAGTCATTCTGTCTTTCTACACACAGTTCAGTGCTCATATCTTCTTGATCACCCTTGACTGTTCCTTTGTCTCTCCAACTCCCTGCACATTTATCCTATGCTCCTTTTTATTGTTAGTTACCTTTTTCTGTGCATGCCTATTTCTTCAGTGTGGCTGTTAACGTCCTTATGCAGAGGGACCGTAGCCTAGAACCGTACACAGTTCTTTGATGGTGAAGACTGTGATGATGAGAGTGATAATGATTATAATACTTACTCCAGTCTCTCCAGTTAACTTTTTTGGTGGTGTGCGCCCCATGGCTGTGGCCTTGGCAGCCACCCTCAGTTGGTCACTGAGTGTTCACCTGTTCACTTGTCTTCGTTCCTTTAACCAATATTTCCTGAGAGTTTACTGTATACCAGGCCCTGTATAGTTTCAAGGGTTATGAAGACAAGATCTGAACTCAGGGACTTGCATTCTAATGGAAGAGACGGACTTAAAAACAGATATGTACAGTGACATATATAATATGTATTATATATATTTCAAGTGCTCTAATAAGAATGCTATTAGGATGACAAAAATGAGGGAAATTATTTCTAAGTTATTTAGAGGGGAGAAGTGAGTTCAAGAAAAACTCCAGAGAAGACGTGGGATTTGCAGCACGTCCTAAAAGATGAGTAAGTGGGACAAGCTTACTTATATTTGTGTTTTTGTTTTTTTCTTTTTCTGCTCTTGGCAGCAAATGTGTCCCAAGGCATGACAAAGCCACTAGTTTAAAGTGCCTGGAGCTAAAACAGAACTGGAGATTTTGACCTTCAGCAGCTGGAGTAGAAGGTAATGACATGATCTAATTTAAAGAAATAAATTACATGTTATTTGGAGAAGTTGACTGTGAGATGACCCGGAATTGTGTTAAGATTGTTGTGGCCTGCTTGTTCTGAAGAGGCTCCTCATCTCTGCCACTCTTTGGGATTCTAAAGAGTTACAAAGAAAAACAGAATGCTCTGCATTTGAGACTTTCACAAAAATGGCCTGTAGATATGTCTCATTGTACAGTAGCAGGCAAAAATCTCAACATCACTCAAAATCTCAACATAACTAATATTTTATTCAATACATATTGAATATGGTATCCCTGTGCCAGATACCATCACAGGAGCTGAGGCTCTAGCAATGAGTAAAATAGAAACAAATTATTACCCTCCTAAAGAAGTAAATTATATGATACATTAGGAAAAGGAAGTGTTACGGAGAAAAATAAAGTGGGGGAGGGAGGTAGGGAGTATCAGGTGGGGTGGAGTAAGCAAGTTGCAATTTTGAATAGACTGATTTGTAAAGGTCTCTCTCAGAAGGGGGCAGTCAAACCAAAATGTGAAAGAGATGAAGCCCCAAGCTCTGTAAATGTGTGGGAAAAGAGAATTCTAGGCCGAATAAACAGTATGTGCAAATGCCCTGGGGTGGGGCTGTGCCTGGTCCATTAGGGAACATCAAAGAGACCATTGTGGCAGGAATGGATTAAGTGAAGGGAAGAATATGAGGTTAGTGACATGATTAGGGGACAGATTGTGAAGTATGTTGGCTTTAACTCTGAGTAACATGGGGAAACTTTGGAACTTCAAAGCATGATCTGTCTTTTGTTTCAGTGGAATAACCTAAGCTGCTGTATTGAATATATTCTCTTGGAGAGTAGGGGCAGAATTAGAATAGTTAGGAGACGTTTCTCAGTAATCCAGATAAAAAATGATGCAGCTTGGTCCATGATGGTAGCAGTGGTATATATAATGAGAATAGGTCAGAATCTGAATATAATTTGAGGATAAAGTCAATAGGGATTGCCGATGGTTGAGATACATTGTAGGAGACAAAAAAGAAATCTGTTTGATCTCATCTGTTTGATATTTAACTGAGATAGGGAAGACTATCGGAGAAACAAGTTATGAAGTAAGATAAAGTTTTGGACATATTTATTGTACATGAGATATTTACTGGACATTTAAGTAGAAATGTCGAGTAGCAACTGGATATGTGAAACAAGAAGTTCGGGAAAAATTCATGTGACAGATACAAATTTTGAGCCATTGGCACATAGATGGTATCTCAAGTCATGAGACAGGATGAGATCCCCAATAAAATACAGTTTAAATACAGAACAAAATCCTGGGGTACCCCAGTATTTAGTGGCTGTGAATATGAGAAAGAACCAGCAAGAAGTCTAAGAAAGAATAGCCATTAAACTAGGAAGAAAGGTTTGTGGAATGTGTGTGTGTTGAAAGCCAAGCAAAAGAAGTTACAGAAGGAGTGTTTCCAATATTGTCTCCCATATTTCAGTAGATCAGATGAATGAGAAGGGAGAATCAGTCATTGTACATAGCAATGTGGTGATCATTGGTGACTCGATAGGAACACTTACCAGTGTGGAGTGATGGGGAAGAAAGCCTAACTAGACTGGATTTATGAGAGAATGAGGACAGAGAAATTGGATACAGCAAAGAGAGACAGCTTTTTAAATGAGTTTATTTTAGTGATCAGAGAAATAGAGCTAAAGTTAAGAAATACAATATTTGTTTGTTTGTTTGTTTATAGGGGGGTAAAAATAGAACTGTGTAACTGCATTATCCTTATTGGAAGAATAAAACTATACGCCCAGAGTGAGGACAGCCCAGAATCTGGGTACCTACATCATTATGCTTCCGCCGTAAAAGACAACTGAATGTTATAAGAGATTGAATTCTTTCAGAAATTTTCCCCTTAATTTAACCAAAGTAGCAATCAGAATAGTAATAGTTTGACTTAAAATAAACCAAATTG
The DNA here is from genome assembly GCA_028533885.1 of Nasua narica. NCBI lineage: Eukaryota > Metazoa > Chordata > Mammalia > Carnivora > Procyonidae > Nasua > Nasua narica. The sequence goes on along the minus strand of CM052815.1, from coordinate 87,434,519 downwards.
TAAAATCATGAGCCTCAAAGCTGACAACCAAAGTCAAGATTCAACAGTGATATCCCTGGTTGATTTCGCTCTTCGAAGAACATTGTCAGCTTAATGACAACTTGAAACAATAATTTGGTGGCCAAACTATGAAAATTTGATCATATAAGTCTACACATTTAATTTTATGATAATGCTTAGAAGAGTCACAAAATGTATAGATAAAAGCAACTTTGAAGAGGATTTAATTTAATGTGCACCTTTTATCAACTGGTAACTTGAACTCCAAAGACCTAACTGAGATCCCAAAGCCAGTAAAACAGGGCTGGGACTAGATCCTAGTTCTTATTGTCCAAGTATTATGTCTCAAGCTCATTTCAACCTGGAAGAATGCCCTGCCTATGCCTAAGAGGCCTGCGTTATCAGTTTATATGGCAACTTTCTGTGAAGAACAGATATTATAAGAAAAAGCTGCTGGGCGCCTGGGTGGCGCAGTTGGTTAAGCAACTGCCTTCGGCTCAGGTCATGATCCCGGAGTCCCGGGATCGAGTCCCACATTGGGCTCCCAGCTCCATGGGGAGTCCGCTTCTCACTCTGACCTTCTCCCTTCTCATGCTCTCTCTCACTCTCTCTCTTTCCTAATAAATAAATAAAATCCTTAAAAAAAAAAAGAAAGAAAAAGCTGCTAATTTAGCTGATAAATGCTGAAGTCAACACTATTGATTGCTTTCCCCTGTGGTTAGCAGCTAAAATAGGGAATTAATGCCCAAAAGCTCTGTTTCATTCCGTATGTGTTTATAGAGCACCTTCTGTATGCCAAGCATCATGCAGATCTGTAAAAGGGATAAGATGAAGTCTGTGCTTCCTTAAGGCTTATGTCATTTCTAGAGAGGAGAGGGAGAAAAGGGACTGACAGTTTCAGTTTCTGGGCTAGGAACCTTCATGTACAATCCCTTCCTAAATCTCAGCACAACCATGTGGGGGTGGGGATGGTCATTCCCTTTTTACAGGAAAATAAAACTGGGCTTAAGCAAGGTTAATCAAATTGCTCAAAGAGCTATTCGGCACAGACATTGCTGAATATGGGGACCGTGTTTTCTTCATACATACTCACTAGGCAACTGGAGCCTGATATTTTATTTACATGGTAAGGGCCTCTTTCATTTACATTTTTGATAGACCAGAAAGAAAATGTGAGGAAAAAATCATAACAGAACCTAAGAGCACCTTGCATGTGTTTTGATCCAGTGACTCAAAGAAGGGCTGCTGTGCTGTCCTTTTATGTCTGGGTTGGGTGGGGGAGGGGAAGAGGGCGTGGGAAGTCCCTGCAGTTAGTTACTCCAGATTGCATTATTCCAACTAATTTCCATGATGCCACAACCCTACATGAGCATTTTTTAACAAGTTGGTTATGAATTTTAATGTTTAGAATTTAGTGACCAGTCATGTTGCTCTATCTTTGAAAAAGTTGGATTGTAATAACTTAAGGAACAGTAGATTTAAATAAATGGGTATTAAATAGAGTGGCAGAAACATACATCTAGGAGTTGGAATACCTAGATTTTGGTCCTGACTCTTCCTCTTTTTAGCTCTGGGACTGGTGGCAAATCAGTTGGGTGGGACTTCCTGAGTCCTAGTTTGTTCATCTTTAAAATGAATGTAATGATGAGTGTTACTGGGCATAGTTACTGGGCATAGTTCTTGAGCACAACTGAGATAATATATGTAAAAGTGCTTTATAAACTCTAGAATACCAATATAAATATGAATTATATCATTTTTATAAGTATTCTTAAATTTCTGGGGCACCTGGGTGGCTTAGTAATTTAGCGTCTGCCTTTGGCTCAGGTCATCATCCCAGGATCCCGGGATCCAACCCCGCATCAGGCTCCCTACTTGGCGGGACGCCTGCTTCTCCCTCTCCCACTCCCCTTGCTTTGTGTTCCCTCTCTTGCTGTGTCTCTCTAAAGAAAGAAAAAATTTTTTCTGACTGCAGTATAAGTTGTTTTGAATGTGCCAGGGTTATCCAGGAATTTTTAGTCTTTTTTGCTTGTTCTTATGAGAGTCTTTGCTTTTGAGTGACATAGAATGGCAAAAGCCAGCTGTATCTCCTGGGCCACTTCAAAGAACCCCTGACTCTCAGAAGTTCTAGAGCCCTTGGAGTACCTTGGACTCCAACCAAATTCCCAGGCACTCTCCCATGCCGGACATAACAGTGGATGTGGGATTATTTAGGCTTTGGAAATGAGATACTATTTGGGGGGTGCTGTGTGTTGGTCATTGAAACTATACTGAAAATGAAAAACGTGGGCCATTCTTAATGAAAATATACTTATGCAACGATTAATGTTTTAAGCCTGGGTCACTATACTTGATTATGTACTGCTGACCCCAGAAGACTTGGGATTTCCAATGTATAAACTAAACAACACATATTCCTTAGAATTCAGAAGATGGATGTGATCATTATAAATATCCTCAGTGTATTGAGATCTTGCATGGAAATCTAATTCATTGGCTTATTTTACACAAATTTCATTTAAAGTCTACGAAAGAAAAGATGGAAGGTAAATTATTGTATTAAGAATGTGAGTAGATTTAATTAGAATTGTGGCTCACTTTTTCTTTTAAATTAAATGATTTGGCTTTATTGTTTCCCATCACATTATTGCATTCATGATTGCAATGGATGAAAGGTAAATTGTTCTGATTTAATGGGTTGAAGTTACTGCAGAGGGATTTGATAGAGTTCTTAGCTTCTCGTAATTGAAATAGATTTTCACTAAATATACAGTGTTAACAATTTAAATAAAATGCCTTTTACCAGCTGAGAGCAATTTTCATGGGACAAATTTAAGCCTGTACCTTTCTGACTTTGTGGGCAAAGGATTTGATTAAAATTGACCAGCTAAGTGTGACTGCCCTTTAGAGCAATGGACATTCTAATGAAAAACCCATTTGCCGGGGACCGTCTGCTGGTGAGCAGTAGCTGACCGGAGTCACCTCTGCGGTTTGGCCTGAGGAGCTGCTCTCCCTGTGGGAAAAAGAGAACAGGAAAGCAGAAATAACTTCCAGGGGTCAAAGTTGGCCGAGTGAGATAGTCACCTTGGTCAGGAATTGCTTCGTCACTAGCTTGGTGACTAGTGACTTGGTCACGCTTGATAACTTGCTTGGTCAAGTAAGAGAAATCCGTTCAAAGTTACTTTAATATAAATGAGGCACCAGTTGCTAAGAAACAGGGTATCTTTCAGAGCAGGGTGTGTAACTGGCCCATGGGGGGCTGGAACCAGAGACTGGACAGCAGGTTGGAGCCCAGGCAGCCTGTTGGCTTCTTAGCTTTTCTCATCACTCCTTGGTTTCACACGTTCTCTTATTGTTGCTTTTCTTGGCACATCTACTTCAGCTTTGTCTCTCCAGACCCTGGCTTTCTCTGGCCCCTTGCACATGGGCCCAATGAAGCCACCCCAAGCCAAAAGTGATCGAGCCAGTCCTGAAGTCTTTTGCATTCTGATTAAATTTCTTGGAGTTCAAGGACTACTTAATTCATTCTGAAACTGACAGTGTAGTCTGGCTTTTGGGATCCTGGGAATTCTGAGCAAATCCCTGAACTCCAGGGAGAACCTCTGAGGGCTGGGCCCCAGCCTATTGGCGTGACTTGGTTAGGAAGAATCTGGGAAAACTTGAGAGGTCAGCAGGTGCTCTTGACTTCCTCCCTGATTTCTATATGACTGCCGTCACTCCATTGGGGGCACCTGCTGCCCTCACACTGCCTCCTCTGATCCCCATCTTCTCTTTGTCAGCAGCAGACCTTTCTGTAGACTAATTATCTCCATTGCTATTTGTACCTTCCCAGCCACAACCTCTCATTTATTCAGCTATGATCTGATACCATCTAGCAAACATGGAACCCTCCACAGTTAACAGAGAATACTTGTTTTCCAAAGGCTGCCAACCAATAACTCAAATGACGAGAATGCCAGATGTGAGGCAGGAGTCATCTGAGATCAGAAGTGTCTTGATGTAAATGGTGAATCAGCGAGATTTGGATTTGAGTCCCACCTCCATTACTTTCAATAGTGAGAACTCAGAAACTTGGTTGGCAACTCTGCTCCAGAATTTTTAATCATTTCATTTCTACTTACTCCACAGAGTTGCCATAAGTATTAAATGAGGTAAGGGATGCAAGTATATAAGGTACCCAGATTCAGCAGGCTTTCAGTAAGTGCTAACCCCTCAATCTTCTCCCTCCTGCATGTCCTTCCCTCAACTTTCATTATAAGAATGATCACCTTCTTAGAGTAAGATCAACACCTTGGGAATCTTTAGAAAATCTACTGGCTCCTCTTTCCAGGTCAGGTAATTCCCCTTTCTGAAGCACAGATTGGAACTAGGCTGTCACACTCTAGCAATGAAAGGTATGGTTGGTTACAGCCTCCAAGACAACAAAGGGTTCCAAGACAAAAGAGGCATTTCAGATCTAAAAGCTATGTGTGAACATCATGGACCAAGGAAAACATGGGTAACACGTTTCCAGTGACACCGCCTTTTAACCCTGGAAGCTTCCTTTTTTTATAGCTATAGTAACTTATATGTAACTCAGGTGTATCCCCAAATGTGGCCGTGATTGTGAAGATAATAATCTTATGAACAAGTGCTACATTTTTGCCACCCGTTCTGTATTTACCATATCAAGTGTATCAGATTTTATCTCACACAAAACCCTTAAGTCATTATCCCATTTCACAGATAAGGAGCTAAGACTCAGAGGTGTTCAGTAGCCTGTCTAAGGTTTGAATGTATTAAAAGATACAGGGATTCCAACCCCCAAAAATGATGCTTTTAAGCGCTTGTAACACGTTGTGCTGTGCTCGCTGTTTCCTGTGCTGCTTTCGTTGTCCTTGGCCCCCATCACAGTGCTCACAAAGCCACTTGCAAGGTCCAGTTCCCCCTGGACCCTCGCCCTGCTGGGTAGCACGGAGAAACTACAGCCGCACAGCTGAGATCCAGGCCCCATCTGTCTCCCAGATACAGAGATCTGCTAGTCGTTACAAATGCAGAATCTCACCCTGATGCGCTGAATGAGAACTGGCATTTTAAAAAGTGGCTTCTGCGCACATTCAAGTTTGAGAAACACTGATCTGGTGTGTGAACCACAATGAATGCAGATTATCTTAATTGCTTGGCTATTTTTGAGTGTGTTAATCTCCTTTCTGCATTAGCTACAAGGTTTGATCCTGTTAGCAGTCTCTATTGTGGAGCTTTTCATCCTCCTCTCATTTCTTAGCTTTATTCAATAGCTGTGTCTGCACTGATGGAGAGGACCTGGGAACCAGGACAGAATTTAGTGTTGGGGCGAGTCCTTCACTCCCTCTCCCCTCTCCCCCCACCCCCGAATGGTAGGCACCGTTTAGGTCCACAACCACAGAGGTCAGGCCCCCTGATGGGGGAAGCATTTGCAGCTCAGAAGGATAAAGGATGTGTTTCCTCATTTGCTGGACTTGGGCCTTCTCTCTTCTGCTTTCCTTTCCACTCTGGGCTTGAATACAACACAGTTGCGTGGATGACGGCTGTCTGTCTCTGCAGTGACACGTGCTGAAGGTGTCAGCACTGTGCCCCTGGTTCTTGGCTTTCAAAATACTTCTGACTTATTTTTAAGAGCAAAGAGAGCCTGGGGAAGGTAATCGGTTCCTTGAAGGTAGTGGCAGGGGGCACTGGGTCCTTCACTCTGGAAATCTCTGGCGAAACAGATTTCAAGTAATTCTTATTACGTGGCTTTTAAATTGTATTGAGGTTGGTGAAAATCGGTCAAGCTGTCCTCGGTGCTGGTCAGTCAATTATAAAAGATGACTTTTAAATCTGTTTGAAAAATTCGATGCTATAGACATGCTGCAGCAGGAGAGCTTCCCACACCCACAGATGGGGAGTGAGCCCCATGATTGCCAGCTCCAGGGCTGTGGACGGGAGAGCTCAGAGGAGGCGGCTGGAAATGCTGGAAGGGGAGATTCTACGAAATCTGCTTGTTGTTTCTCACGGCTGCGCAGTGGTTCTTGGGGAGGGGATGTGCTCTGGGAAAGATGAGAAAGACACAGCATGGGGAGAAGACTTGGCCATCGTTCGTGCTCCAAATCATTTTTTCTTTTTCTTTGGTTATAAAACTAATACATGCTCATTATAGAGAATTTAGAAAACACAGAAAGGTCCCTAGAGGGAAATAAAATTTTTCTGTAATCCCACTAGCTAGAATAATTATTTATATTGGGTTATAGTTCTGTTCAGATACACACATTTTCTTTTTCTTCCCATCTTCATGATCATTAATATTGTTAAAAATGTGATTTTAATGATCGCTCTGTATAAATGTGCCCAGTCTCACTTATGTAAAATCACTAAAATTGATCATTGCAGCTATTTCTAATTTTTAGCTATTAAAAATATGTTATGAATGCTCTCTAACACAAATCTTTAACCATCTGTGATGAGCTCCTTGGAATAAACTGCTAAAAGTAGGATTAGAAAATGAAAGGTGTGATTCTTTTTAAAGTCTTTGGTACATTTGGGCTACTTGCCCCCTGGAAAGGTTGCTTCCAGTTTGCAACTTGCTGGGACCTACTGTATGTAGCCTTTTCAGATGAAGGAGTCAGTATGCTTTCAGTTATAAATAATAATAACAACCACTAATTCCAAGTGACCTAAACCGAAAGGAGATTTAGTGGCTTCAGAAGCTGGACAATAGCTTCATTGTTTCCTCCCTCTTGTTAGTTTCACCCTCAGTCTGATTTCCTTGCGGTTGTAAGACAGTTGCGGGCAAAGTGGTTCTTTCATACCTAGAGGAGAAAGACAGTTCAGTCCCACCACTGTGAATAAAAGCCATTCTGACTGGCCAGAAAGCCTAGGATTACCAGACATTAGGGCTAGGGGCTGCCTGTTACCCTGATGGGGGCAACCACCTAAGGGCGCCCTGGGAATGGAAGCGGCAGAGCGAGGGGCAAGCCCACATTTGCTGTGTTGTTGCTCCCAGTGGCTGATGTGCGTCATGGGTGTTGGCAAGGCAACCACTGTGCTCTTTATGTCCTGTTACATCGTGTTTGTTTTAAAGTTTTCCTGACATGATCGGTAAAAATGGCATTCCTATTTTACTTTGCATTTCTTTGATTACTATTGAGATTTCACATATTTTTATGTTATTACATTTTGTTTTATTTTAGTGTAAAGGTTTATTCTTAAAATTAAGTAAAAGATGCAATATATTTTTAAAAACTATTTAATGGCCGTTTGTATGTCTTCTTTAGTGAACTGCTTCTTCAAGCCCTTTTCCTGGATTTTTCTAGATTAAATCCATTCTCTTGGGGCACCTGGGTGGCTCAGTTGCTTAAGCTCCTGACTCTTGATTTCAGTTCAGGTCACGATCTCAGGTTGGTATGATCAAGCTCAGGGTCAGGATCCACACTGGAACCTGCTTAAGATTCTCTCTTTCTCTTCCCATCTCCCTACCGCCCCTCCCCTCTCCCCTCTCCCTTGCTTAAAAAAAATCCATTTCTTTACAGATTGTAAAATTGTATTTAGGAGCTCAAACAGTGGCTCTCTTCCTGGTTGCACATTAAACTCATCCAGGGAATTTAAAAAAAATATATGATGTCATTACCAACCTCCAAAGATGCTGATTTAATTCATGCAACGTATGTTTTAATCTCTCCTCTGGAGATTCTAAATTGCTTCCAGGATTGAGACTTGTTAACCTTTTGAAATACCTGCCCTCAACACTCAGATCTACCTGTATGTCTTTCATACAAACTTTCATACAAACTTTTCTTCTCTTATAGATTACTCTGCAGTCCTACAGGCTGTCATAAATAGCTCTCGTAAGATGAAGCACTTATTCTAACCCTGGAAAAAAACAGAATGAGATGAATATTCATGACCACTTAGTATCCATAAGTCAGGCGATCAGCAGCTTCTCCAGCAGGTCGGGGCACCCGTGCTCAGACTTGCCATAATCACTTCTTGGCCTCTTCCTTTCTGATGAAGGGGGAGAGGCAAAGAGGTCCCTAAGAAACCGAACCCAGAAACAGCGTATTTGTCAACAGGGAGCTCCACGGGAGCGTGTTCCTGCCGAAAAGGAGGAAAATATTTACCTCTGCCTTCATTGTTGATGGCACTTCAGCTTTAGTACAGAAACAAATGGTGTTATGCTTGGTTTACTCCCGCTCCTAAAGGGTCCGAGGAAACAGGAGCGACGTTTCTTTTAACAAATGACAGCGCTTCTATTCAACACCAATTCTTCATGTATCTCCCTTCTCTAGGTTTGGGGAACAGCAGCCTACTTGTTATTCCCAGGGTGTGTTAAGTCAATGAAATCAAATGAGAAACTTTGTTCCTTCCAACATTGTGCTGACAAATAGGTTAGATTTTTTTTATTTTTTAAGTCAGAAATACCTCACTGCTTCAAATCATCGATCAGGAGAAATTGTTTCATAAATGTTCCTTTCCTTGGCTGTAACTGAGATGTGCTTCCTCCTTCCGTGTTCAGGAGGGCTATGAAGGTCTTTGAATACAAAGGGGAAAGCTAGCATTCCATCCAACTACTTCCTGCCATTGCCTCTAAGGATTTATTTGATAAATAATCCTGTCTTCTTGAAATCTTACGTTATGCATATCCATCACTGATTGATCTTCTTTAATTATCTTGTTCAGTCTTCTTGTGGATGTATCCATAAGCTGTTTGCTAATGTTTTATTTATCAAATTATAAAAATATTGGGCATTTTAAACAAACACATAAACACCATCTGTGAAAAATAGTCGCCACTATTACTAGAGATAAGTACCCAGCAATAAGGCATGGTAGACTTGCTGGCATTGACAAGTACTTTCATTGTCCTCAGGAAACATGACAAGGTGAATGTATTTCAAGGGACGGCAAGACAAGCACAGGGCATCTAGAAACCCTCCCTCATGTAAGACAGAACCCTGTGCTTTATATATCTCAACTCAGACTTGCGTACCTGCTTGTCCAAAAGATGTAATGGAAATGCCTAAAGGACTTTATTATTCTAGTAGCCTAATTTTACCTACCAAGCCCACAGCAGTATTCAGTTAATGAAAGGAAGTCTTTTTTTTCTTTCTTCCTTGAGAGCTAATAATACAAAAATGCAGATTTTTGAAAAATATAATCAGTCCCCAAGGAAATTGCTCCCATCTTTACAATTTGCAAATCCAGCAAAGTGCAGCAAACTGTGCAGTTTAGCAATCAGGGAAGAATCCCAGCCCTCGAAGAGGCAACATAGTTTATCACTTTCTGAAAATTCAAATGTCAAAGCCTTGGGAAAGATATGGCTGAGATTTTTCTTGTCTGGCAAACAAGAAGAAAAGGTAGGCAGTAGCCCAGGTGATACTTAACACAGTATTTTCTTGAAGTGGAAGGCAAAGATAAACAAAATTCCCCGATAAGACTCTGCACCTATGTCCCAAAAGATACTGGTGGCTTTTTGGCTATTTTTGGAGGCACTTCTCCCACTGTGTTTTCCTAGATAGACATCTTCCCTTCTTACAGGTGCCCACTGTCCTCCTCTAGGTGGAGGAGTGCAGCAGAAAGAGCAAGGGTTTGTGAACCAAAGACAACTTGGTACAAATCTCCATCACAAACACATGGTGTGACCTGGAGCAAGTTATTGACCTATTTATGTGATATTGATACAATTCATCAACTTCTTTCAGATTTCACCAGCTTTATATGCACTCACTTGTGTGTGTGTGTCTTCATGTAATCATCACTAGAGTCAAGACACAAAACATTTCCAATCACAAGGATTCCTTGTGCCCGTGTTATAGCTACAGCCATCTCCCTCAACGACCCCGACCCTCAGCTCCTTACAACCACTGCTCTGTTCTCAGTCTCCATAGTTTTGTCATTTCAAGAATGTTGCAGAGATAGGCTCTTGTACTAGGTAACCTTTGAGCTAGGCTCTATGAACTTAGCATAATTTTCTTGTGAGAACAAAGTTGTGTTTATTGATAGCTCATTCCTTTTTGCTACTGAACGGTATTCCACAGATCAAATGTTTTCATTTCTTTTTTTTTCTTTTCTTTTAATTCCAGTGTAGTTAACATACAGTGTTATATTGATTTCAGGTGTATAATATAGTGATTGGACAATTCCATACCTCACTTGGGGCTCATCACAACGTGTGCCCTCCTGCATCCCCATCACCTCTTCCCCCATCCTTCGCCCACTTCCCATCTGGTGACTGCCAGTGGTCTTGTAGTTGAGAGTCTGATTCTTGGTTTCTCTCTCTCTCTCTTTCTCTCTCTCTCTTTCTCTTTCCGTTTTCCCTTTCCTTATTTTTTTCTTAAATTCCACATGAGTGAAATCATATGGTATTTGTCTTTCTCAGACTGACTTATTTCCCTTAGCATAATACTCTAGCTCCATCCGTGTTGTTGCAAATGGCAAGATTTCATTCTCTTTTATGGCTGAATATATTCCAGTGTGTATATTTATATGTACATTTTCTTTATTCATTGTGTGTGTATATATATATGTATATATACATATGTGTATATATATACACATTTTTCTTTATCCATTTATCTGTTTACCAATCACACAGAAGTAAATCCACAATTACATGATCAATTAATCTTTGACAAAGCAAAAAAGAATATCCAGTGGGAAACAGGCTCTCCAAGAAACAGTGTTGGGAAAACTGGTCAGTTACGTGCAAAAGAAAGAAACCAATTTCTTATACCACACACAAAAATAAACTCAAAATGGATTAAAGACCTAAATGTGAGACCAGAAACCATAAAAGTCCTAGAGAAGAACACAAACAATGTAATGTCTCTGACATCGACTGTAGCAACATTTTCCTGGATATGTCTCCTGAGGCAAAGGAAATAAAAGCAAAAATAAACTATTGGTACTACATCAAAATAAAGGGCTTTTGCACAGAAAAGGAAACAACCAACAAACCTAAAAGGCAACCTACTGGAGAGGAGAAGATATTTGCAAATGACATGTCTGATAAAGGGTTAGTATCCAAAGTATAGAAAGAACTTATAAAACTCAGCACCCAAAAAGCACATAATCCAATTAAAAATGGGCAGAAGACATGAATAGTTATTTCTTCAAAGATGACATCCAGATGTCCAAGAGACACATGAAAAGATGCTCAACATCACTCATCATCAGGGAAATACAAACCAAAACCATAATGAGATATCACCTCATACCTGTCAAAATGGCTAAAATTAACAACACAGGAAACAACAGGTATTGGCAAGGATGTGGAGAAAGGGGAACACTTGTGCTCTGTTGGTGGAAATGCAAACTGGTGTAGCCACTGTGGATAGCAGTGTGGAGGTTCCTCAAAAAATTAAAAATAGAATTACCATATGATCCAGGCATCACACTACTGGGTATTTACCCAAAGAATATGAAAGCAATAATTCAAAAAGATATGTGCTCTTCTATGTTTGTAGCAGCATTGTTTACAATTGACCTTTCTTTTTTTTAAATTTTTTTTATTTTTAAAATTATTTACTTTTATTTTTTAGAGAAGGGGAGTAAGGAGAGAAGCAGAGAGAGGGGGGAGAGAGAATCCTTAGCAGGCGCCACACCCAGTGCAGAGCCTGACATGGAGCTCGGTCTCACAACCCTGAGATCATGACCTGAGCAGAAATCAAAAGTCAGACACTTAACTGACTGAATCATCCAGGTACCCGGTTATTGACCTTTTTAGACTCTGTTTGTTCAGTAGAAAAATTGGCCTAAATAAAAGTGGGAGCTCAAACAATATAAAGGAAGAGGAGGGGAGGAGACAGACAGAGATTGGGGAGAGAAGAGGGAGAGAGAATGGGGAGAAGATGGAGTAAGCATAGGAGGGAAGGAGGAAGATAGATGTTATTAGATACAAATGAAATCATTTCTCAGCCAACCTTAGTTCTCTACCGGTTCTCTTTTCCTTCAGCTTCTCCAGTCCCTCTCCCTTTACCCTCTGCTCAAAGCATCAACAAGAGCCAGTCAAAGCCCTTGACCTAAGGACTATCCAGCTCCAGGGATGCGCGTGGGTACAGCTGGGCAGCCCATTTGTAGCATCGCATGGAGATGACATATGACATTGCTCTGTTTGAGTCAGGTTAGCTTTACCAGAAGCTGCTTTCATTGTAGGAAAGGTTGAACATCAAATTATTGTTGGGGAAGTCTGCTAGTAATCCATACGCTGTCATTAGGCTTTTATTCGATTTCCCCACCCCAATTAAGGCTTTTTTTAAAAAAATTCTCATTTCTGTGCTCTACAGAGGAAGAAAAGTAAAGCATAAAACCAAAAAATCTCAGGAGGGGTGGGAACAGGGAAAATAGGGACAATAACGAACATTAACTAGCATTTGCTGAGAACTTATATTCAATTTGTAATCATGTACCTTATCTTAATCATCGTAACAATATCACAAGGTAGGTATGACAATATTACAATGGAGGCACAGAGAGATTAAAAAATCTTCTCAACTAGACCTTGAGCTAGGGAATGTGGAGCTGGAATTGAAACCCAGGCGCTCTTATTACAGAATTCTTGAGCTTAATTTTCTGCTGAGAGTTGGATAGACATGGGGTCAGGCATTGGCCCTGCCACATGGGGACTGAGTGGCATTGACTCTGCTACTTAAACTTTGTGAATCTTCATTTGTAAAATGGAGATGCTAAAAGAACTTTGCATCAGAAGTCTGATTGAATGTTAAATAAGATCGTGCGTATAAAAACCTTAGCATGGTACTTGCCTTATAGAGTCACCTTTTTATAAAGAGCTACTTATGAATAGTTTCATTTTATGATAGAAGTGACATAAATAGCAGCATTACTTTGTTTTAATTTGCTAATTTTTGTACATTCGTTGGCACATAGGCACATTTGACATTGGTGCAACTGTTAAATATTTTTTTAGACACTAATTCTTACTTTGGAAAAAATGAATTATATTCTGAAAATTTCTCATGCACTGGGATGAAATGGTTTCTGTTATTATGATAAACTCCTAAATAGGATTTAAAAATCATCCTGGAGAGAAGTGGACTGTGTACGATAATAAATCGCTACCCTATTATCATGCTTTCTTAATACCATCTAATCCTCGTTGTTTTGTCTAGGTCATTAAGAAACTATATCTGAAGGACTCAAAGGAAGGCAATGTTGTGGAAAAAATTAGAGTTCAGAATTCAGATACTAAGATTTTTTTATCACAAACTCGAGGCAAATATGTGATTTTGTTTCCCATGTTGGATATATTTGAATATATACCAGCCACCTTTGAGTTTTCTTTGAAAAGGGATGTGTCACAAAATAATAGCTCCTTGAGGAAACAACCTTAAAATGGTGTCAGCTGTATCAAATCTAGTTTCATGACTATGTACTGTTTATTGGCTCTGCAATAGCGGATTGAGTAAAATGAAGGAAACAATTTAAGCACCTTTTCTGTCTTTTAATGATATGTTGAAAAGCGTTCCCAATTCTCTTTAATGCCCCCAATCATCATGCCTGAATAGTGTTTCAACTCTGCAATTTGAACCATTTCCTGAGCTGTTTATGATCAATGTATATTGTTTTCACACCAACTAATTCTAAAGAGTTCTCAGTAATTTTCATCTTTAGCAAAAAGCCCTGTAGGTGGGAAAATCGAAGGCTTCCAGGAGTGAAATACAGGTAAAGAGAGTGCTGTGACAGGGAAAAGAAAGTGGGGTCAGTGAGGTTCCTGGAACAGAGAGCCTAGGGGAGGTCTCTGGGAAGAACACTGGGGTAGTTTCTCTAATTGCTAATCCCATCCCCTCCTCTTGAAAAGGCCCATGACTCCAAGAAAGAGAGAACACAGCCTCTCTTTTCTCCCAAACCATGTGGAAGCTAAAAAGATCCTTTGAAAAAAATTGTCATGGCTTGAAGCATGCTTTTTTCATTTTATAGTATTCAAACCAAAAAGGAGGAGGAGGAGGAAATAATGATGATATTGGATCTCTTTTCCCACATGCCAATGAAGCTAACATTCCTGTGTCATTTTTGATACTCACCAGAAACAGAAGGTAGTGAAGATAAGAGAGAGGATGAGAGAGGTGAGGGAGGGAAAAGTAGAGTCAGAGAGGGAGAAGAGAGAGAGACTGGCCAAAGGAATGATCATGGTTGAAATCCCTCCTACTTTGCCTGGTGGATTTTTTTCAGAAGCTATTCTATCCCACACATTAATAAGCCTCTGTTACAAACCCACTCTGATACCAACCATGACAGCCTTAGGCCAGTTTAGGAACTGGCTACACGCACTGTAGTGTGCTGCCATGAAAATCAAGGTGACAGACTCTGTGGGTGTCCTTTGTAGAGTAGAGGCTTAAAAGCCAGTCGAAGACTCAATGATTGTTTGCTTCTTGCAAACAAAATATATGCATGGGGACACATTCAGAATCAGAACAGGTATCACTGAGAAGGAAAGTTATCTCTTGTGTCTATCAGAATTCGTGATAGCCAGACACACTCATGGGCAACAATGTTCGGGTCCCGGGCTTTTTTGGAGGAGAATGAGAGAGAAAGTAATGGGCAGCCATGGAAACGCTCCTCACCCAACAGATCTAGGGCTTGAAAGACTCATATAAGTCTAGAAATTCCAATTTAAGGTTGAGGAAACTAGCCTGAATCAGAAATAATTTGTCCATTGTCCAAGGTCAATGTTTATTGTCTGGCATAAATAGTAAAAAACCCTGGTTTCTCAAATGGGCCAAAAAAAAAAAAAAATCACCTTCCATTTCTTCTTAAAGAGTCAGCAGATCTGGACCCCAGTGTGTTTAGCTCCCCAAGTCTTTCATGCCTGTCAGTGTTAAGGACACGTGACTGCTCTGCCCCCATTGCCAAGTCTTCCTGAGGCATCTCTAGCCTGCCCATTCCACACACACACTCTCTCTCTTTCTCTCTCTCTCTCTCCCCCTCCCAGTTTGGTCAGTTCTTTTCTGTGTAATATTTTGAATCTTTGTAAATTGGCAATTGGATGAAGAGAGGAGGGTGTTTGGTACTAATAAATGAAATTACCATAGTAAATGCCACAATGTTTTCTAGAAATTAAAATCTAGAGCATTCAAAATACCTCATCTGTAGTCTTTCAAATAATAACAGCCACAGTGATTCCTTTTGACCATGTAAACATTTGGAATTCCTATCTCTTTCATGTTAAGAAGTAAAATGATTATTTCTTCCTGTCTCCATCCTTTAAATCTACAATCCCATAACCATCACTTTATCGATTACTCACTGTATCAAATCAGTCATCCCTATTTTATTGTGTCCACTTTATGTACTCGCTCCTGGCACAGTCTATTAATTGCCCCCCTTCAGAACAGAGGAAAAGCACTGTAGCTCCTTTCTCTCAGACTCAGGAATTCTTCCAGCTTGTTCCCCCTTGCCTGCCTGGTGTATTTCATTCATTGATTTTCCTGAGTAGTGTCTATATCTCACAGGTGCAGGAGGTACCAAAACAAAAATAAACATGCTCCCTGTCTTCAGAGAGCTTTGGTTCGAGGGAGAAGACAGATCCTTGCTACTATAGTCCTAGGGCTAAAGTGTCAATATCACTTGTGGCCCCATCAGAAATGCAGAATCTTACATGCGTTTCAGACTTACCGAATCAGAATCTTTATTTTTATGAGATTTTTGGGAATCTCATTAAGGTTTTGGGAACTCTGAAATCAGCATCAGATAAGAAAATATAATGCAGAGTTGCCTTTACCATTGTCTGGGAAGTAAAAGATACTGGTTCTAGAAGCACCCAAGTGGGGACTTAACCCTGATTTGATGAGTCAGGGAGGGCTAATGAAGCTGAAATTTGAAGGACACATTTGTGTGCGTATGCGTTGGGGAGGGGTAGTTAGGTAATACGGAGTGATGGGCCAGAATATGTCAGGTTCCGCTACAATAACAAACAACCCAAAATATTAGTGGCTTAAAAATATCAGTGATTGCTTTCCCACTCGTTGTACTTATTTATTGTGGATCAAACTCAAAAACCAATTGAAGGGAGACTCCAACTCTGCCACATTCTCCAAGACAGAAGCAAAGGGAATACAATGACTTGTATACTGGCTCTTCAGCCATCAACCCAGGAATGGTTCAAGATTTTTCTGTGCAAATTCTATTAGCCAAATAGATTGACATAGACACACCTAGTTATAAGGGGGCATAGAAATGTAACCCTGCCGTGCTTGGATAGAGAAAGTGCTAGAATACTGGTAAATAATCCTTAATGACTGCTATGATAGAAACAGCCCTTGGGGAAGTATTTCAGGGAAAGGAAATAGCATGTCCAAAGTCCCAGAGACAACAGATAGCAAAAAGTGTTCTAGGCTCTGATTGAAGTTTTGAGGTTCAGAATGGAGTTCAAGAGGAGGGCTTGTAAAAGATAAGCTTGAGAATTAAGACAGGAGAAGATTGCTCAGGGTTTCATAAACTCTATTAAATAACTTGGAATTTTAAGAGGTGCAAGGAACCCCTGAAAAAGTTTTAAAAGCTTTTAATAGCATTGCAATCAGATCAACATTTGAGAATATCACTCTGGAGGGAAACAGGAATTCATTCATTCATTAATTTACCAAATATAATACCATGAGTCAGGCACTGTGCTAAGTTGATGAAGAGATGGAAACAGATCAGATGCCTGACTTTGGAACTTGAAATACGGCGGTTGCCGGGAGAACATTTAGGACTATCCAGGCAAGCAGTGAGAATGCCCTGGACTAAGGTAGGAAGATATTGGAGATGGGGGTAGAGAGAAGTGGGCATATCTGAGAAAAAGCTATTGGGTGTGGGTGGTGAAGGAGGGGGAGGATCCCATAAAAAGATTCTTCCTATGATTTAGGCTACAGGGTAGATGGTGAAGTCATTTACTGAGATGGGGAATACTGTTGAAGGAGCAGATGTGGGTAGGAAAGAAGTTGGATGAGTTCCATTTGGGCCCAATCTATGAGCTTATAACTTGGTTTCTGGTTTTGTTTTTATCAGTTGAATTTGATCCTACTTTTATTTAAGTACTTAGTACCTAATTTTTAGCTAACCTCTTGAATTTGGTGACTGGACATTTGAAATAGTCTCTGCTTTGGACCCTGGCACATTCCAGACTCTGCCTTGGTATCCCACCCTCACCTTCTTCCACAAGTTTCTTAGTATCAAGGGGAAGAAAGCGGAATGTGTAAGGCACTGGTCTCACTTCACCCAGGGATGAGGGGGAGCTCATCCACATAACTTTGGTCGTGTTCATTCAGTTCAAAGGCTATTCTGGGCTAAACGTTTGTGTACCCTCAAAATTTATATATTGCAATCCTAAACACTGATGTGATACTATTAGGAAATGGGGCTTTGGGAAGTGATGAGGTCATGATGGTGGAGCCCCCCAGGAATGGGATTAATGCCCTTACAGAAGAGACTCTGGTCCTTGCGCTCTGTGAGGACACGGTAAGAAGCAGCTCTCACCAGATGCTGAATTGGCGGTATGCTGATCTTGGGCTTTTCATTCTCCACAACTGTGAGAAATAAATTTCTGTTATTTATAAGCCACCTACCTATAGTATTTTGTTTCAGCACCCCAAACTGAAACAGAGACCTTTATACCATCTGTCTTATTAATGGACGTTTCTGTGCCATTATGTAATATTCAAAGCTAAGAGCCACATCGATATTTTAATGGCATTGGATATCCAGGATGTGGAGAAATGGGCCGTTTTCTTCAGTGCTCCTGGGGGTTCATGTCACATATAGATCCTCTGACATGGTTCATCCTCTCCTGGGTACACATCCCGAGAGAAACGTTTGCACCCAAGCCCAGGACTCATGGACAGGAATATACATGTGGCAGAGTGGTAATAATTAAGTTGGAAAAAATCCAAATACCCAGAAAAGGTAAAATGTATGAATACATTCTGTATACCCACAAAACATTGCACCTGTAGTAATTAGCACTACCATATCCCAGCTGTGGGGACACTATGGCGACTTCTCACAAACACAACGGTGGGTGAAAGAAGCAAGACAAGAAAGAATATGTAATATGCTTCTATTTAAGTAAGGTTTGAAGATAGGCAAAGCTGCCATATTATTTAGGGTTGCTTACATAGGTGGTCAGCCATAAAGAAAAGCAGGAATGTCATTATCAAAAGCAGCCGGATAGCCCTTACCTTTGGAGGAAAGTTGGGAGTTGGGACAAGGGAGAGCCACCTGGGCTTGAGAACTTCCAGACCTGCCAACGCTGTCCCCTGGAACTAACCGAAGTACACTTGAGGGGAGAGGAATTCACCGAGATTCTGTTTTGAAATTTTAATTGTGAATTCAACAGTTAAGTCTTGTCCTCATGTGGGTCCTACAATCTCTACATCCATTAAAAATATAAAAAAAGATTCGTATTGGTAGATTGAGCTGGAGGAAAGACAAAGGAATTGGCTGGTATTGTATTATAGGAACTGGTGAGAAGACATTAAAGTGGATCTTGACTAGCTTTGTTCCTGGGATGGACAGACTGCTTTTCCCCCCTGGAATCCAAGGTCATATCTTTTGTTATTGTTGTTGTTTCCATAATTTGTCTAAATGGGCCATCCTCTAACTTCATTCTTTTCTTTTAATTTGGTTCTCAGTCACAGTGGCTTTCCTGGTGCCTTCCATTCATCAGAGGGCAGAACGTGCCCCAGAGTCCCCTGTGCACTACATATGTACTTAGAGTGATAGTTTCCTAAAGGTCTTTGTCTGGATTGGGATTGCATACACTTCTTCTTTGTAAGTTCTTATTACAATCCTTTGGTTTTCTGATTGTTAACATAATACACGTGATCTGTATGTACTGACTTATAAAGGCTGCTAACACATAACATTGAATTTTTAGAAAAGCAAGTTAAGGATATGTACAGAATAATGCCATTTCTTAAACGATGCATTTCTGTATGAGTATACATGTGTGCCAATGCAAACAAAAGATGCCTAGGAAGCTATAAACCAGTGTTCTCACCTGGGGGGGTGGGTGATTTTGATCCCCAGAGGATGTTAGGCAAAGTGTGGAGACATTTTTGGTTGTCATAGCCGAGTAGATGCTACTGAAATCTAGAGAATAGAGATCCAGGAGGCTACGACATACCCCACAGTACCTAGAATAGCACACCCTCCCTCCCAAAAAGTTACCCGGCTCAAAATGTCCAGAGTGCTGCAGCTGAGAAAACCCTGTCATTAATGAAAATGAGTAACGATGTCAGTCCCTGGGAAGGGGGTTGAAACGGTAAGCTATTTAAGGAGTATTTTAGCTTTCTCTGAGTTCGAGTTTTAAGGAAGATACTTTTTTTATAGTCTGTAAAATATTAACAAACATAATAAAGCATGAAAGTAATATGTATCTATTATAAAAATTAGAGAAGAGTATATAGTTAAAAAGGAAATTAAAACCATCCAAAATTTACTTTCTAGAGATATCTGGCATATTTCTTTGTAAGTATTTTTTCTATGTGCATATCTGTGCACGTATAGAATTATATATATATTTTTAAAGATTTTATTTATTTATTTGACACAGAGAGAGATCACAGGTAAGCAGAGAGGCAGGCAGAGAGAGAGGGGGAGGCAGGCTCCCTGCTGAGTAGAGAGCCTGATGCGGGGCTCAATCCCAGGACCCTGAGATCATGACCTGAGCCAAAGGCAGAGGCTTTAACCCACTGAGCCACCCTGGTGCTCCTAGAATTATATTTTTTAAATGACATTTGCACTCGGGGTGCCTGGGTGGCTCAGTTGGGTATGAATCTGCCTTCGGCTAAGGTCATGATCTCAGGGTTCTGGAATCGAGCCCCACATTGGGCTCTCCGCTCACTGGGGAGTCTGCTTCTCCTTCTCACTCTCAAATAAATAAATAAATAAAATCTTTAAAAAAATGATGTTCACACTCTGCATCAAGTTTGATGTGTTTTCCCATCTATATTCTGAACATCTTCCCATGTCAATAAATATTCTTTTTTTTTTTTAAGATTTTATTTATTTATTTGACACAGAGAGAGATCACAAGTAGGCAGAGAGGCAGGCAGGGAGAGAGGGGGAAGGAGGCTCCCCACTGAGCGGAGAGCCCGATGCGGGGCTTGATCCCAGGACCCTGAGATCATGACTTGAGCTGAAGGCAGAGGCTTTAACCCACTGAGCCACCCAGGCGTCCCGATATTCCTTAAAAACAGAGTTTTAAGTGGCTGTGAAATATTCACTCTGCATGAATATACCAGAACCACGTTTCTTAAATAAATTCAGAGATATTTCTAATAAGGCAGTGTTTGTATGTTTAGAATATATTCAGGCGGAGACAAATTTCCGAAGCAAAGAGGTTTATGGGGAGAATAAGCCATAGAACAAAATACCAACTTCAGATTTCAGTCAGATGATGACCTCATTCCATTTTCTACCCTGGCTGAAATTATCAGAAATTAATAGATAGCACACACATTTGGAAATGTGAGAGTTGGATGCCAACTTAGGAAAGATATTACTTAGTAACATTGCTACAGCAAGAATCCTACTAAAATACAAGTAATTGCCACTTGTAGTTTAATTATTCCATTTTCTCAGGAACATAGTTTGGAGCTCAAGTGTGCATATTGGGTAGCGATTAACCTTCAGTGGTAATGTGGAGGACACCAAATAGCTTATTTAAGCATCTCCCTTCTCAAAATGCCACTAAAATGAATTAAATTCCAATTTCTATTCATGGATTAGAGCAAATTGCTCATTACAACCAGGCGGATGGAGACCTTGTGACAAGTGGGAGGACACTGGGGGAGGAAATGGCTGCCTGTAAGAGGTTTGTGCCTATCAAAGGATGAGGAAGGTAGAAGAGCAGAGACTCCGGGAGCCCTCGGGTGCTCTGCCTTCCCCGAGCTTGGCCCTCCCACGCCTCAACAAGGCTGTTAATTCCGCGCTGGCTGCTGTGAATTTGCTTCGAGGTCACCACCGCCAGGTTCTCGTTTGCCCTACCTCTGCCCTACGCACTTGACCTTGCATGCTTCAGACCAGCAGGAGGATGCAGGGGATCAATTGGAATTAGTTTTCTTAAGTGCCATCTATTTAGGAAATATTTCTGTCCCCTCTGGCAATGAACTGATGAGGTCATGATTCTGAGGTGAGACAATGTGGTGAAAGCAGCCGTGTTTCTATGGGGTTCGGGGTGGAGACTCTAGAATCGGAATCCTCCCTGTTCCGCTGGGCAGCTCTGGGCTAGTCAACTGGCCTCTCTGTACCTCAGCTTCCTCTGGCTGCCACACAGTGAGAGCCCTAAGACTCATTTCCTTTCATTGCTTGAGGGTTATGGGAGGTAGTACAGAGAGCAGTGTGCTGGGCGTAAGGAACAGGCTCGGTCCCAGCCAGCGGTACCCTTCTCTGTTGTCACCCCTCCCCACTTCAGCTGCTGGAATGCGTGCAGGAGAGTGTGAAGAGAAGAATAAGGACATTGGGGAAGGTGTCACAGAGAACACTCATTCGTCATGGTCTCTGAGCCTCTCTCTCTCTAACCTGCTCAGACTCATGCAGCTCTTGGACCTGTGTCTTCGATGGCGTTGCTTTCAGCATGGTGGCTAGTCTGATTTATCTTCTCCCTCTGGTTTAGGAGGGTTAGGAAGAGGAAGACTAGCTTTCTGACACAGTGCTTCCAAGGAAATTATCATTTACACACTCATTCATTCATTCATTCATTGATTCATATATTCGATTGCTCAAAAAATATTTATTGGATACCTTCTCTCCAGGCAGCGCATGAGAGAAGAAGGGCAATAAAATGCATACCACTTTGAAAAAGCATAGGCTTTATTAAAATAAGGAGCTATTTGAACGACCTCAAATGATGAACCCTGTTAGCAAGCAAAACAAAACAAAACAAATATCATGGACCCCTTCTCTCTACAGCCTTTTACAGCCTTTTTGAAAAAAACATCTGCCTCTTTTTGGGGCGCCTGGGTGGCTCAGTGGGTTAAGCCTCTGCCTTCAGGTCAGGTCATGATCTCAGGGTCCTGGGATCGAGCCCCGCCTTGGGCTCTCTGCTCGGCAGGGAGCCTGCTTCCCCCTCTCTCTGCCTGCTTGTGATCGCTCTCTTGTTTGTCAAATAAATAAATAGTCTTTAAAAAAAAACCCCCCAAAATCTGCCTCTTTTCACAGCTGCTGGTGAAGAGGCAGAACATCAGTGTTCAACATCCAAACACTGTGGCTTCAATTCCAGTTGTTGCACATCTAGCAGGACATTTTCTTGAAAATCTTAAATCAAGTAACTCTTTCACCAGCCTGGTCTCCCAGAATGCACTGGCTTTCATTACTGTTCAGCGTGCTCTGTTTCTTTATCATGAAAGAAGATATGTCAACATTACGGAGAAATTTGTGAAGTTTGGGTCAGATCCAGTTCTAAGACTTAACTCCAGTGTTAGTAGTTAACACTGGACAAAACTCTCCGTAAGGTTATTATGATGAGTTTCCCAATTGTTTAAATGCCTGACCGTATTTTTGACCATCTTAAGGCTGAGATTTTTCTCTAGTCAGTCTGACTTACGATGACACCTTTTTGGCTTTTGTAACAGAAGCTATGACTCGGGAACTTGGTAGAAATGGTAGCTATCAGAATGGCATCTAGAAAAATATCATGAACAAGTTCTGCTCCACTGCAGTCCTTAGACCATGGAGTAGCTCCCCGAATGGTGTGACCAAATCAGACGTGGAATATGCATTCCAGAATAGGATTTGGCAAAGGCACCCACATGCAGGGCTGAGAAGGACACAAGTTCTTTGCAATCAACTTGGTCCTGGGGTTTAGTCAGAAAACCCCCGGAGGGAGCAGTGAATGGTGTGCACTGAAGGTCTGCCCCAGCCTTGCCTCCCTCCCCAGCTTCCAGGAGGCTCGCCCAGTGATTGTGCGAAGTGCCCACTGGCTGCAGCCCCGCCAGTCAAGTCGACTTGGCCTTCCTAGTGAGGAATTGCCTGACAGGTATAAGGACTTCCTTGGTCCTTGTCCTCACCCCCCACGGAGCAACATATTAGGAGCTCTTCAGCCTCCACAGGCCCAGCTTTCCTTCAGACTCTAGAACCAATTATTTTCCTGAGTCTTAGGAACTACGGTCTACAACTTCCGCCTTGTTCTGACCCCACTCTGACCTTGTACTTCAGGTCTGATAGATGTGTTCTCACCTGTTCTCAGTGCCCAAACATTTGTATTCTATACCTGTTCCAGTTATTGGGTCTCTGCCTGAGTATCTTGACCCATATAAGTTCCATTGGGTGGGACTGGACTTCTCCCTTGCATTGGAAAATTTCCCTAAAGACAAGACTCAGGGTTCTGAATGCTGATTTCCATCCTTAGGTGCCTGATACACAAAGCCAGATCCTAGTATGCAGGCTTGTCAGGGACTCCCACCTGCAGCCCTTAACCTGTACTCCTTAGATATCTGGCTGACATACACTATGTGCTGGGCCATGCCTGTCTGCTCAGTCTTCTTTATGACTCCACCTGTGCACCCCCCGCGCCCCAAATTCCCTGATACTGGTACCACCTCACATGATCGGCAGTTTGTTCATTTGAAAAAATATTTATTGAGTGCCTGTGGTGGGTGCTTTGGACACAGTGCTGTACAAGACTGAGGACAGCATCTTCTCAGTGCTTCTCACCCAGTGGGGCGTGCAGGCGTGCAGACGAGCAGACGAGCAATGACAACAGTGTGAAATGCTATGGTGGGGGCTCTGGAAGCATTCGGGTGGGGGAAGCAGACACGAAGGTTGGAGATAAGAGGAGACGTCTGCAGCTGGAGCCGTTTAAACCAACACTGGGAGATTAAGCCAGGCAATGGGAGAAAGGCAAGAGAAAGAGTAAGGAGACATTGTATCAGGCAGAAAATTAGAGTAATTGAAGACCAGTGAAAAAGTATAATAAATAATAAATAAACAAATAAACAAACAAACAAACAAATAAATAAAACATACCAGTGAACTAGAGAAAGAGATGACCTATCTGAGGAGTTGAACAAAAGCTTGAGAGAATGAGCGGTGAGAAAAGGGGTTGGTTGGGACCCAGATCACCCAGGTAGCAAGCTTATTCTCTATCCGAACAGCAATGGGAAAGCCTTGAACACTTTTAGATAGGGAGGTGGCATGCCTTGGGGGGTTGCCGACCCCTCGTCCTGCGCCCCCCCCCCGCCCCCGATCAGGTACGCTTTGTCTGCAACCGAAGGCAGGAATCAGACAGACAGTTCTATCAATTACCTTTGAAGGTTTTGTCAGGATGGGCCAGAAAAGCTTTGTTCATGCCAGGGAGATATAGTCTCACCTTGATAGTTGATATGGATGATTTTACTAAAAATAACTCTCGCATTTGATGACCATAGGCAACTGTGGGTGCTGATAGCTTCGCTATGCTTTCGAACGACTCTGAGGTGTATTTTGAAATATTGTGGGAAATGAAGCCAGATTGTTCTCCAGATGCCATCCTCAGAAAGAAAACATTGAAGTCTAATTAAAATGCAGCCTAAGTTATATTTCAGAGGCTTTATAATAAGTATTTCCAATAGCTAGAGAAAAAAAAAACTCCTACTGATCATCTATGTCCACACTCTTCCAGCCAGCCTTATGTTTATTTTTAAATATTGAAAGAGAGAGCAAGAATCCAGTCATATCTTCTCTAAATATACAATATTCGCTAATTAATTTTTTAATAAATATTTCAGAAAACCTGTTAACTCCTAGGTAGCTTATAAAGCTGACAGAAGGATTTTTTTTCTCTTTCTGGAGAAAAAGCAAACAAAACATGAGAACCAACTTTTAGAAAGAAAGAGTTAATGTAATATATCAATAGGATACCGCAGTCTGCAGGACTGTAAGTGTAATCTGCTCTCTTCACTTTCCTACTTACTTGCAGCTAGAATGAGAGGTAAGACAGAAACTGCTGCTTTCTGTAACAGAAATGAGGAATGTGTTTTCTCCTCAAGGCCTTTGCTCTAACTTTAATCATTATCCTCCCTTCATCTTTCTCTCTCTCTCTCTCATACATACACACACGAGTGCATGTACACACACACACATGTGTGCACATGTGCAATCAGCCAGATGCGAGGCAGGTGACAGCTCTGTTTCTTTGCTCTTGTTTTTTAATCACAGAGAAATTTAAACAACTTATCTTCTCTAAGAAATTTCAAAATAATTCAAGGAACGTGAAATACAGGATATTCAAGAAACTTTACTATTCAAGAAATACAAAGCTCATTTTTCAATTCTATACCATAGAAAATGAAAGAAGAAAAAGAAAGAGAATACAGGATAGAAAATAAATATATATGCATATACAGGCATGTGTGCAAGTATACCTCTATCTACATGTACATGCATCTCTGTGAGATTCAGAGAGATGCTACTTGGGGAAAAAGACTACAGGGAAGAAGGTCACCACAAAGGGCGACCCAGAGGCAAGGACACAGTAGAAGGGAGTAGAAATCCAGTAAGCTGCAGAGGGGGAGACACAACAGGGAGCCGGCCCTCGGACTGACCTTCCTCCCCTGGCCTGAGAGCATCACAAGCAGGTGAGCACCACCTGTAACCACCCTTCAGTGTCCCAGTGAACCCTAAACCATTTGGAAACTGTCCTTTTTCCCAGACAACATTAATCTTTTTTTTTCTAGCCTGTGTCTTAGATTTGCTGAGCTAAAGCTGATACACAAAAATTTGTACACATTGAGTATTCACACCTTGACGAGTTTGCACACATGCATACACCCATGATACCGTCACCACAATCAAGGTCCCAAACGTATCCATCACCTCTAAGAATTTTTCTTGCGTTCTTGTGTGTGTGTAATGAAAACTACTTAATATGAGATCTCTTGTCTTAAGATTCTTTAAAGAACACAATACCATTCTGTTAACAGTCGATATTATGTCATACTATAATTCTTTAGAATTTATTCTTCTTGAATAACTGAAACTTTAATACTCATTGAACAATGCCTCACTTCCGCCTTCCCCCAGTTCCTGGAAAACACCATTCTATTTTCTGCTTCAAGGAGTTCGACTATTTTAGATAACTCATTTAAGTGGAATTATGCAGTGTGTGTCCTTCTGTGGCTAACTTATTTCACCTGGCATAATGTCCTCTAGGTTCATCCATTTGTTGCAAATGGCAGAATATCCTTTTTTAGGGCTGACTAATTTTCCTCCACATAATCATTTCTCCTTTATTTACATGTTACAGATTTGCACTTGTTCTACTTAAGAAAAATGAATCTGAGGCTGAAAGCAACTCCAGAGGCCATATTGTCTGGGGTTCCCCAGTCCTATTGTTCCCCAGTCCTATTGTCTGGGGTTCTTGGATGCAACGTCTTTCCCCTCTACTGTTCGTCGTTGTTCCCTTTGTTATCACTCTGATGGTTACTGCATACATTTTCTGGTGATGCCCTTTCTTAGGGGCATGTATGAGACCTGCAAGTAGAAACTGGTCCCTTTATGCTTGTGCTTCTTCCAAATCCTGCATATTGCTATTCCCTCTCTAGCTCCAGATACACATAAGAGGCAAGACACAATGTCCTCAGTACTTACCGTGGTATCTGGGTCATGGTAGGCACCAAACAAATATTTTAGGAATATTAAATAAGTTAGAAGCTGTACTTTTTGTTCCCACTGAAAAACAAACAAATCAAGCAATATATAAAAATCCCTGGTATTTACATTTCAAATCCTATTAGTTTTTGATGTTCTCAAATGAAGCTCCCTGTATTATCTCGTGTTGATTAGGTCTTGAAATCAGCTTGGATTTGGGGTACTTGTTAGTCTCAAATGTTTTTAAAGTTTTAATTGTGTTATTCAGAAATGCATTTGCACTTTGTTCTTCAAGTCTTTTGCTCTCATTTAAATTTCACCTTAAAACTGGAATGTTTGGTCATTCTCCTTTTGGGGAAGAAATGAAGTTAGTTGGATAACCCTGATCTGAGTGTGCTTTAGGATATGACTTTTTTTTCTCTGATAATTTGCAAATATATGCCCTGAACCATTCATTTATCTGAACGCAAGACACCGGAAGATAAAATGAACACATTTGTATCTCAGAACTCTTGCTATAACCCCAAATATATTACTAGCCCTCAGTTCCATTGTCAAGCTTCAGTGCAACTCTTGGCAAGGGATTTTATTTAAGTCTTTCTTTCTTTCGTCCTGAAAGCTTTTTTAATATAAGATTTAAGATTGAGGTGTTGCAATGGCCTTCACTGCCTTTTTTTCCCTTCACAACCATGAACATCCACACAGAGGATTAAGGAATGAACTGGAAGGAAGCCAGCCTGTAGCCTTTCCATTCTTCTCAGTCCCCTGCCTTCCTTTACCCCTGTTCAAATTTCAAGGTAAAGCGAGGCTATGAGGAAGGCAGGTCTATCGTCACTAGGTGAAAGTGAACCAGATGACAAGGGAAGCCAAAGACAATGATGTGTCATTCCGTGTTTACTACAGTTAAGATGCTTTTCAGGATTTCTGCCTTATAAGACTGCATGGATTTTTATAAAATACACTTGATTTTATCATCTAATCCCCCTTCCAACTCTGAAAGCCAGATGTAGGGCAAACTGCTATGTAGCTCTTCTTGCTTTTCTGCCTCAGCTCATAAAAATAAGAACTTTACACCTCTCAGAATTCTCAGAAAATAACGTAAGTCCTTTCTTCTGTCCCTCACTGGTTTTCTCTCCATGGGAGAAGAGTGTTCTAACTTGTGGTGAGACTAGACATCTGTCGATGTGGGTTTTTCCATTTTATTGTGTTTATGTGTTTACAGTTTGCACAAATGGCCTAAGAATCCTGAGCTGTAACTTCTTTCTGACTTGCCCTTTGGACTCATAGCTGACAGCTGTCTTCCTCCCGGCCACCAGCTGAGTTAGTATCCACACAGCAGCCCGCAGCCTCTTGGACATTCACAAGATCTAGGATTTTTAGTCACCTCAAACCCCAACAGAAGATTTTATTATCTCCATGTTCAGATGTGGAAAACGTCCCAGGGAGGTTAATAACTTGTTCAAAGCCATGTAGTTAGTGAGAGGAAGGAAGGGAAGTTTGAAGCGTGGCGTTCCGGGCTCTAAGTGCACACCTTTTTATTGTTACTGTCCTATAGCTCCTGGGCCGGTACTGTGGTTGGAAAACACTAGAATGTGCCTTTTTGATTGTATAGGATGATCTGTTTTCCTCAAATGGTTAATTTAAATTCTGAAATACACATACGAAACCAGTATAGGCAGTCCTCGGATGGGACTTGAGCATGGTTCTGGAGTTATCTGTCATTCCTCTGTCACTAGGAAATTGGAAAGATAGGGAATTCTGTGTCTCACCATCAAAATTGTCCCCAACTCCTCATGGGCAGCAAGTGAGGCTAAAGTCTCTCCTCCTGCCAAATTTTTGTAATTTAATCATTTATACATACCTGTGTATATAAATATCACACACGCATGTTACATGTGCATTAGGGGACTCATGAGAAAAATAGGCCATATGCGATAGTCCCTGTTCTTAGAAGGCCAGCAGCCATCCTGACACACAGACGTGCCCTCAGAAAGGCCAGAACTCTCTCTTTGGTTATAAGGCTTGAAGGATAAAAGTCTGGTGGTGCTTATTGCCATGGGTTCTGAGGACAGCCAACCTAAGAGAATGGAGTCTCTGAAGGAGATGTGGGAGGGAGAGGGTGTCCTGAGGGTTGCCAAGTCTCTGGAGGTCCTGTCCTTCTCTGCCATTCCTTTGGGGAGCCCACGTTCTCCTTAAACTAATATGGGTGGGCTTTTTGTTACTTAGAATTGGAGACCTCATCATGTAACCTGGACGGTCGTCATATTATGATACCGTGATGCCACATCCTTATGTTTCTTGATGCGAACCTTTGTCTCTCTAAATGTCATTGACCGGGTATGGATTTGGTTGGGGTTTCATGCCCCCAAACCTCTCAAATTTCTGTGTGGTTGAGACCGTCTTGAGAAGTACCTCAGGCTACGTGACCCCCAGAAGAAATAAGCATGGAGAACAGGCCTTTTCCATCTCTAGCTTAAGATGGGAAATGCCCATCTACCCTTGGAGACGCGAGGCTAGAATCACTTATGGGAAGAGCCTTCTGTCATGGAAGGTGCGTTATGGGGTGCAGACCAGGCTGATTCATGAAGGAGCGTGGGCAGGCACTGAGGGCCTTTTCACACTTCAGGGAGAAGACTCTTCAATCTCTAAAGCATGGCAATGAGGAGTATAACCAAATTTGAAAACACAGGCCCCATTTTTAACACTAATGAGTGTCTTGAGCCTTCGGCAGCAAGACCACATCTCTGAATGTGTGTGAAGGGCACATACGCTTTGCCAAGGTTTTATATCAAGGCAGTAATAAAAGTCACAGGCTAACTGGATCTCCTTCAACAAACACAGCAGGCTCTGGCATCTTCCCTCATGGGTGCTATTTTCACTAAAAAGTCACATTTTTATTTTATGGCTAGTATGCCATCCCCCCTTTATATTTTCTTCCTTACCTCACAGCCAGTTGCTAATAAGTAGTAAAATGCGCAAAAGCGGGCAACGGGAAAAAGCAGCAGACAAGCAAATGGCACGGATCACCCCAAACAACACAGACTTTGCCTGAGTAATCAAGAGCTGCTGATTTGCAGAATTATCATGTATCCTAAACAGCCCCACACTCTTCAGAGGCTGCAAACCCGACAGTAATTACCTAACCAATCGGCACCATCCTCTGCATTGAGATTTGCAGTTGGCAGGTGGAGAAACAAGAAGAGAGCCAGGGAGGGAATTGCTTTATTAAGAAATCCTTGCATGTGCACGGGCTTTTATAATTCCACAGTGAACTTTCACATTGTCATCTTGGATCTGCTAGCAATTCTGTAAGACAGTGAGAACAGACACAGTTATTCACATCCAGTGGGTGGGAGAGCTCAGACCCAGAGAGGTTCTCTGGGCAGCCCAAGTTCACACTTATGGACCGTCTCGGAGGGGGCGCTTCAAACTAGCACCTGCACTCCTGGTTTAAGAGGCTTCTTATTAAATGGTCCACGCTCAGGGTCAGGAGCATGGGCCCTCTGGACAACCCACATTTTTTTTTGAGTAATTTTTTCCCCTGCATATTTAATTAACACATGACTTTTATGGAATACTTGTAACACAAAATGCATATAAATCACTCAAAACCAGTAGCCTGGGGATGGGATGATGAAAATATTTGAGCATGCATTTTTTTTCTTACATTTCTCTTACATAACTAATAATGATAATTGCTAACATAATAAATACATTAGGCTTTGCTTACGTACTTTATACATATTAATTTATTTAATCCTCTCAATAGCCCTTTGAAGAAGGAACTATTATTTATTTTATGAATGAAGAAACTGAGGCACAGAATGGCTAAGAAACTTGCCCAATGGTACCTAGCTAATGTATGTGACTCTTAAGCTTATGCTCTTAATTACTTACTTCCTGCTACAATACACATGTATATACTCACACACATGTGTATAATCATACAAATTTGGGATCGTGCTCTTCATTTCTTTGGAAGCTTCCTTTTGCATTTGTTCATATTTATTGCATCACCTTATTGATCTATGATAGATTATTTGCATATATATTGTAGATTTGCTATAGTTTTCTTGACCTTCCCTTATTTTTTTTTGAAGATTTTATTTATTCATTTAAGAGAGAGAGAACACAAGCAGGCAGAGAGGCAGGCAGAGGCAGAGAGAGAGGAGCAGGCTCCCTGCCGAGCAAGGAGCCCGATGTGGGACTCGATCCCAGGACGCTGGGATCATGACCTGAGCTGAAGGCAGCCACTCAACCAACTGAGCCACCCAGGCGTCCCTTGACCTTCCCTTATTAATAAGTATTCAGTTTGCTCCTATTTTTTCATTTATAGATAAAAGTGAACATTCTTTTTCTTTAAAGATTTTATTTATTTATTTGAGATAGAGAGAGCACAAGCAGGGGGAGGGGCAGAGGAAGAGAGAAAAGCAGGCTCCCCTCTGAGCAGGGAGCCAGACAGGGGGCTCGGTTCCAGGACGCTGGGATCATGAGCTGAGTCGAAGACAGATGCTTAACCAGCTCAGCCACGCAGGCGCTCCAAAAGTGCATATTCTTAAACATAGTCCAGTTTTCCAGTTCTGATCATTTTCCTAAGATAAATTCTTAGCCTCTGATTCAAGTTTGACACATTTCCTTCCAGTAACTTTTCTTCACATGCTTCCAATGTGAAGATTAAAATCACTTGTAATTTTTTACCGTGCCTTTTAATTTGCTAGCATATTATAAGTCATTTTCCCATTTTGTTGAAAAAGTTAATATATGTATTAATATGACCAAAGCTAAATCAATATAATGACAGTGAAGGAAGCAGTGAAACACAAGAAGTTGTCTGTGGGGCGCCTGGGTGGCTCAGTCGGTTGAGCATCTGACTCTTGATTTCAGCTGAGGTCATAATCTCAGGGTCCCAGGACGAAGCCCTGTGACACGTTCCCCACTCAGCAGGTAGTCTGCTTGTCTCTCTCTCTCTCTCTGCCCCTCCTCCCCCTGCTCATACTCTCTCTGTCTCTCTGAAAGAAATAAATCTTGGGGAAAAAAAGGGAAAAAGAAGAACAAGAGAAGCTGTCAGCAATGGTGGCTTGTTTTCAGTTTTGGTCCCTTGAATCCGTCCTCCACACCATAACGAGAGTTGTCTCTCCAACAGGAAAAGGTGCCACGCTGTCCCTCTTCTCACAACTCCCAGTGGCTCTGGTTACCTATCGATTATTATCCAAGTTCTTCTTTGGACCACACCATACGCCGTGTGACCCAGCTAGAGCTCCCCAGGAGACCCTCTAGTTACCTCGCAGGGAAATTTGAGCCTCTCCACCATACTATTTCCCATACCCAGTTTTTTTTTTTAATTAAACTTTAACTGGTATATAACCTTGTATTAGTTACAGGTGTACAGTAATGATTCAGTCTTTGTAGACATTGCAAACTGATGACAACAACAAATCTGGTGAACGTCCATCAGCCCACACGCTTAACGAAAATTTTTTTCTTGCGATGAGGACTTTTCAATTTACTCTCTTAGCAATCTTCAAACATGCACAGCAGTATTGTTAACTATGGTCATCAGGCTGCCCTTTTCACCCCCATGACTTACTTGTTTTATAACTGGAAGTTGAGAGCTTTTGACCCCTTCACCCATGATGCCCACGCCCTGCCTCCGGCAACCACCACTTTGTTCTCTGTATCTATGAACTTGTTTGTTTGTTTTAATTCCACATATAAGTGAGACCATATGGTATTTGTCTTTCTCTGACTTATTTCACTTAGCGTAATGCTTTCAAGTTCCGCCTGTGTTATTATTGCAGAGGCCAAGATTTCATTCTTCATTATGGCTGAATTGTATTCTCCTGTATCCTACCTTTTTGATGGCTCTCTTCCCTGGAATGATTTCTCTTTCCTCCTCTTCAGATTGACCCTGTTAACTCTGTAGGACCTTGTTCAGATATTACTTCCTTCAGGAAGAACTTTTTCTTGGGTTCCACCACACTCTGAACTGAATATATGAACCCCATCCGTTCATCCCATGCCACCCTGGGGACAAGAGAGAGGCTTGGGAAGCCCTCGCATGTTGGAGATAAATCCACTCAGGGACATGGTCTGCAGAGGCTCTCTACTCGAGGTATTCGCAGGGCTCCCTGTGAGGAGTATCATTCTGCTCTTGACACATCTTGTGGAATCCCATAAGACTCCTGGACCAGAATTTCCCTGGATCCTGAGAAATCCCTGGGGAAGGGCAGCTCGTGACCATCCTGCTTTGCCCCCTCCCTCAAGAACCCACCAGCTTTCCCGGCACAGAAACCAGTCTGTATCTCAGAAGACTTTTCAGAAACGGTTCTTTTCCCTTGCTGCTAAGATTGCCAATAACTCTCTTTAGCTTCTGGCTTAGATTAGTGAGAAGAACAAATTTCCTATAGGATAATACTGCTTTTATTAGTTTTCTATACCTTGGACAAATGAGAGTCTGAAAGCAGGAGTGAGGAATGGAGGGGAAAACAGAGTGTTCTGAGATTTGCAGAAGGCCATCTATGACTAGACTCTCCTCTCAGGGTTGCAGCCACTGACCCCAGGGAACGAGCCTGGGGTGATCTGGGGGTGGGACCTACCAGGACTTGCCAAAGCAGCCGGACAGTGCCCACAGGGGCCTGACTTGGCTCTCTAGCCCCTGTTCACGAGGGCTCATCGCCACCTCATTCAGAGATCCCACAGGGATTATGTCTGCAACCCATGCCAGAATCTGGACAATTCCAAATGCAATTTGAGCAATCCATTATTGCCTAGAGGATTTGTTGCTTGTACAAGATACAGCAGCTGAGATCATAAGGAATGTATCTGCCTCTCTCTGACTTCTTCGTAGATAATTTAAGGTCCTTATTTCAGCAGTATCTGCCTCTTTATGAATGGGCCAGCATCTGTGTATTGCTATTTTTTACCATAATGTCTTTTTCAAAATCAAACCAACCTTATTATAGATATTAATTCCTGCCCTTCCTATGCAGATCTTTATTTCAAGTCCCAGCATGAGACAGCTTACTGAAACCAGCATCCGAAATAGCTTAGCCCTCAAAGCAAATATCGTTTCTTTGATGGAAGGGTCTGGGACCAGGAGCCAGGATGGGAACTAAGGTTACTGGGGTGATCCTCTGCTTTCTTATATGGGCTGTAATGATCTGAATCAAATAATTTCACCACTGAGTTTCCATTTCTTCCTGAATCAGGAAAATGGTATCTCCTGCCTTCGGCCAGGTGCTGATGGAGAGCAGGTGACGAATGTCCCCAGGGCATTGGAGTTACATAGTTGCTTTTTCTAGTAGCATCTCTGTCTTAGTAAAAGTTCTCTGGGGCTCAGTGTGGCTTAGGTAAAAATTGCCTTTCATCTATTTCTTCCTTGCTTTCCAGCTAATCCATGGCTAAAATTAGCAGTGCTTAGTTCAGTAAAAAATATTGTTGCAGCAGGCAGCCATGGAAACGGTGTTTGAGCAGCTTGCCCTTCAGGGAGCTGCCTTTTGTGGGATGTGCTTTCTCGCTGATTAAATGAAACAACTCACTGCTTTTGAAGCTGGGGTTTGAAACGAGTTAAGAGCACAGGCAAATGTTTCAAAAGAACCATCCTCCTCATTTTTTCCTCTTAATTTCCATCAAGTAAGGAAAAAAATAGATCTCACATTAAGTGTCAGAATTTGCTTTTGAGTAGAGTATGAGAGTATTAATCCATTGACCCACCATCCTGCATCTGAGGTCTCTTCTCAGTAGTAATAGTGGGTAATGATATTAACATTAATTAATGCCTTCCATATATCATTCTGTAGTTTACAAAAGAGGCTTTCTTCTGCGCTGCCACTGAAGCCTTTTGAGAAGTCTAGAAGGTGGAGAGAATGGGGTGGGGATATTCCTGGTCAGATGAGGACACTCTTTCTTGTCCCCCTACTAGTTACTTGAGGACTCGGAGTGAGAGTTCATGGCTCCCACTCTTGGTTCCACTATTCTTTCCAAGAAGCCGAGGCCAGACTTGTGTCCAGTTATGTTTGTGTTTAGTAAACTCCCAGCCTCACCTTGCTTTGCCTCCCTGACTCCCAGAATCTCCCCTCCCTCCGGGAGCAGAGCCCTCCTTATGTCTGCTGGAAAGGAGCCCCTGTGTGAATACCACATTCTCATCTGTCTGCTCTCCCTCCGAAGGGCAGGTCCTTCTGGTCCTTATTTTCTTCCGATTCCAACCATCCTAATTCATCTCTTTCCTTCCGATCTCTGCCGATCCGACAAAGATATCCAAGTAGTTCGTTCATCTAGATGTGTTTACAGAGCCTCATGACTTAATGGATCCCAGGACAGGGGAGATTTTAACTTGGAGATTTTAACAGACGCTGACTGCTTTGTCTCTAGTCAGTGCTTTGTTCTTCATGCAAGTTTGGCCAACCTGACCAAGGTCAGGAGCCAGACCCCAGGGTTCTCCAGTAGGGCCACACTGGGGATTGAAGGGCAGTAATGTTGGGGAGAATGAGTGTAATAAACTATTTCTGTGGAAAAGTTTGTCTTTTTTGCTATTCGGTAGAGCATCATTAGGAAATAGCAGTTTATTCAAAGGATTTAATATTTCAAACCTTACTATCACTATAATTTATCCAATAGGTTTCTTTTTTTTTTTAAGATTTTATTTATTTATTTCTGTGAAAGAGAGAGTGAGCACAAGCAGGGGGAGTAGCAGGCAGAGGGAGAAGCAGGCTCCCTGCTCAGGGAGCCCAATATGGGACTCAGTCCCAGGACCCTGGGATTATAACCTGAGCCGAAGGCAGATGCTTAACCAACTGAGCCCCCAGGTGCCCTTATCATATTAAGTTTCTGGCCCCCTCCAACCCACTCCATCCAGAATGCTTCAGTAGTTTCCCCAGAAGCTCTGGGCCAGTGTGGGGTTTCTGATCACTGCAGCTGCTCTAGTCACATAGAGCTGGCCTTCTCCTTGTTCTGCAGGTCTGACCAGAGCTCCATCCGTGAGTCTTTAAGCCCACATGCCGCTGCCACTGTGCGCAGTAAGGAAAGGGAAGAACTCCTCAGTTTCATTCGCCCAGGAACTATCCAGCCCGGTTGCACCGAGATTTGTTTCCACTCTATTCAGAGACAGATTTTTTTTTTTCAGAATGATGATTCATTTGATGAGCTTTCAAACTCAGTGTTGTTATCACGTGCTCTGTGGAAATTCTCTGCCCTCAGTAGTGCGGGAAGATGGTTTACAGAAGAGTCTCCTCAGGTACAGTGATTCATTTAAGGTCGCAAGAGAAGGTGTGTCATGTTGGCAATAATGCGTAACCCTCACTGTCAAGTCCACTGTGAGTGGGTTAGAGGAAGCAACCACACAGGACTTGCAGTTCTGCATCTGAAATCGATTTTTCAGAGTATAGGAGCAGAGTGGTTTTTTCCTCCATGAAGTCGTCCCTGTGACTCTTCCCCCCTTCACTCTGCTCTGCCCTCGGTTCCCAGACGATCCTGTCCTTATCTTATCAATCTGTATAATTTCCCCTCTTCTTAGTTTCCTCCTGAGGGAAATAATCATTTATCTCTCTAGCTCCAATATCTGCTATTATACCTGTTGCATGAGTTTAGATTAAGAGCTTGCACGAAACTACAAATGACAAATAGATCTCATTTTATGTCTTAATTCTCACTGGCTGCAAGTGGATGGCTAGAAGTTGTGCAGTGGTCGATTGCTAATGCCTGACATGGGCAGGGACGAGATCCTGGTGCCTCAAGTTTGCTGTTAACTGCGTGTCTAGTTAAAGAACTAAAGAACCCGTGGCATGTCATCCTTGATTCCATGACTTTTTTCTATCTGCTCTAATTTAGAAAATGTTATGTTTTAGAGGTCTGAAAGGAGAGATTTAGATTCAGAAGGCCACTTTGCTTAGGTTTTTGCCTTTTTCCTCTATTCCTAATAGAAAGATTCTTAGGTTTCTAGAGTCAGTCTAGTATAGGCTAAATATTTTAGGTGAGCTCATCCATGCAATGCACTTGTTGAGAATTCTTGCCTCTTCAGTTGAAATATTGTGAAATGGGATGAAACACAAAGAAAACATGGTGAAATATTTCACATTTTAGGTATAATGAATCCCATATCCTGAGAAAGAATTACATGTGTTGTGAAGCTTTTATTTTCAATGCTGTGATAGCCTCTGTTTCTATGTCTGGAATTATATTAGGTTCTTGTGTTATCTTAAATTTGCTCTCTCCGTAATAAAATTAAATATTTATATATAACATACGTATATTGTTGTATGTGTATATAAATGCATATATGTTGCTAGTATAACTAGGTAAATGATTGAGTGTATGTATTTGATTATATGTTACCATATATCTAGTAGGGATCTGCCGAAAACTGTTATCTTATGAACTTCTAACACTTCCTTCAACTGAAATATGTACATAATTAACTTACATACCTAACCTGGAACATGACTATTTTTCTCATTTAAAAAACAATAAATCATTCTGATACCCTAATAAAGACTAAAAATCATAGCATTTATAAAATATAAAATTGATATTTTAAAATATGAAATTTTAAATTTTTTTTAATCTAAAAACTGACATGGAAGATTGAAGTCCTGAGGTAAAATATCCTGGGGCTAATGGTGAGCGGTCTTCACCGGGTGAGCAAATGAGAAGCTAAATGTCCTGTCCTCAGTTCATCAATGCTCACCCCCTTCGGCATCTCAAAGAAACATCCTTGCTAGGTCAAAGTAAATCCTCATTATTCTTCTTGGCTGTAGTGGAGACAGCTAGTGACCTCCAGTACCTACTCTCCTTGTCTTTTAGGGATAGAGCCCTCAGGTTTTGTTGGGCAGGTTCATCCTCCTGCTTCCCTTTCAGCTGCGTGTGGCCATGTGACCATGTGACTAACAGGAGAAGCCGTGTGGTTGCTCTGCGTCGTGTCTTCACTTGCTTGCCCCCTTTCTGCTAGCTGGGCTGAAGACGTGAAGATGGGAGCTAGAAAAGTCATCTTAGACAAAAAGTAGAAGCTGTATTTTGAGGATAGGAAGTCTCTGGAAGAAGCCCAAGTCCCTGATAACTGGGACTTCCATGTTGGTCTTGGCCTGACTATGCTCAGCTCATTTTATGACAGGAACGTGGACTCCTCATTAAGCCACAAGCACTGTGACTTTGCTTCTATACTGACCCTTACGGTGGCTTTTTCGGTCAGTCCTCCTAATCAGAACACTAAACTCATGGAGTGTTTGCCCCGCAGTGGATTGGCTTTGGAAGGCTACACTGGAGGAACAGAGGTGACATTTCCCAAATCACAAACACTCAGTCTCCTCTCTTCTCTCCCGTCTTTTCTCACAAATTGGGTTGGAGTGGTTGAGATGAAGGGTTTTGTTGTAAGATACACCTAGGGTTTGATCCCTGAGTCTCCCTTAAAGTCTCTTTTTTGGGTTTGAGATAATTGGCTGTGGCAGAGATGGTTAATGTATTAGTCAGGGTCCTCCAGAAAAACAGAGCCATGGGAGATAGAGAGATAGACACATAAGAGGAGATTTGTTATAGGAATTGCCATGTCATGAGGAGACACTGAGGGGAGAATCTGAACTTTAGACATAAGGTCAAAGGGAAGAAAGAGGTCATTGTGTAATTGTGTAAGAGGTCGTTGTCCAGGAATAGTGATTCCTGCCATGTAGGGAGGATGTACGGTAAACTTCCAGAAAACAGCTGGTCCGTGCTGCCAGCTTCATATAGCCACACATGCCAGAGAGTGCAGCCCAGAGCAAGGCTTCAGTTATTGGGTGAAAGCTAAGGAACACAACAAAGACAAGGCCTGAATGGAAGGTGAACTCGCCTGACCACTGTGGTGAGCCATGGGAGTAGCCACCTGCAGGATCAGGATTTTTCTCATACACTTGTTTTAAATCTGCTTCCTGCACAGAGACTCAAGCTGTCAAGGAACTGGACACATTAAACACAGAGATGCTCCTCCCCACAGACTTCTCTTAGCATCACCATTCCCCTTGGTCTCCATCCCACCTTCATAAGCACCGGTGCCCCAGTTCTGTCCATATCTGACACACACTCATGCAGTTGTTTCTTCCTTCCGTTGCTTTGTTTTCTACTAGACCCGGGAGGGTTCTTCTGAGTTCTCTAGCTGTCAGCTCCACTTACATTAGAATGAGTTAAGAGAGACCATGAGATAGAGAGAAAGGAACTTTGAAATAACATGGACGTTAAGGGAATTAAGTAACCTAGGTAGGCTTATGAATTTCACGTACCTTGGACTTGACTTATGTCCCCCAGGAAAGCAGTCATGTATCAGTACCCACAGGATCTGAAGCTACAGGGGAAATGTTTGAAAATGTTGTGCTCAGAGGTTTGAGCATATCTTAGCATCTAACAGAGTGGTTTCTCTGTACCTTCTGTCTGACTCTGGAGAAGTATAGGTGAGATTAGGGATATTGACCCAGCATTCCAAGAATTTGACAGGATTGAATGTGGTCTACAGAATAGCAAGTCGCATTTGCCCAGAGAGTTCTTAGAACTTGGCTGATACACATCTACATCCTCTTTGTTTCAACAAAAGATTTTATTGTTCCCTAAATCTTGGATCGAGTGTCTTACGTATGCAGGCTTGTTTGTACGAATCACTGAGTAAATAAGAGTGGATTCTTCCTCTCTTTAGCATGGTCAGTGCAGACCCGAGCAAGCACTTCCTGCATATGGACTCTTGTTATTGTACGCATGGCTTACTCCTGACCCACACCCCAACCACACTCCTTGCCACATACACATTGTACACGCTCTGGGGCAAGGGCAGATCTTTCTCTGCCTCTGTTTACCCCATAATATCCAGCAGACTTGCAACAGAACCTACCTTTAAATTGTATTTTCCAAGGATGGCTGCACTAACGCATCCCATTCCACTTACTCTGCTCTCAGTGTGATGTTGACCCTCCTCCCATTGAGTAGTAGGGTCTTATTCCCTCCCTTTGGATCTGAGCGGGCCTGTGACTACAAACAACATGACATAAATGTGACTCCTGGGGCTGTTATAACACAGCTTCCAACTGATCCTCTCTGGATGCTTGTTCTTGAAACCCAGCTACCCTGTTGTGAGGAAGCCTAAGGCACAGGGAGAGGCCACAGCAAAATGCTCCCACCGATAGCCCCACTGGACAAGCTCCTGTCCCAGCTGTGAGCCAACATTAACCCTCAGACATGCAAATAAATGAGCCTTTCATTGATTCCACTTGATTCCCACTCCTGAAACCATTCTAGTTAGTGCCTGTGAAACAGTCTGCCTGCTGAACCCTGCTCAGATTGCAGATTTGTGGGCTAAATAATTGTTTTAAGACTAAGTTTTGGGGTGGTTGGTTATGATCCAACAGATACTCCAAGCAACACCTATTATTTCCTCTCCTCTTCGTGGAGAGGAAATCGTGACTTCACGATTGTGACTTCACGATCACATCTTCTTTCCCAACTAGGAATCTAGGCTTCTTAGAGGCTGGAGTTTTTTCTTTCAAAACTTCCAGAATTTTCTTTCATGCCACACTAAATTTCAGATTAAATTCCTTGCTGCTGTCTATACATGCTCTCAGATTTCCCATCTTCCTATGTTTGGTCGTCCTATTTTTTTGTCATGCATACTTATTCTCATCTGTGCTCACCCAAGTTTTACTCATTTTTAAGACTGAGTCAGATCCCATGAAGGATTTCCTGATTCCTCCAGGCAGAAGAAATGTCTGCTTCTGAACTCCCATAGCATTAATGACAAATTTCTCTTTTTGTATTATCATCTTTTGTATTATGTTACAGTTACTTGTTTACAGAAGTTTATTCACTTCTAGATTGTCCTGTTTGTCTTTAAATCCATTCATGTATACAAAAATACTTATGGAATGTTTACTTCTTGCCATACAATGTGTAAAACACAGGGTATAAAGCAGCAGACAAAGGAAGAAGTGGTCCTACACTGTTTGGACTTTCAGTCAAGTGAGGGAAACACAAAAAATAAATTTTTGACTGTTATTCTCTTTTAGGGGTATTAACTAAGTCATTCACATTGAGGACTGACATGATACTCCATTTCCCTTGCAGTCCTGGGAGGTAACATGAAAAAACTGTAGATCTGGTTTGAATACCATCAACCTACTATCTGTGAATATAGATAGGCTCTAGCTCTTTCTGTATTACTGCCCTTACTGATCAAGTGAAGATACTTTTATCTGCTGTGTAATATTTTCTTTAATAAGAAATCTCATGTAAGGTCCACCTTTGTGCTGAGCACATAACTGATTTATATATCCCTTTGTTCCCATCTTTTCTTGCTTTCTGGCTTACACTCAAGTAATGAGGCTACCAGCTGACATCAGATACATGGACCTTGTACTTCTGTACATAAGCCTCCTTTTCACTTGTGAGGGTGCTGAATTTTTTCAGGCAACTTTTGGTGCCATTGGGAGGGAAAGGAAGAAAGACTTCACTCCTTGTCACATGGCTGACTCCTTACTCATTATGCAAAAT
Organism: Nasua narica; assembly: GCA_028533885.1. NCBI lineage: Eukaryota > Metazoa > Chordata > Mammalia > Carnivora > Procyonidae > Nasua > Nasua narica. Next base: position 87,393,470 of record CM052815.1, on the reverse strand, counting down.
TCAGCCCAAGTGACCCATCCTCAGGAAAACTGTGACTATCACTCAAATCTCTGGTTTTAGGCTTTGCAGAACCCTACATTTCTCTACAACATTTGTCATGATTGCAATCAATTAATTTTTTTTTAAATAGCACTCTGTTGACTGTAAGCTCAGTAAAGGCAGAAGTAAACTCAACAACTGTCAACAATTTTTCTTTATCCAGTCACCATCTTCACTCCTCTTGGTGACCATTCTCCTTGAGCATTTTTTGTGCTCAGAAGATTCTGAAGTCAGAGGGTGGAACCTCGCTTTAATGGACTCAAAGAAAGAATGACCAGTTTCATTTTGCCAGCTAACAATTTTTTCTGACCACCACCTCTGGATTTTGTCTGATGACCTATGGAAGGCATAAGAAATGAACTTCTTAAAGCCTGATGGTGCAGTCAAACCAGCAAGCTGCTTCCAGCTGAGTCTGTAATAGCAAACCCAAAAAGGTAACTGACAATTTGAGAGAATTATAGCTGGACTAACGACAGTCTCTGAGACAGTCATGCTGTGGGACCGTAGCCTTCCAGACATATCAAACCCCAAGACCTTTAGAAGTTGAGCAACTCACCGAATTTTAACTTAAAAAAAGATAGGTAACAGCTGCCCTGCCCTGCCATGGGCAGGTAACAGACCATTCTCCCAAGACACTCTAATATAGCCTTTTTTATTCTCTGCTCATAGCCAAAAGGGTTGCAATAAAATATCTTTGTCCTCAAAGTATGAGCCCAGATATAGCAGTGTAACAAAAGTAAAACTTGGAATCTTTTTGTGAATATTAGCGTTCATTATTTCTGTAGCAATATGAGGCTCTAGTCTCCATACAGTCTGGCTACATAAACACTACATTAATCACCAAAACTGCAGTTCATGGTTCCAGATATGCTTCCTAGTTCATAAATGGTGCCTGCCAAAGCTACACAGTTTAAGTTTAAATTTAGTCAGAATTAGCACATCTACTGACCTAAGATCCTTAGTACCAGGAAGATTTATTAGAAGATTAGACCATAATTTTAATTCAGGTTATTCAGCTTGCATAAAATATCACATACCTTTTATATTTTAACGTCCTGGAAGGGACTGTCCTTACACAGAGTTAGAAAGGTCTTCTGGGGCTGATAGAAGAGAGAGAATTAAAAAGAACTGGCACTTGTTATAGGCTGATTTTTATGTATCTGAAGATACTCTACAGAAATTGAATAGAGTCTATTCCTGTTTTGCTCTTGAATTTTTTGTGTGCTAGATCCTGAGAAAATTCATTCAACTCTGCTTCTTTTTTGTTGGAGATGTATAACTGCTATTAACATGAAACAGGGAGTAAAAGCAAGGCTAACGCATCTCATTTTCCCAGAAAAAATTTCCTCTCAGGTGCAAAAGACTTTCTCTTCATCTTGCATGCAGAAATATTCCTTGCCAGTTTCTGTGAAGTTTCTCTGCCTAATGAGATCTGAATATTGCACCAACTGGTAGAAACATTTCTTAGCTCTTAGGTCTTATTCTGCAAATGAATACTATTTTTGCTCCCAATAGTCCCTGCTTAGTGAAATACTGTATACCGTTGATATTGAAATTTTCATCATAAACTTTTTCATTTAACAAACACTTAATGAGCACTGCAGTAGGCATTGTGGGCATAGAAAATCCAGTGAAGGGAGGACTTCTATCTCCAGCCAAAACTGAGGGCCCATAAATACCCTCTTGAGTAAACTAAAAATAGAGACAATACAAATCAAACAATGGTTTGAAGACACTGGACATCAGGCAATACTATGGACAGGAAACGGGTAAGATGATAATTATAATTGCTTCATCTTACTGCCTTGGAAGATTTTCCAGGCTAAAGCCCATGTACGAGGAAATCAGAAGGAACCTAAAAGACTCCCTGTGTTGAGAAAACAAAGCTGGAAGGTCAGAAAGGCCAAAGTGGTTAGAATTCATAGGATTGTGTACTAAAGTTTAGAAAACCCTGGAGATCTATAGGGGGTGCCCTTTGAATATTTAGTAGAGTATTTATCTGTGTATACATGTACAGAAACAATCAATGACTAGGGAAAGAGCCACTTGAAAGAAAGAAGACTAACTGTATGCAGTGGTGACATATGGCTAGGACTAGGGCCTATTACCACAGCCAAACTAGAAAGCCTTATGACTCACAGAGTATGCCTTAGAATATACACAGAGGGTCTTGTCTTAATAGTGGGAAACAATTAGTCCTGGTATGACTCATGCAGTAGTTTTGCCTAATAAATCTAAAGAGAAGACCTGAAAGGATAAATTTTTTTAGGTAACTTAACTGCATTCCAGAATGAAGCTCAAGAATATTTGTAGGACACAAAAATATAATCATACAACAAGGTAAAATTCAGTGTTTGACATACAATATGGTATTTCCAGATACACAAAGAAGCAGGAAAATAGGACCATCAGTGATAACACTCAGTCAAGTGAAACTGATCCAGCAGTGACACAGAGGTTAAAATTTGCAGCCAAAGACATTAAAACATAAGTAATAAATACTGCATATATTTGAAAAGTTAAGAAAAGGAAAAGGAGAGTATAAAACCTAAATCAAACTTCTGTGGATGACAACTACAATATGGGAGATAAAAAAATGCAATGGATAGGATTAACTATAGATTAGACACTGCAGAAGAAAATATTAGTGAACTTGAAGATACAGCAACAGAAACAATCCATAATAAAACACAGAAAAAAATTTTTTTTAAATCAGTGCATCGTAGCCTCTAGAACAACTCCTTATGACCTATGGATAATTAGAGTTCCAAAGGGGAGAAGAAAAGTGGGGGATACAGAAAAATTTTGAAAAAATAATAGCTAAAACTTTCCCAAACTTGTTGAAAATTGTGAATCCACATATCCAAAATGCTCAACAATTCCAAGAACAAGAAACAGGAAAAAAAACCTATACCAAAGCACTTCAATATCAATCAAATTGCTAAAAATTAGGGATAAAGAAAAAATCATAAAGGCAGCCAGAGGAAAAAAGGCATCATATAGTAAGGAACAAATATTAGGATGCCAACTTATAAAGCATGTAAGAATATGCCATTTCTCCTGGGAAACAATAAAACCAGAGGACAGTGGAACATCTTGACAGTACGGAGAAAAAAAATGAACTGAAAAATCTTGAAAGACAAAAAAGAATTCTATAACCAGAAAAATATCATTCAGAAGTGGAAATGAAATAAAGACTTTTCCAGGCAAATGAAAGTGGAAATAATTTATCACCAGCAAGGAATACTAAAGAACATCCTTCAGACAGAAGGAAAATTATACCAAATGGAAATAAAAATTTATATAAAGAAATGAAGAGCACTGGGAATAATAACTATAAGGATAAATATATAGTCTATTTAATTTTTGTTATCTCCTTAAAAAGGTAATTAACTCTTTAAAGAAAAATAATATTGAACAAAGTGCAGATTTGTAATATGCATAAAGATTAAATGTGTCACATTAATAGCACCTAGCCTGGGAGGAAGAAATTAAAAGTAAAATTACTTTAAGACTTTTGTACTATAATTAAAGTGGTTCATTTTCACTTGATCACACCTGGATGAGTTAAAGCTGTGTATTATAAATACTAAGAAATTAGAAAAATAACTTCCAGTTAACATAAAGAGAAAAAAGAAAATAATAAAGACTAAAAGGAAATCAATGAAATACAAAACAAACATATACTATACACATAAAGAAAAAATAATTCTAACTCATGTTTAGAGGTTAATTTTTGTTTATGATGTGAAATTAATTGAAAAAAGTTACTTTCCCATTGAAATACCTTAGTACATTTTTGAAAATCAATTGACTACGTATTTGTGGGTTTATAACTGGACTTTCTAATCTATCTCGTTGATGTATTTGTCTAACCTTATGCATATATGGTATAAAAATATGACATTCTTAATCACGGTAGCTTTACATTAAGTTTTGAAACTATTGTAGATTCTCCTGCTCTATTCTTTCTCAAGGTTGTTTTGACTATTCTACTTTCTTCATTTTTCCAAGTCACTTTTAGAATTAGCTTGTAAAATTACCTTCTGAAATTTTTATTGTAATTGTTTCAAATCTATAGAATTGAATTCAATGAAGAATTGACAGCATTAACATTATTTTGTCTTCCAATCAATGAATGTGATATATCTCACCACTTCTTTAGAACTTCTTAAAATATTTAGAACTTCTAAGCAATGCTCTATAAGTTTCAGTGTGGATATCTTTCATATATTCTATTAAATTGATTCTTAAGTAGGGGCGCCTGGGTGGCTCATTGGGTTAAAGCCTCTGCCTTCGGCTCAGGTCATGATCTCAGGGTCCTGGGATGGAGCCCCACATTGAGCTTTCTGCTCAGCAGGGAGCCTGCTTACCCCTCTCTCTCTTCCTGCCTCTCTGCCTACTTGTGATCTCTCTCTCTGTGTCAAATAAATAAATAAAATCTTCAAAAAAATTGATTCTTAAGTATTTTAAATTTGATGATACTGTAAGGATAATTGCTTTTTCCTTAAGTTTCATTTTCAAGTTACTCTCTGCATTATATAGATACAATTAATTTTGGTATATTAATTCTTTGTCTGCTAATTAAGAATTCAGATGCTTTGGGTGGAAAACTGTCTTATGCTATATACAATAATGCATTCTTATTAATTTAACACTTACTGAATGCCTCATATGTGCCAGAACTATCCTGAAATATTTTCTGATGGAAATTTGAAGACTGAGTTATTGATTAGGGTCACTTCACCTGGCTTACTTTTTCTACCCACTAAATTCTGAGTTAGCATCATAGCATTATGTTCAATAATATTATAATCTCATTATATATATATATATATATATATATATATATATATATATATAACTTATTTTTAAAAATCATATGAGTAGAATTTTAGACTAAACCATGAAGCCTTGATACCAGGCCATGATGTTAGTGGTCTATTTTCTTTTCTTTTTTTTTTTTAAGATTTTATTTCTTTATTTGATAGAGAGATAGAGAGAACAAGTAGGCAGAGCATCAGGCAGAAGCAGGCTCTCTGCTCAGCAGGGAGCCCGATGCGGGGCTCCATCCCAGGGCACTGGGATCATGACCTGAGCCTAAGGCAGCTGCTTTAACTGACTGAGCCACCCAGGCGCCCCTATTTTATTTTCTAATAGAGCCGTAATTCTAGTTTAAGTTTATTTGTATTATTTTGTTCTACATCTTTGATGATTTTATACATTACACTTACATTTTTGGATAAATATACTGCAGTACAGTGGTAGGAGTAATGAGTGTGTAGTAGTGTGTAATCGGATCCTTTGTGTAGTTTGTGATTCTAGTGATCTTTTGGGTAGAAAACAAGTGTTTCCTAGATAATGCACAGATAGAAGTCCTGATCTCTTTTCCCCTTCCTGATGGCTTACTCTGAGATGACTAACAGGTATAAGAAGGCTTTCAGTCTGCTCTTCCAGATATAGCTGTTCATGTCAGTGGTAGCTCCCAGAATGTGGCAGTCCCAGCTGTTCTGTGTAGGATCAACTACTAGATGCTCTAATAGTATCCTTGAGGCATCTCACCTCGAACATCCTCTTTGTGTCAGCAGTTGGACAGTCCAAAGTACTGTCAGGCTCAACCTCAGCACCACCTGGAGAAGCCATTTCATAATCCGGTCCATACCAATCCCCCCGCTTCAAACCTCTTTTTTCTTTTTGAGGGAAATCTATAATAAAAGAAGTAAGCACTGTGATTCATTAAACACATGCATGCCTATATAAAGTCAAAACAAACATCACAAAATATAATACCTACAAAATATAGTCCCCATAAAATACAATAATGTACTTTTGCATTACATTTAATTCTTAAACAAGAATCACAATCACCTGAATTGATTTCATGACTAACAGTGTACAAATTGCTCTCTGAAAAACATTGCTCTAGAAGTGGCAACTATATGGAGACATCATCTCGAATAAAACAATTTAAGAATTTAAATAAATTTTAGGTTTAGAGGAATAAATGATTTCCAACACTTTGAATATGAGGATTCCATATATTTATATATGAAACCGAATCAGGGATTTTTATAATGGAAAATAACGCAGTTAACAATGACAAGCTAATGATTTCTGCACCACCACCAGGCATCTTTGGTAGCATTTTGTTTACTTCAGCGTGTCTTCCTATAATGACACACCCCATGATTATTTACTTAACTACATTAATACACAAAAGTACATGACTGGATCTTTTTTAGCTTACTAGAGCATATGTACTACTTTTTCATTTTTTATCTTGTGAGAAAAATTCACTTTGATTTAGCTTTTTGGGATTACATGCATCTGGGGTTAGATGCATGGGGGTAAGTGCATGCATGCGTGCATGGCGCTTGCGCACACGCACACACACACACACACACACACACATACACACACACACACCCCTCAGCTTTGTTCTCTGCCTCCAGCTACCACCAATTCAGCTCCCCTGTTTGATGTACAATTTCTACTTCTTACCCAAGAGTTAGGTCTAGGGTCAGAGCATGATGCCAGAGTCCCACATGGAGAAAACCCTGAAAATGTTTTTGGAAAAGCAACTTGTGTTGCTCAGCAAGTCCGCCATGAGCAGGGTTTCCTCCAGTAGCAGCACAAACCTCAGGGCTCAGTTGAGCACTTAGGAAGCCCCTGGCTTGTGTTGGGGGTCAAGCTATGTGAAAAATATGAAACCTTAAAAACTAGACTGACAGCAACACAGGGAGATGCATACGCTATGGAAGGCAGAATTATGTCTCCCATTTTGCTCCAGAGCAAATGATCACTGAAAGGACAGGCAAGTGACTCACAGGCAGAATCATCTACTCTTTCCATTAGGATTGTGTTTGCCTCAACTAAAAACACTATAAAACAAAAATACTCCAATGGCTTAAGCATATAGAAGCTCCTTTGCTCCATTCAAAAAGAAGACCATACATAGACAGTCTAGAGCAGTTTCTGGGGCTCAGCTGTGCAACCAGAGACATGGTCTTTAACTCTTCCTTCCACTGCCCTTGGCATATTGCCTCTGTCTACATTCTTACAGCCTCATGAGAGCAAGATGACTGCTCAAGCTTCACGTTCATATTTTAGGCAGTAAAGGAGGAAGAGCAAAAAAGCTGAGAGGAAAAGTACCTTCTCCCACACAGGCTGTAGGAATGCCCTCCCTAGCAACTTTTATAGACATCTTACTGGCCAGAACATAGCTGAACGTACCCTGCATTAAAAGAAGTAAAATGAATACTGGAAAATGATTCTCTCTCTCTCCCCCTCTCTGAGTACATATAGTTGAGCTCAGTTAAATAAATTCCATGTATGACATATGTCCACTAAAATTCATTTATGGGTATATGAGAAGGAAATTTGGAAGGGAACTAAAATTTATTGAATACCTTAAATGTGCTAGGCATGGTGTTAGGCCTTGTGTATATGTGTGTGTTTGTGTGTGTGTGTGTGTACACAAAGACATATAGATACACACCTTTTTATATGTATATACATATAAAATATATTACTCTATGTATATGTTCCTGTATGTAATATATATTATCCTTTATTATCCATTATCCTGTATATATATATACACACACACAGGATTTATTGTATATAATATATATAAATATATAAACACTGTATATAATATATACATATATTAATATATATACATATACATAAATATATATAATACATGCATATATGTAGGATTTATATATATAAGTATTACATATACATCTATATATGTATAATCCTAAAAAACCTATAATAAAGGTATCATAAAGATATCATTATATCCATGTGACAGATTGAGAATGATTCTCAAACAGATTAAGGAAGTTGCCTACAGCCTCACGCTCTTAGAGCAAAAGGAGAGTCAGGATTCAGGCACAGTTCTGTCCATCACCCATGCTGCCTCACACCTAGAAGATAAAACAGGCAAGAAAAAATATGCGTGCCGTGTTTAGTAGTCTGCACAAAATTTTAAACAGATCATTACCAAGGCACTCCAGTCACCACAACGATATATTCAGCCAGAAAGTAGTCTCCTGTGCCCAGTAGTTCATGTGTAAGTCCTGAGTACCTTCCAAGTCCAGTTCTAATGTGACAGGAGCTTGGAGGAGCTGTGGCCAAGCAAGCATCAGAGCTACAGTTTTCACTCAACTGAGTAACTGTTCCAGTGTCACTGAGGAATAGCCCGAGGGTACATGCATCTTCTTGCTCCCGTTTCCTGAATCCCAGATGAACACAGTTCTGTCAGAGCCCTAGCCCCATGTCAGGCACAGATTTGGCACAAATCCCAGAGCCACCATGTGGCCACCGCGACCCTCAAACTCTTCCCATTCTGGCACAGTGAAAGCCAGGTCTGTTTGGAATTGGAAAAGGGAGCGCGACATTGTTCCCAGAGGAAGGCGTGGCTGAGAGAAAAGAAAGTTCACTGCTGTTACCAAAATATAGCTTGCCTGTTTCATCACTAGGGAATATAGGAGCATGTCACGTACTGTTTATTAACATGGCTCTGGGATCATTTTCACCATATTCCCCAATGGGTAGGGCATGCATAGAATAATAGGGTTTTCTGCATAGTGCACAACTGTTTAAAGCTATGTTATCTCTGAGGAAAATGGGACTTTCATCTACTAAAAAAATACAATAAGAAATAGATTTGTTTTAAATTTGATTTAGTTCAACACATATGCAAAACTACTTCTGGAATATTTGCAGCTTGCCTCCTTTAAGGACGTAACCAGGATGAGCCCCCACATTGATTTGAAAAGCTGAAACTGTCTTCTCGTTGTTACCTGGTTACTGGTACACTGCTTCTATTACCTGTAATGATCAATTCTCATGGCAGCATCATCCACTGTTTCTTCAAGTGAGAGGGAAAATGACAATCATTGTTCTTCCTGTGGCTAACGCCTGTTGAGACCAATCCCTTTTGGGGAGTAGAGAATTGATAATAACTCCCTCTGTGATTTTCTGCAGAGCTGGAGAATATCTGCATCCAAGGCCAAATAGGGAACCTTGCATTAGTAGTCACAAGTAGAAAGTGTGGCAACTAATGTAGATGGCCAGTAAGCCCCCAAGCCTACCTTTAAGGCTCTGAAAATCAGTTGGATGAACAGAAAATCATTAAACATGAACTTTTCTGCCAATGTGAGAACTACAGGAGAAGCTAGGATTTTGTTCTTCATGTTGTGTGAGTATGCCGGTTTTATTCTGTGCTCCTCACCTGAGGGAAAATGCAGGAAGCAAGAATTTTTTACAAAGTTCTGACTTAGTATTTTTCAAGTCACTTAACATACATTCCTTTATCCTCTTGGAGATAGGTATTATTATTTCCGTTTTACAGAAGAGGAAACGGATATTATAAGTGGTAAAGAAACTTCTGCATGATCTCAAGATAATAAATAACAAGTTGAAAAATAACACATATTAGACTAGTTCCAAAAGCCATTTTCTTTCCTCTGTATCATGCTTAGAGATGGGAAAAATTAGACTCATTAATCTCTTCCTTACAACCAGTTGTGAGAAAGGAAAGGTGACACTCCTGTGGCAGAGAATATTCTACATTGGGCGACCCATATTCTAGAAGGGGAATGGAGAAGCTGGAGGTCATTTTGAAGAAGGGGGACCTGGAATGGAGAGGAATCTGGACATTATGACCTAAGGAAAATTCAGATAAAGGAGGGAAATGGAGGAGACCAAGGATTTTGATGAGCATCTTTGGTTTAAGAAGGGCTTACACAGGGCAGAAGGATTGCCTGCATTCTCAGGACCAATGGTTAGCTGTTAGAGGGAAACATCATCCACCATGGGAAAGGATTTGTTGTAATTTTTTTTTAAGTTTTTTTTTTAAGTTTTTTTTTTTAAGATTTTATTTATTAGGAAAGATTGAGAGTGAGAGATAGCATGAGAAGGGAGAACGTCAGAGTGAGAAGCAGACTCCCCATGGAGATGGGAGCCTGATGTGGGACTCGATCCCGGGACTCCGGGATCGTGACCTGAGCCGAAGGCAGTTGCTCAACCAGCTGAGCCACCCAGGCGCCCGGATTTGTTGTAATTTGATAATAGTTCCAAAACTGAACAGTCCATGTCATACAGTGTTGACACAACAACACTGTATGGCTTAACAACCCTGAATCTAAGAGGCTGGAAAGGGAACTTCTGCACTGGGTAGAACAGAACGACTTGCCTTCCATGGTAGCTCCTACCATTATTCTTTGATTCTGTAATCATAATTCTGTGTGAATTAAGGGTGTTGCGTGACTTTTGCTTTTGGTGGAGAAACATTTTTGGCATCAGCCATCGTGGAGCAAACAGAGGGAGATGATACAGAGAAATGAATAGCAAGAATAATAGAAGTAAAAGAATGATTTAGTCAAGAAGAAAAGTCAGAAATGGGATTTCTGATGGTGTGCCCCTTCTTACATTAGATACTCTTGAAAATAATCAACAGTTTATAAATCTGTACTTGTAGATCAAAGGGGAAACAAGGAAGCAGAAGGGAAATGGTAAGATTAGAAAATTAGATTGTGCAATTGGATTATAAAACTGAATGCAGTCAAGGGAGATCCAAAGGTTCCTGGATGAGCATGTTGTATTCTTCTATTTGCCCAGTCCAGCCTCCCCCACCTATTTTTTGTACAGAGAACTTATTGTTTATTTGTTGGATCTCGCAGAAGGGGGATAAACCTCAACAAAAGAGAGAATTCAGATAAATGGAGACACATGACAGGAAATTGCATGCATCACACAAAAGAAAACATTTTATTCTGTGCATACCCTACCCATTGTGGAGGTCAATAAATGCCTATTGGACTATGAACTGATTGTGTGCCTAGAAGAGAAGATACTATGGACCCTTTGATACAAAGAAATGTGAAAGAGTGGGAGGCAAACTAGCATGTCTAAAACCAACATACCTCCCATCTGAAAGAAATGGCATTGTTGTTGAACCAGACCCAACATTGGGAATGTTGTTCATAGACCCCGTTGACTGGGCTGGAGAATCAGGAAATTTCTTAAGGATCTGTTTCCATGCTGTGTGAGCCTACCATAGTGATCTGTGTTGATTGAGCCAGGGGTAGCTTTAGGATTGTCAGATTTAGCAAATGAAAATACAGGACTCCCAGTGAAATTTGCATTTCAGATAGATAACATCATTTGTTAGTGTAAGCATGTCACAAATGTTGCCTAGGTCATATTTATACAAACATATAGTTGCTGTTTACCAGAAATTCAAACTTAATTAGGTATATTGTATCTCATCTGACATCCCTAGTTGGATGGAGCTCAACACAGAAAATTTCATGGTCATAGAAAATGAGAAGTAATAAACCAAGAGACACAGCTGAACAAATGAATGGAATTGGTGAGTAGGCAGCCATGGTCAGCTAGTACTGGAGGAACTAAAAATGCCCCAAGCATGAGAGCTGCCATGCTATGAAGAGGAAGCTGAGGTACCCCGAACAACAGCCCAGCTCCTCATGAAGCCTAATCATGCTCTGCTGAGACTGCTGCCCAGGCTTTCGACTGCTCCATGATTTCATGTGATAAGCCTCTGGTAATTGGGGGAATTCGTGCATTTTTTTTAATTAACACATAATGTATTATTTGTTTCAGGGGTACAGGTCTGTGATTCATCAGTCTTACACAATTCACAGCACTCACCGTAACACATACTCTCCCCAATGTCTATCACCCCATAATTGACAAGATATGACTAAGAGAATGTAACTCTGAGAGATGCTATTACTTACCTACTCAATATCCATCCCCCCTTTTTCCTTACCATCAAAACCCTGACTTCGTTTGGGACAGTAATAGGCTTATATGATCTAAATCACACACACGACAACCTGCTTCCCTGTTCCACAGCCTCTCCCAGATGGAAGGAGCAGGTGCTGCTGGCACGGCCCCTCTCACCGCCCGCCGCCCCCTCAAGGAAGAACTGATAGGGAAAATGGCAGCAGTCTTCACACGCCCACGATGCAGCAAACAGTCAAAGCTAACAGTCGACATGAGAGCATCACTGAGCGGCACCAGCAAAACACCTAACAGTTATATGTGTATGTATATAAGAAAAGCAAACCTTTACTTGCTTATGCCACTCTTAATTGAGGGTTCTGTTACTTGCAGCCATATCCAATTCTAATTGATAAATCAACCAAAGGAATCATCTTAGACTGCACTGAACCTATCATACTTCAAGTTCCATCACCAAACATGACAAACAAGAAGATAGGGTTGCCTCCAAATATGCCAGGATTATTCCTCACTGCAGAAATCTTTTTAGAATTGCTCCTACACATAATTCGTTCTTACTCCTCTCTACTTACCTGAACTCTTTCCTTAAATATTATCTCCTTTCTGGGAGATTCTCTTATCTTTGCCCACAAGGATCCTCTTCCTATTCTGATGGTATATACAGCCTGAAGTTTGAAACGTTTATTTAGTGCTTAGAGAATACAACCCTCTATTGCACTATTGCTTTAAGTTTGTGCTCTTATGTATGGAATGCATCATTTCATTGGGTGGGGAACTTCTGGAAGGTAAACACTATGCTCATATTTCTGTGTTTTCATGTCTAACACAGTGTTTTCTAGGTAAAAATACTAAGTAAGTCTTGGTGATACCGGTAATAATAATACTGTCACAGGGTATCTGGGGTGATTTGGTACGACCCCTGGCATAGTTCTAGAGTATAGGCTGGACTCCATGGACAGCCATGGCTTGAGGGAGAACCAAGGAAAACAGAACGTAAGCAAGTACGTGACTTTGGCGAGTTATTTAACGTCCCTGAGCCTTGTCTTTTGTGAAATAGAGTCTCACTATTAAGATGAGAAATGATGTTGGTGAGAGCATTCCCCAGTGCCTGTCACATAAAAGACATTAGAATCATTAAAATTCAGCCTTAATCTCCTAATACGTCTGCTAGCCAAATTAAAAAATCTTTTGGCAGTGTTGAGAAAGGACAAAATTGCAGATTTCCCTTGAGAAAATGGATGGAAAGTGGGGAGAATAGTACAGTTAAAATGCACTGGACTAGTCAAGAGAAGATGTACTTCTAAGTCTAATCCAGGGGCTAACTGGCTGTGTGATCTTGGATAGATGACTTAATCTGTTTGAAACTCAGTTTTCTCCTTGTAATATGTGGTTAATGGTACTCGATTTGCCTGCTTTTATGGAGTTATTACAGAAATCATGTGAAATGTATGAAAATGTACTTCGAACAATACAAAGCATTATCTTAACTTCAGGTATAAGAGGGAATCTATTGATTCAAAAATCATCAATAGATGCAAATTTATTCATAGCTTAAAAAATCTTGTCCAGATTTCAAACTCACATTGAATGATTTAGCAAAACTCCAGCACTTAAGAAAGTGTTCGACAGAATGAGCTAGACTTTAATTAAATGGAACTGAGATGAAATTAAAACAGAAAACTCATTTCCCTTGAATGAAATGCAAATAAATTTAAATGCACCAAATAGTAGTACTAATTCATTTCTTAAGGAACACTTGTGAAAAACATTAACCACACTGAGAAGAATTGTCAAGACTTTGTAACTACAGTGTTAGACATGAAGGGACCGGGGAAGCCAATTCTACCTGATATGGAGGTGGCATATTACAGTGAGGTCCCACAGTCATGCTCTGTGTGAAGAGGTGCAGATTCAGGGTCAAGGAATAAAAACTTTCCATCAGTACTGCCTGTCACCTTATTGCCAATAATGTTTGGAGATATGATCATTTGTTTTTGTCTATTTGGTGGTTGCTTAAGGATGAGCAGTTAAAAAAAAAAAAAAACATGCAAAACTAGATTTGTTTGAAAAGGGCCTCATTTCCACCTCTGGTCAGCAGACCTCCCTGGAGAAAAGTCCTTACAGTGACAGAAGTCTATACCAACACCAGTGCATTTGACATTTCCCTTCTGAGAAGATCATTCCATCTTCTTGATGGAATTCTCCCTCATTTCCCCATCTGGAAGGAATTGCTTGGTCTTTTAAGCTACTGGAGCAGATCTAATCTATGCTAACCATCTGTAAACTTTTCACTCCCTTGTAGTGAAGTATTTGTGTGTATGTGGTATGGCCCATAGTAGGTCGTGAACTCTTAAAGGACCTGCTAAATATGGTTTTACGACTTGACTCCCCAAGGGTTTCTACGCCAATGTCTTTAATAAAGGAAGTGAACAAGAAGTACATTGACTGATGGGTTAGTTATGCACCTAATCTCTAGCTTTGCTTGAACTCTAACCAGTGGTTATTAGTATAAGGCTCATTAACTCCCACAGGGTCTATGAGTGGTCTTTCATAGTATCCATGAATGCTAGGTCTGTCCTCTTTCTGAGCTACCATCTATTTATCTGTCTACTTTTGTTAATTGGTCTGGTGAGATGATCTCTGACTTTCATCAGAATCTCAAAAAGACTTAACAATCATTGCATTCCACCCACTTGCATATTGTAGACCTTCCTCCAGTAGTTCCTGACTTTAGCTGCCCATTTAGACAGCCTTTAGAATATAGAGCTACCACTTCCAGCATTGTGATATAATTGATGGGGGTAAAGAGTAAACAGAGGTGATTTATTTTATTTTATTTTTTCAGTGTTCCAAGATTCATTGATCATGCACCACACCCAGTGCTCCATGCAATACATGCCCTCCTCAATACCCACCCAAACCCCCGCCCCCCTCCCCTCCAAAACCCTCAGGTGATTTTTGAAATTCCCTAAAAGATTGTCATGTATAAACAAGGTTGATCCTCAATCTTTAGCCACTGGATATTGGAGCTCTCAGAGGCTGGGCTGCTGCCCTGACCCCTATTCTGTGGAAGTTCTGATCATTTCTACAAGTAGTAATTTTCTAGGGCTTGTTCTTAATTCAGCTTTTAATCTGGGACCTTTTGTGCCTCAGACTCCAAAACACTCCCTGAAGTCATTTAAAATTTCTGTCACTATACTCAGCCCTCTCTTATGCTTTTAATTCTAGCAGAGAACATGGCACATATTCTTAATATCAGCTGTGTACCAGGGGAGGGAGACATGAGCTGTGGTGCTCAGGGGAGCATGTTCCTCTATGGTCGTGTGTAAGCACAGAATAGCCTGGAACAGAGCACTGTCGTGATCACTGTCAGCAGTCTCTTCAGACCAGGCAAGAGCAGCTTTTTGTCCATTGCGGTTTGCTTTCCATGACTTACCAGGAGACCCTAGCTTCATTTCCCTCTCTCATCCCCCCCACCATGTTATGAATCGACAGCATTTGAAACAGAAACAGCTTTCTGACACACTGTCAGATATCTTTTGGCAATTTTTTGTGACACAGTGTTTATCTCCCTTTGCCATTTCCTGTAATTAGGCAGCATATTGCACATCCGATTCTTTGAGAGACAATTATTCATTGTGCGGATCATCATACAGACTCTTTGCTTCTCTGCCTTTCTGAGGCAACTTCTTTGGACATTTCACTCCCTATTAGCAATTCTGCCAAAGCATGATATATACAAGCAGCAAAGAAAAAAAAAAGGAAAAGAAAGAAAGAAACTCAAATCTAAGTGTTGTTGTTTTCTCACGTCTTTGCTCATGATCTGAAGGTGAAGAAGTCAGATTTCGTAGCTCAAGGCCATTTTACAATCACTGGTGGATGTCTTTTTGCAACATTCCAGTCCAAAATATACAGATATTTTCAAAGTTTAGCTCACTTCCTAAATGTCTTCTTAAATGACTTCTTTTTCTTCCTTTAGTGAAAGTGGCAGGTGATTTTAACTTCTACTTTTAGTTCCCCTGAATGACTCTTCCAGTCCTAAGGGTCCCTATCCCAGTGACAGCCTATGTGTGACCGTGATGAACTGACCAACATAAAAGATGCCCAGAGAGAAAAAGCAGGACATTTCAAGGTCCCACATAAAAGGAAGAGGAATTGCTGCACAGTCAGAACAATCATAGGCTCTTCCCACCCTCTGCCGTCTCCCAGCCACTGAATGGCAAGGTTGATGTGGACACGGGCAAGGCACATTCTGACCCAAACACCGAGAACGTGCACAGATTAAACTAAGGCCAAATGCACATGGTTGGACAGATAGTGGAATCAGAGCGGAGCAGTGAGTGATGAAGCCAGCATTGGAATTGACACCATGGACATGGAAGGGTCAAGAAACATTCTCTATCACGAGGTAAGATTATTTTAACCAGTGTCTTATAGGAAAGCATAGGGGAAGGCTAATTTCTGGAGGCTTCCAGAGACCTTAGGAAGAGCGGAGAGCTAATCATCTTGTGAATATACTTGCAATTGACTAGCATGTTTATAAGGTACAGCTGTCTCATAACACCTAGTGCTGAAAGCCTGTGTGGAGGTCCAATGGATGGAAAAAGATTATTTTATTGCTGTTGTCCTAAATATAACCATCAGAAAATTAATAGGTTGGCTCTCTTAAGTTGGCCTTTTCATGATTGTGTCTATCTTGTCTACTTACTTAGTGTCTGTTGTCTTCATTATAGTTAGTGCTTCCAAATGGCATTGATTGAGAACTGAAAAGAACTCACCGAGAAACTCTGTATTTGTATTTACGTTTTCCCCAAGATTAATTTTTAAAATCAACATCTCTCTTCTGATGGGCCGACAGTCTCTAACAAGAACAGTTAAATAAACAAATCATTAGGCTGAGAACAGACGTTCCACTGCAGGTCCAAACGCCCAGTTTAACTGATCACTGATGGATCTTAGTCATGACATATGACTTCCAATTTTCCAGAGAGCAAAATGTCTGCTCTGTTTTGTCAATTATTGTAAAGAGTGGCAGCTTACAAATATGTTAAATCCAAAGAAAGAAAGAAAAAGTTGTGACATGTCATTGGTGCTTGTTTTCTGAGATCTGTTCTCTTTTCTTTGTTGATAATAATGTATTTCTGTTGGATTCCATAACCATAGCATGTTGCTGTGATCAGTATCTGCTCTGTCTGAACGTGCTTTTAGGAACAGGCTGTGGCTGTAATACTCGTTATTCAAACCTCCAATTTTTCTTAAAAGCTGTTGAATAACAGCTTTTATTTGTTGCCTTAGTGTTGATTCCATTCCAGCCTCTTTTCTCAAGATGGAGGAGGATGGGCCCCGGGAGTCCTTATACTGCTTTTCCAGCTAGGAATTATTTTCTGGTAATGTAGGCAGGAGGGGCTTTTTCTCAAGGGCGAAGCATTAAATCCCACACATGCCTTCCTGGGGCCTTAACTGAGTTCTGTGTGCTCTTGCTGAATCAATTTGGGGGAAGGAATCAGATCTCTCTGTACTTAGCAGGTGTGCCTGGCACATGGCAGGAAGATGGTGTCGGCAATATTATTCTGCAAACCTCAGTTAAGAGGTATGAGAGAGGTGAGATAAAGGGCCTCAATTTATTTCTTTGATGAACTGTCTGAAGGAGACATTGGTTTGGAGTGTAGGAGACAATTGCCCCCTCTTGACTGCTTTGCTAACTATGAAAAAAAAAATGGCCCTGCCAAAACCCTTTTTTAATTTCTTTCTTTCCAGGAGGCAATACTCAAGAATGATCAAATAGTGTCCTACATTCACTCATGATGGGAAAGTAAAAATACTAAAGTCTGTCCTGTTAGGGAGTGTATTCCAAAAGAACACATCCTCGAAGACTAAAGACCAAAACGAACTCTTAGTGTGTTTTGTAAAATGAATCAACAGGTGTGAAAAGTTGGTGATGGGCTGCGTGGGGATGGATTTCAGGCTTGTTCTATAAATGATGAGGATAATGATGATAGGTATCATTTTTCAGACAGTTGCTCTGTGTCGGTCTCTGGCTGCGCAATTCATACATGTAACTCCGTTACTCCTGCCAGCTTCCCCATGAGGTAGGTGTAGCCCCTTTATTCCAGGTGAGGGACTTAATGATTCAGGTAACTTGCACATGATCCTACAGTTTAAAAAAGTGGTAGACACAAGAATTGAATCCAAATCCGACTGCAAATTTTGTACTCCAGGCCTCCGATAGCTAATTCTATCAGTTGGCTGCCTGGGCTGAGAGATGCCCAGACCCCTGGTAGGAGTTGACGGATAGAGTTCGGGCTTGACCGGGCAGCTCAGCTGGAATCCCTTTGTCTCTCTTCTTCCTCTTGGGACCAGCGAGGAAGCAGAACAATACCTGGGATCCAAGAAAGTAAGCCTCATCATGTAAGTAGTTTCTAAGCCTTTGCACATGTCCTGTCCATTTCTTTGGTCAAATACATTAAGCAGCCGAAGTCAAAGGCAAGGACCCATACTGCACCTCTACAGTGGGCATGATAGCAAAGTCACTGGAAGGAGGTCATGGCTGCAGGGATGATGAAGAATTGGAGACATTAATGCAACCCACCATGAATATAAACATGTTTTCAACGACGTGGGCAAATTACCCAATTTTCCCTGTAATGGGATATAAAATGGATGCCCCAGAAGATGAGCATATTTATTTTATCAATCTCATCTACAATATGTGGCTAATAATGATATTATTGAGAGAAGTACATTGCTAAGCCCGGAGCCTGACAGGGGTAACCACTTGACAAATGGTAACTGTTATCAATATTATTACTTCTGGGATTAGATTGAAATACATACCCTCATAATACTTCCCTCCGCTTTTCGAAATTGCACTGTCATTAGTGTATGCCCGAGGAATTAGCCCTGGCTTTTGAAACAAATCTGGTCAGCTCCTCAGATTATAGCATATTTATGCCTCCGAGCCTATCGTCACATATGTCAGTTTGAGAAGTTCCTCAAAGCAAGATTGTAGGTATTTTAATACCAGATTCATGGAGGAAGTGGCAAATATTCTAACTTCTCCAGTTCTCTCCCCTAAGCCTGCCTTTTCATAAATGTGCAGGTTATAGAGGCCCCCACAACTGACTTACCCATAGTCCAACTAACAGATGCATTTCTCTGTCCCTCTTTGATGAAAGGAGGCCACTTCTAAATAAATTCACCCTTACCCACATTACATTTATTAGCTAGATATAAAAATTAATTTGGATATAAATTCATTATAAGTAGATCAATATTTTCCTCTGCTCCCCGCTGCAATTTTGTTACACACAATTGTAACACAATTATTCCATTCAGCACCTAGGCCTTCAGTGGGTATATTCTGTAAATCAATGACTCATAATATAATTCAAACTAATCCCGTAATTGAGTCTAATTAAGAACAGCTTCAGACAATTATTATAAAATTATCGAAAGTAGAGATTGAAGAGATTTGTTCATTTATCCCATGTGCCCCTGCTGAGACTACGGTTCCCTGTAGCTTTTCTTTCTAGTGATCTGTCTGGTCTTGTTTTGAAGTCTTAAAGAATTAATCTATCTGATGTTTTCTTTGCGATTCCACTTAGAAGTATAAGAGGTTTCACCAGTTATTTTAGCATAATATTTTTTTTCAGTAGTACTTGTCTCTCATCATTCTTTCAAGATATGCCTGTCATTTTGGGATTCATAAGACGATCTAGACTATAGTATACTTCCCCCCAAAAGGGCATGAAACGCTTCAGGGAAATGTGTACAGTGACTTAAAATAATATAATGTATTGGCTTAGTTAACGAAAAGCACAGTCAGATAGATCAAGTACTCATGTAGAACTTTAGTTCTCCTTCTCTTGGCTCTGTTTTTCTCTGATCAGTTTCCATTTCTGGCAGGTTGTCCCTAAGGAGTGGCAAAAGTGAAACTTGATAGCTCCAGGTTTTCATAAAAGACATTCTTTGCCAATCTCTATGGTAGTCCCCCCAAAGTTTGGTTACTGGCTCTGAGTTAGATGCCTACTCTTGACCAATCCTATCCCAACTTAGATGGGACATTCTGATTGACTCACCTAGGTCACATATCTACCATCATGGTAGGAATGGTAGGACCCCTTGATCAGTAAACTTTGTAGATCCATAGGGAGGAGAGGAAACAGTTAGTTGCCATGAGTGATGGATTTAGGGGCATAAAAATACATAGATAGTTTTCCACTTACCTTAATCATATTCTATTGGAGTGAATTACAGCTTCTTCCACCTTTATTTCCTCAGGAGTTAAAACTGTAAGGGTGCCCTCCACTGCTATTCCAGCCATTTGAAGTGTCTAATAGAAAGGTTTGCTTTTGCTGAATTCTGAATACACATTTGAGAGCCAAGTGAATACCGGAATACTTTTGAGAGCACAGGCTACCTGTGGAGGGAACACCCTGGCATTTCAAGCATCCAATTGAGCCCAATATGAGAAGGATATGAAGGAAATGTGTTAGGGTGGGGGGAAAGAGTGAGGTGAAAGGGGTGGGAATTACATGTTCCCTTCCAGTTCAGAAATCTTACAAATGACTTTTTCGTTTTCCTTTTATTTTCTCTTTTCTTTTCTTTCTTTCTTTTCTTTTCTCCTTCCTTCCTTCCTTCCTTCCTTCCTTCCTTCCTTCCTTCCTAGAGCAAGCAAGCACACACATGCCAGGAAAAGCCAGAGGAGAGGGAGAGAGAGTCTTCAGCAGACTCCATGCTCAACACAGAGCCGCTCCACTT
The DNA here is from genome assembly GCA_028533885.1 of Nasua narica. Taxonomy (NCBI): domain Eukaryota; kingdom Metazoa; phylum Chordata; class Mammalia; order Carnivora; family Procyonidae; genus Nasua; species Nasua narica. The sequence continues at coordinate 87,372,890 of CM052815.1, read as the reverse complement.
AGCTCTCAATCTCCTGACCCTGAGATCATGACCTGAGCGGAAATCAAGGGTCAGCTGTATAACTGACTGAGCCACCCAGGTGCCCCTAAATGATTTTCTTTACCTAAAAGAATGATTCCTTCGATCCAGCTAAAATGTAGGATACCTACCAATCTTAAAATATGTTTCCCTCCTGAATTCTCTTTCCTGCAGAGAGCTAAATTCTCATCAGCAGTCATGTCTGACTTCTGTTGACAGGTCTGACCATGTGGGTGGGGGAAGTTGTAGGGCAGATGCAGTCATGGCAGCCTAAGGTGAACTGCTGGGCCAGGATGCCCCTGCTGGAGGGAGGCTCTCCAAACACGTGCTCCGCCCAGATTCAGTGAAGGGAAACTTGCATCTTCATACCATGGCACTGGTATGAAGCTATCTGCCTGGATATTCTTGCTTGACAAGTGAAGGAATTCTGAGGCTATCCCATTGTCTTCTCTTCCAGTGCCTTAGCAGAACTATTGAGTCTATCACTGACATTAAAAAGTTCAGTTATTAAAAAAAAAAAAGTTCAGTTATTGCCTGCCCAATCTCTTACCTGTTCTGGGAATTGACACCATAGGGTAGCAAAAGATCTAGAAGAAATTTAACTTTTTAATTCCAGTGTAGCTAACATACAGTGTTATATTAATTTCAGGTGTACAATATATTGATTCAGCAATTCCATCCATTACTTAGTGCTCATCAAAGGAAGTGTGCTCGTAAGCCCCTTCACCTATTTCACCCATTCCCCACCAAACTTACCTCTAGTAACCATTTGTTTGTTCTCTATACATAAGAGTCTTTTTTTTGGTTTGTCTCTTTCCCCCCCCTTTATTCATTTATTTCAGCTCTTAAATTACACATGTGAATGAAATCATATGGTATGTGTCTTTCTCTGAGTGGCTTACTTCGCTTAATGTTATGCCGTCTAGATCTATCCTTGTTGTTGCAAATGGCAAGATTTCACTCTTTTTTGTGGCTGAGTAATAGTCCAGTGTGTGTATATGTGTGTGTGTGTATACACACACACACACATGCATCTTCTTTATCCACTCATCTATCAATGGACACTTGAGTTGCTTCCATAATTTGGTTATTGCAAATAATGTTGCAGTAAGTACACACACACACACACACACACACACAAAGGGTGTGTGTGTGTCCCTTTGAGTATTTTGTATTCCTTTAGGTAAATACCCATTAGTGCAATTGCTGGATACAAAAATCCTCAGCAAAATATTAGCAAACCAAATATATTTTAAAAAATCATTCACCACAATCAAGTGGGATTTATTCCTAGAATGCAAGTGCAGTTCAGTATTTGCAAATCAATGTGATAAATCATCACATCAATAAGAGAAAGAATAAAAATTATGATCATTTCAGTAGATGCAGAAAAAGCATCTGATAAAGTACAACATCCACTCATGATAAAAAAAACCTTTAATAAGGTACGTTTAAAGGGAACATACCTCACCATAATAAAGGCCTTTTATGAAAAACCCACAGTGGACATCATTCTCAATGGGGAAAAACTGAGATTTTTCCCCCTAAGGTCAGGAACAAGAGAATTATGTCAACTCTCACCACTTTTATTTAACATAGTACTGAAAGTCCTAGTCATAGCAATCAGACAACAAAATGAAAAGGCATCTACGATTGGTAAGCAAGAAGTAAACTTTCACTTTTTGCAGATGACATGATACTGTATATGGAAAACCCTATAGATTCCACCAAAAAACTACTAGAACTGATGAATGAATTCAGTAAGGTTGCAGGATACAAAATCAATATACAGAAATCCATTGCATTTTTATGCACTAATAAGCAACAAGAAGAGAAATTAAGAAAACAATACCATTTACAAGTGTATCAAAAATAATAAGATACCTCAGAATGAACTTAACCAAAAAGGTGAAAGACTGTATTCTGAAAACTATTAAAAGTGATGAAGGAAATTGAAGAGGACACAAAGAAATGGAAATACATTCCATGCTCATGGATTGGAAGAATGAATAGTGTTAAAATGTCTGTACTACCCAAAGCAATTTACAGATTTAATGCAATTTCTACCGAAATACCAACAGCATAAAGATGCAGAGAAGGGCTAGCAGCTAGGAAGTACTTCCTTGCAATACCAAAATTTGTGCAGCTTAAGAATAATGGCCAAATCTTAAATAGTGATTGAAGTCACATAAGATTTTTGAAAGACTATTTGAAAATCAGAGATCGACATCAGAGAATAAGACTTCTTGCAGAAAGACTAGTTATCTGGCTCCTGGGCTAGCATCTACTCACATGGTTATTCAAAGTTTAAAAACGATTAGTATTATTTAAAATAATACAGTTAGGTCTATTAAAATTGATGCAAGTGTGTCAGTCTTTGCTATATTATAAAATCACCTTCAAACTCCAATCCATAACTACTTATCTGAAGAGATGAAATATCTTATTATCAGATGATTTCAACTATTGAAATTCACTGTAATAATTTAAACTTGGCTGCCTCACAATTTATATAATACCTTTATAAGTATCTTTAAAATCCTGGACAACGATTTTATTACCTTCTCAGCCCCCACTCCCATATTCCCCCTCCTATACATACATCCCTCCTATACTCTGAAATCTCTTATATACATGCTGCAGTAACAGGTTCTTGGGATTTGTTGACCCATCCACGAACTCTAGAACTATATTTAGAGCATGTTTCTCTTCTAGTTAGTCACCAAACATAATTAGCACCTTAGGCTAGGGATAAATTTTATTTCTTGCTTAATGAATCAACAAGTAATGAAATCATTCTAATGTATGTTCCTTGTCATCCTTTCCATCTATATTTCTAAAAAAGCTTACAGAGCTAGCACTCTAGCTGTATGGATTTAGGCTATTTGCTTTCCAAATAAATTCCACAATGCCACGATTTCTAAACGTGATAATACCTTAAAGTTCACTTGATCCATTTAGCTAATGGTAAAGACCCTATAAATAGGGTAGATGAGAGAATCCTGTTCTTGGCATCTGGAGAAGTCTCTGCATATTGTGCTGAATGTATTCATCATCAGGGTCAATGACAGAGGATGCTCCTTACCCTGCCTCTCTAATGTGCTCTTATGTGATGAGGAGTGGGGGAGGGGCAGAAGAAGACTAGAAGAAGGCATGCTGGATTAGTAATAAACATAGACCCTCCTTTCAGGATGATGCTTACACCGGATAAAACAACATATAACATAAGTGCAAGTCTGGCCTCTCTGTTATTGCTTTACCATTTAGCAAATGATATGTCTGGGGATCACAAAGTAATTACTCTCCATTCCCTGAATGGGTATAGCTCCTATAAAACTGCCCCCCAAAAGCATTAGCTCCCTTAAACCCAGATTATCATATTACTATTTGTAAGGAGTCTTATCTTTCATGGGCTAATCCTTATATTCTCCTAATCTTTTTTTGACTTAATTTTTATTTTTCTCAGAGCTATATATGCACATAGTTTAAAAAATCAGAATTTCCACAAGCATTATAATTTAAAACAAAATTAAACTAAACAGCTGTCATCTGCCCAATCCTTTGCCCCTTTCCTGTTTCGCAGAGGCAGCCCCTTTTTGTTTGGTTATTTTAATTAGTATTTATATTTCCATTTTTTTGCAGGAACAAGATTATTTTACCACTTTTTGATTTGAGGAGGCTCTGGTGTTGATGATTATAGTTTTATGGAAGCTGGGACCTTCATTGTTTTTCACCACCATCTCCTCTTTATTTGTGCCCCATTTTTCTGAAGTTACCATAGTTATGATTAAACCAGCATTTAGTGCTTACCTTAGTATGACAATGTAAACACCATGCAAGCTGAGCCCTGTAGTATACTAACATTACTTTTACTTTCTTGCATTTGTGTTGTTTTCCTGGAGTTAAAAATTGTATTCTGTTTGCTTAGTTTTGTATGCATTTATGAATATATCACCAAACTCCTTATGAGTCATACAGAATCTTCTCTCAGTACATGTAGACACCTAAGACATCTTGTCAATTTCGTCTCCTTGGAAACATCTCTCCCGTATTTTCTGCCCTGTTTGTGTATGAAATATGGTCTTTATGTTCCACAGCTGTCACCTTGGGTTGCCCTTCACCACTGACCTGGGGACTCCTTTGACATTCTCTTGAGTTTGATCTGATCCTTAGATCACACCTTTTTGTTTTTCTTGGCCTAGACTCTTGTTTTCATGGGGCACATTATCTAGCAGCTTCCTTATAAAGAGTTCTGAGGGATGGGGAATAGATTTGCTGAGATCTTATCTGTAAGCTGTAGAGTCTGTCCTTCTACAATTATGGAGGCACGGATCTCTTCTAGTTCTGAGTGCTGCTGTTGAGAAGTCCAAAGCCATTCTGAATCATTGTCCCCTCTGAAGGACATGTCCTTAGTCTCTGATGGTCTTTCACATCTTTTCCTTATCCCTACCGTTCTTTAAATTTCACAGTAATGCATCTACATGTGCGACTTCTCTTCACCTGTTGTGCTGAACACTCAGTGGGATCCTTTAATCTAAAAATTCATAGACTTTAAACATTTGGGGATCATTTCTTTGCTTATCTCCTCCTTCTACTTTGTTATCTCTTTCTATAATTTCTATGATTTGGAAGTGGGACCTCCTGACTTTAACTCTTTAACTTTCTTTTTTAAAAAATGTCTTATTTTCCATCTTTCTTTTTTTGCTCTTTTTGTAAAATCTTTTTTTTTCAGCTATTTTGAGGTATAACTGACAACTGTAAGATACTGAAAGTATATAATGTAATGATTTGATGTATGTACACAAGTAATTCATCACCTCACATATTTACTTTTTTTGTGTGTGTGAGAACATACAAGTTCTATTATTTTAGAAAATGTCAATTATACCATGGAGTATTCTCAAATGCAGTCACCATGCACTACATTTTTCTATCTTCCTTACACCGAAGTATTCTTGATTTGTTCGTTTTTTTATTGTTGTTTGTTTTATTTTCTGCTACGATTGTTTCTAATTTATATGAGCTCTTTATTATTCATTAGAATTCTTTGTATTAATCTTGCTCTAGGTTCTCGTTTTCCTTTTTTCTCTTTTGAAGTTTTCACTGTCAGTATTAGTTTCTTCAAGATAGTCTTTCTAATTTTTTTTAAAAAAATTATTTCCTGAGATATCTGATTATCTTTAGCCATCTGTTCATACTTAAAAATGACAATGTTTAAAAAGCTAATTGTGTTTATTTAAGCAGTAATGTCAAATTCCTGGTTTTGATAACTCACTATAGTTATTTAAGAGTCTTAGCATTTGGAGAAGCTGAGTGATGGGTACACAGGACTTCTCTATACTGTATTTTGCAACTCTTATGAGTTTATAATAATTTTAGAATAAAAAGTAGAAACAAATGCAAATGGGAAATTCCAGGTGTTCAGAGAGGGGGCTTGCTGCCTTTAGTGTCACTGGATGGTGCTCTGGCTAGACATTTTCACTAGGAATCTTGGTAGTACTGTCTTTAGAGCTTAACACTGGGGTACACAGATGCGCCAGTCTCCTGCCTACTGACCAAAGCTCTGGCTATTGGTGGAAGCGTGTTTTATTTCTGATATAGATATTGACTTAATCTCTTCACTTTTGGTATGGTCCCCCTACTCTAACCTATGCCTAAGGTGTCTCAATTGAAGGACTCTTTGTTACATGCTTTCCAAAGGATGAACTTCCTTCTCTTCAAGTGGGAGAGGGGTAGTTGCCTAACTAAATGGGATGGGTTAGAGGAGTATGACCTGCACATCTAGCTCTTTCAGTTAGTCCCTTTTGTTTTTGGTGTTACCCAGACCATCAATTCTTAAAGAGCCCGTTGCCTCCAATTCTTAACGCTTTCATGAATTTTGTCTGTTTCCTGGCTTTTTCCACTGCTGAGTCAATTACCATTCATCCTTCTGCTTTTGTTATTTTGTTGTTACTGGGTTTTGTTTTGTTGTTTTTCTTCCTTTTTTGTGGGATTTTGCCATTTTTAAGAAACCTCTTTTATCTTGGTGAGGTTTTCCAGAGGAAGCAGAGTAAATGCTATCTGCCAAGCTAATCTTAAAGTAAAAGTCTCCCCACGCCAAAAGCTTAACCACAGTCCCATGACATATACAACAGTAAGAAATGGATAGCAGGGCTTATACACTCAAAGAACTGTCCTCACTGTGTGAATCCAGACTAGAATATCAGACAAAGGCAATTAACCTCCTACGGAGGAGGGGTTTCCTTCATTAAAACAACAAACAAAAAATCCTGATAATATATTTTTAACGAACAATAGCTTATCTCAAAGAGTTCAGTTTTGTCAAATAGCAGTCTCTGACAAATATGGACCAAGCGAATTCAGCACGGAGACGTTAATATCTGGTATGCATAATTACTGTGGTACGGTGGTAGAGATTTCTGCGTCCATCTACTCGTTCAGCAAATATTCATTGAGCCCCTGCTATGTGCTAAATAAGCACTATGTAACCAACGATGCCGCTGAAAAGAAATGTGAAAGGGAAGATGGCAGAACTAATAATATTAACAATTACAATCTCCTTTAAAGCACAGACACAAAGGATTTTAAATTAGGAAAAGACCATGCAAATAATCTAGTTTGAAGTCCCTCATACATCACATATATGAAGAATTGTTATAGATAACAATAGTCATGATCCCCTCTTCTGTCTGCTAAAATAAAGTGTAATTATATTCCAGTGTCCAAATAGTGGCAATTTATGACTTAAATAGCCATGCTAGAGCAATAAAAAGAGTCTGTTAAAAAGCATATATAATTATAATCATGCATGTGTGTGTATGGTACCAAACAAGTATGTAAATTATATGCCAAATAATTGCTGTGCCCTTATTTCTTTCCTCACTGTTACGAAGCAACTTGGAATCCAAGATGCTGGTTCAGTTTCAATGTTTCTAAAAAAAAAAAGGAATCTTAGGTCCCCGCTATTAGATAGACTTCTAAAGTATTTGAAAATTCCTTTTATTTGCTGGGTGAACTTTGATGCCTTAGGTGAAATGGAACTCACGGAGTGCAGTGAGGCACTACAGTGTTTGTTCAGCACTATCCGGGGTATTCCTCAATCACTTTCATAAATGCCACTTGCCTATAGCTTAAAAAACTTCACTCAACCACCAGGAACTTCTTTCTGTATTTTAGAGAAAATTTACTTCTTCCTGTTTACATAATTGGAATAACCTAACAGTCAAGAACACAGACTCTGGAGCTAGATTATCTGAGTTTAAATCTTGACTCTACCATTTACTGCCTCTGTGATAAAGAAGCCCGCTGTGTTTTCCATGCCTCAGTTTCCCTATCTGTAAAATAGGGACAGTGGTAGCAGGATTAACATGAAATAATCTGTGTTAAGCTCTTTGAATAGTACCTGGCCCTTAGCATTATCAGTATTATCTCAGATACAAATTCAGAGAAAAAGAACTTACTAGACTTTCTCTTTCAGAAAGATTATTCAGCTCCTCTACTCTGTGGCATATGTTTGTCTTCCCTTTGGTTGTTAAAATTTATTTCCCAATAAAAATATGGAGCCTCTTACAAGCTCTTTCTTTTTCTTATCTTATTTCCTTAATACCTTTACCAATTCCTTACACTTTTACAGAGCTTTGATGGTTTGCAAGCCAGGGTCCCCACTTTTTTCAGCCATCCAGTCATGCCATGATTATTTTTATCATCTCATTTTCAAGATAAACAAACAGATTTGGATGGTAGGTGAGATTTAGCCGAGGTATAACTTAAATCCAGGTCCTATAATCACAAATCCCATGTTCTTCCTATTACATCAAATGGCTTTCTTATAAACAACAAGAGACAGGAAATTATCAGTGTCAATTTCTACACATTTCCTTTTAATAAAGTGACTTTGGCTCCTTGGTTTTGAAGGAGATACTCAGAGCAATGACTTCATGTGTAAGGAGGTAGCTAAAAAAAAATTCACCCAAGGCAATTTTTACACCGTGGAAATTAGAGGCTACAGCTCTTGGCAGTGGTCAAAAGCCTTGCTTAAGAGGAGAACAAGTAAGTCCCTAGCTGCCAATCCCAACATCATTCAAAGCAAGATGTCAAGATGTATATAGTTTAAAATGTATGCCCATGCTTATTTTATAAACTTCAAGTACAAATTTCAGGGAGGGATAAAATATTTTTTAAGAGTTCGAAAACACTTGGGCGCCTGGGTGGCTCAGTTGATTGGGCAACTGCCTTCGGCTCAGGTCATGATCCCGGAGTCCCGGGATCGAGTCCCATGTCGGGCTCCCGGCTCTGCGGGAAGTCTGTTTCTCCCTCTGACCTTCTCCCCTCTCATTCTCTCTCTCTCTCTCTCTCTCTCTCTCTCTCAAATAAATAAATAAATAAATCTTTAAAAAAAATAGTTTGAAAACACTTGAAGGTCATGAAAGACCAGATAAGTATTGAAAGAAAAAAAAACACTCGTTTTATTGGTTTTGTTGGCTTATAAGTATAAAAGTGTGGCAATACCTGATTCCAGCATCTTTACCTCTTTTGTAATTTCCCATCCTTATCCCTGGTAAGAAGAGCACCTTGTAGCAGCAAAGGGTATCAGACTGAGCCACTGAGACATGATCAGTAAGTGCTGAGTTAAGTCCAGTATCAACCTGCCACACAAGTGGAAGAGTCTCACCAGCCTTGACCAAAAGAGAAGGAAGCAAGAGAAATTGGTAATACAGTATCCAAAGGACAGAGTGTGGCAAAAGGAGGAAGGGATCTAAGAACAGAACCCAGAAGCAACACTGGAGGGCAAATCTACTAATGATGTACTTACTATATGCTGGCTAACTGAACATAATTTTAAAAAGGAAGGAAGGAGGGAAGGAAGGAAGGAAAGAAAGAAGGAAGGAAGGAAGGAAAAAAGGAAGGAAGGGAGGGAGGGAGGAACAAAATTTTTAAAAAAATCTATTTCCAAGTTGTGTTCCAAAAAGAAAAACAAACAAACAAAAAAACCGTTGATCAATGGCAACTGGAAAAGCCATGTTTTCTGTCCATCTCAGTCATTCCATTACGCTCATGAGTGGCTTCTACAAAGATGATTTTTTTTCTTCCTTGGAGAGGCTGGTGCCACTCCACCATGACTCCAGACATATTGGGACCGCACACAGGACAACAGAGGCATGATTATTCCCAAGCATGATATGAGAACTGTAAATATAATGAACTTCTCAAGAAGTTGAAAAACTGCAATCAATTCACTAAAATTTCCCATTCATTTTTCTAAGCATAAATGAGCCATCTGGTCAAATCCCTGAATGTCAGCGAAAACCCTGCGTGAAGACAGGACATCGGGACATCAACAAGATAATGCTGCTAAGAACTTTCTGAGCCCTTGGCTTCTTTGTGCGATGAAAACCTTCCACTGTATCTAGAGCACTAAAACATTGACACTACAGTTGAATAAATTGTTTCATTCTTCCATACCTAACACCTCTGCATAATGAGATCCTCACTCCCATATCTTCCGCTTTAAATACTTTATTTTAAATATAAATGGTTCGTAAAAAAACAAAAGATCTTAAAGGCAGATGGACGTATTTTGTCTTTGTCCCTTTCACATTGTCTCAGCTTATACATCATGTGTGGAACAAAGCACTTTCTTGACTATTAAAATATGAACACCACGCACAAGTCTAAAGTTCAGGGGAGGACTCTGTCCATTCATGCAGTGTGGCCAGAAAGACTTCGGCACCTTGTGTGACCGTGGGAGGGCCGGATCCAGCGAGATGGAGCCAAGTGATGGAGAAGCCCCACCCTTGGTGGTGGGCTGGCACATTCCAGAAGGGCTCATTCTGTGAGCTGGGACGGCATCCAGCGTCAATGCTGGGTGGTTTCCAACAGGCTCGCTCTAACATGCAGACCCAATGAGCCAGAGAGAAAGGCCCCCCTCAGGCAGCTGCATCCCACCCCTGCTAGGAATCAGCTGCACTTGCTCCCTCCCAGCATCTGCCATGTGGGCTCGGGATCCAAGTAACAACTCCATGCTGGGCAGCGGCAGAGTTTAAATAATCATTGCCCCTGCCTTAGAAAGGCCATGCCATTCCACGGTGTTAGATGTCAGTGTTACAGATTCTCGTGAGAATCCATGCAGAATAGACGTTGGGCCCAATGTCTTTGTCTTTAGTGAATCTGACTTTCTCTCTCTTTCAAGAAGCAGCAGAGTTAGTTCAGTGAGAAGCCAAAGGGAGTTGCTGCTGCACTAAGTCAGAAATCAGTGGATTTGATTGGCTTCACCAGTAGATTCTGGAACCTGGATCAAGCTCTTCATGTCCCTGAGGAGCGACCGGGACCAGGGGCTGGGTCTCTGTGGCAAGTGGGCAACTCAGAAGAGCAGAACCACATGCAGATAAAATTCACAGTCTCCCTTCAAATGAGGTAGCCATAGAGAAGGAGAAAAGAAACGAAGTCAGAAAAGGGTAGAAACGAACTACTCTTGTTGGCAACCCCCTTGGTCTCTGGGGCCAAGTGACACGTGGGCCAGAGGAAGAGGACGCTGTGGAAGAAGGGCTGCGGAAAGAGAGTGTGGTCAGTGCTCAGGCTCACCGACCAAGGCTGGCGTCACCCCTGTCTATTTCCAAACCCAAGCCCTGTCATTCCTCAGTCATTCACTACCTTTGTCACCTACAGCAAATTACTTGTCATCAGGAACAAAGTGAACGTTATAGTGATACCTGACCTTAGAGAGCACTTGTGAGAATCGAAGGAGAAATAATGGTTTGCAGGGGGTTGTTGATTTTTTGGGGTTTTATTTTATTTTTATTTTTTCAAATAGTGAACACAGTGTCATATTTGTTTCAAGTGCATACTGTGATGATTACTCAGTGCTCATCATGGTAAATGTAGACTTAATCTCCATCACCTATTTCCCCCATCCCTCCACCTACCTCCCCTCTGGTGACCATCTGTTCTCTATAGTTAAGAGTTTGTTTTTTGGTTTGTCTCTTTTTTTTCCTTTGTTCATTTGTTTTGTTTCTTAAATTCCACATATGAGTGAAATCATCTGTCTTTCTCTGACCAGCAATTATTTCACTTAACATTATACCCTCTAGATCGATCCATGTCATTGCAAATGGCAAGATTTTGTTCTTTTTTATGACTGAGTAATAGTCCAGTGTGTGTGTGTGTGTGTGTGTGTGTGTGTGTGTGTGTGTATACATACCACATCTTCTTCATTCACCTACTGAAGGGCACTTGGGCTGCTTCCATAATTTGGCTATTATAAATAACGCTGCAGTAAACATAGGACTGCATATATCTTTTCAAATTAGTGTTCTTGTATTCTTTGTGTAATTACCTGGTGGTAAATTACTGGATCATATGAGAATTCTATTTTTAATTTTTCTGATGCACCTCCATATTGTTTTCCACAGTGGCTGCACCCACTTGCATTCCCACCAACAGCACACACAGGTTAAAGGAAATCATGTTTTTTAAGGTGTTTGTCACTACACATAGCACATGGTGACCACTCAGTAGGTGACCAGTGGTGGTGGTGGTGTCGCTGCCATTGCCAAGGACAGGTAAAGCATCTCTTCTCTCAGGGCCATTGTGACTTCCTTCGTAAGGGCGGAGGAAGACTGTTACTCCAGGCCATCAACCTTTCTGGCAGTGCGAGGAGTAATGGCAGAACAAAACAAAGACAACAACAACTTGAACTAGAAAAAGGAAAGATTTATTCCAATGATCATGGAATGTCTCAGGGAAATGCAATTGGGCCTCAGGAAGCAGACAGCAGGGACCTTACTGCTCTGTGGTGTTGAGTGGAGTTCTCTTTCTTGGTTCCTGAGGCAGCACAGAGCTAGACCTGCAGAAAGTTAAGGGAGTGCCTACCACAGCCCAGGCCCTGTCTCTCGCCTTTTCTTCCAAGTTTGTTTCATTTTCTCTTTTGCTGGGGTCATGCCTCTGCAGCCACATAACTGTGGAATCCAAGAAGCGGAAGATAATCTCGGATTTACATTTTACAGCCTAGGTACCTGGAGAAACTAATTTCCCTTTGTCAGATCCAGCTAGAGACAATAAAGGAAAGACAGTAGTTGTTCAGTTTGGGCAAGGAAGCCACCTTTAGACTTCGGCACAGCTTGGGTCAGGTGCCCAGGGCTGCATCAACTGCCGGGACCATGGGGGCAGAATGGGGTCAGATTAATGCAGGAGCTCCCACGGCAACCACGTACATGGGGACAGAGTGGACGACAGTTCCTGGGAGAAGTGGAGTTCTTGGCAGGCAGAGTTTAGGAGAACTCAGCCCAGAGTCCTTCTTGTGCAGAAAGGTGATGTAAGGAAAGCTGATTCCTATTTCCATGACCCTGGGTTCCTTGAGACTGTCGTGTTATAACCTGCTTTTTCCAGAGACACAAAGTGAACTATGTCATCAGGGTGAACTTAGAGTTCCTATAATCTTGGAAAGGAGGTGAGGGGTGGAAAGGACTTTGAAAAAAATTAAAAAGACATTTGCACCATTTTTTTTTTGAAATGAGTGTTTTGGAGTCATGTGGTCCAATGCAAACCACTTAGGATTTACCTGAGCTCTATTGATGGATAAAATGCAAACGCTAAGATATGGGTTTGGGTCTTGGCTGTGCCACATAATAATTGTATGACCCAGGGTAGATTACTGAACCTTGGTTTCTTCATGTATGTAATGAAGATAGCACAACGATATCATCGATGTACTGTTAGGAGAACAAAGGAAATATAGATAGCTCGCTTAGTATAGATGACATCACTCCCAGGAAACATGAGCTATATATTTATATATTAACACCTCTTCAACAATTTCTCATTTAACTGACTTACAATATACAACCTTCAATTATAGCTACTAGTGTCTTTCTCTCCTCCTTCAGAGATTACAAACTCCATCAGGGCTGCCATCACTTCTTATTTGTCTTTATATCCTAAGCCTCCAATAGCAGAAGCTCACTGAATATCGACCAAATAAATGTTGCCTGGACTAGATGGCCCCCTAAACACTTTCCACTGTGTCTTGGGGGCTCTGCAAACAGGCAGCAGATGATGGGATGGCCCACACAACTGGGCCGCACATCGTGAGCTCACATCTTTCCCAATCCCAGATGGGCTGGTTCCATTTATTCTTTCAGTTTGTTCATTCGCTTAACAAGTATTTATCGAATGTTTACTGATATTCCAGAAATGAGCCAATTTCATCTCTGGGGATGAATAATAAGCTCCTGCCTCTATGGAGTTGACAAGAAGTATCCTATGCTTGTGAGGGGTTTGATGCCCCCATGTGTGAATCCACCAGCCCCGGATTGTAACTTCTGTTTCATTCTCTGGCTGTCTCACTTGTTGGTGACCTCCTTGAGGACAGAAGTAACATATTTTACTTTGTGCCTAGCTCAGTGATTTTTACTTAACAGGATTCAATAAATGGCACACCAATGGATGAATGACTTAGAATTATCCTGGAGAACTCTGATAACCTTTGCATATATTCATCTATATTGAATCTTTATGTCCTTTGAGTGTGATAGGAAAAGCAGTGAATTTTACAGGTCGGGCCTTTTGAGCCTTCCAAGTCTTGCATGAATGACTTGAGTGATAGATATGCCCATGGTCTCTGAAGCAAACAAAACAGAGCAAAGCAAAACTCAACAGTAAGAATACAATTTGATTTCAAGAAAATGCCTCTTTCTCTAATCTTTCCGTATTCTCTGTTCTTGGAGAAGAGATACACCTTCTGTCTCCAACCTTAGCTGTTTGCCCTTGAGCTCAAACTTATTAATCATTTGAAACAATTATTTCCATGGAGATAGCCTAGCAACTTCGAGGCTCAGATTTAGCATTGAATAAGCCCTACCACTGATGGATATTACATTTTTAACTTCTTGATCTGTGAAAGTTGAATATATTTAGTATCTAGTTCATTAACAAGGTCTTTTTCCTCTGTTTTCAGTAAAAAAAACCAAAAAACAAAAAACACCTTATTTTTCTTTTTTTTAAGACTTTATTTCTTTGACAGAGAGGAGAGAGATCACAAGTAGGCAGAGGGGGGGGGGGAAGCAGGCTCCCTGCTGAGCAGAGAGCCTGATGTGGGGCTCAATCCTAGGACCTTGAGATCATGACCTGAGCCGAAGGCAGATGCTTTAACCCATTGAGCCACCCAGGTGCCCCAAATACCTTATTTTTCTCAAGCCAGGAGTGATTGCATGAGACTGCCCATGAAGAAATATTTTCATCATTTTTGATTTGTTTAGTGAACATTCATAGAGCCAGGCACCATTCTAACTGTTTTAGAAACATTTACATTCATTTAATTGTCATAACAACCTTATAAGGCACATACTATTATCTGCGATCTATAGATGAGGAAACCGGGGGCCTTAAGAGGTTGCAGAAAAAAGGAGAGCTGGTAAGTGGGTACATTTATGATACATTTCTGTTCCCTGGGCAGTTGCCCGATCTTCTCACCTAGAAAACCAGCGGCAGGTCCAGTTCTCGCCCGTTCCCTGCCTATCACTACTCTATTCCTCTACTGGCCCCAAGGACATATGCCATTGTCTGTGACACTTTTTCCTTTTTTTTAAGAAAAGTGTGGAAATTATTACATAACTGTAGTTTATCTTAAAATACTTCGGCATCTATAGACAAGTATATTGTCGTGCATGTCATAGGCAGTGCAAGCTTCAGCTCTAGGAACAATCAGTTCATTGACTTGAAAGTGCACACTGCGGGAGCGGTCAGCTAGGAGGGTCTCAGAAGGGCCACGCTCAGGGGAAACGAGGACAACTGCACTGTTCTCTCTTTGCAGATTTCCTAGACACCAAAAGCTTGGCTAATTGACATGGCTTTATTGTGAAAACAGTGCCTTGTCAGTTAACTTGATAAATGTTAGAAATGGACCTTCATTAATGGAATTACAGGTATTCAATATATGTGGATTAGCTCAGGTATTTTAGAAATATTTCCTGTATTTGCTTGAAGAGGATGTAAAACTCTAGCAAGCCTGGTAGCTAATCCTCTTTGTCCCACACCTATTTCCCAACCAGTTCCCAGGACTTCTGGTTAGCTGACACTAACTATAATGTGATAGAATCCTATCTCTGGAATCTTGTCCTAAATATTTCTGGTGACCCTTCCGTGAAATGGCACACATGGCACCTGTCATGACAGAGAGCTGGGACTTCATTGAGCTTTAGGGACATGTGTAATCAACCAGTTGGGCTTGGTCATTAAAGCACATTGTTCAAAAATTGTCTACTTATAGGGAAGAACATGCTCTGAAACTTGTTCTCATTAGTAAGTTTTAACCTCATTGTAGTAAGATTGTGGGGATGGAGCTCACCCTCACCTACTTCAAATTTCTTTCAAGCCTACTGTTTTCTATCAGAAAAAAGCTAAGGGTTGTGCATGGTGAAATGATCTAAAGTCAGTTCACAACAGAAATAACAGAAGGTGAGAAAGATTTCCTCCCTCCTACTTCCTGACCCCTCCCTTCCAGATTGTCCTGAAGTCCTTTCCTTAACATATTTTTCTATGGGGAGGGGATATCTTTGTTCTTCCTTAATAATATAGCCATGTCTCTAGGTTTCAAAGATTACATTTGTTTTCTTCTTTTGTTCTGCTAGTAGATGATTATTAACCCACAATGAGCCAGCCACCGCGAATGCTTGAAGTTGACCAGTTGTACCTTCTGAGCCTCAGGTGCCTATAAATTTTCTCATGACAAGATGCTCACGGGTGTTCACTCTCTCCCTGTCCCAGACAGTTCTCAGAGGAGGGCTCCCACTTAGGTGCTCTTGATTGGTAAGAGAACAAAAGCAGGAAAACACAGCGTGGTTTTCCAGATCCCCAAACCCAACAAATGTCCATTGAGCAACCATGCCTCTTACTAGGTACATACTAGCAGGTGGCTATAGAAAGATTCAAACTCAAAACCTGCCAGAGGGGGACTAGGTGCCATTTCTTCGCAGCCAGCCTTTCCCTCTCTACTCTTGACTTTGCTACAGATGCGTGGTAGCAGGGGCTATTAGCCCACCAAAGCCAGCGCCCAAGTCAGGGCTAAAGGAAATTCCTAAAGAAGTGTGCCTTATATAAATTCTGGGAACAGAACACAGTCGGTTCTGTGCATGAAAACCTGCCTTCTAAATTATCTTCCTTCTAAGTCACTGCTGGGGAAAGTGCAGCAAAAAAAAAAAAAGTTTTTTGATTCTAATTTTGCTCCTTAAAATCACATATGATAGCCCACCTGCAGGGCGCTGCCCCAACAGGCAGAGAGCACAATCTGCTTAGGTTGATGAAGCTATTCTCCCTCAGTCAGGCAGCCATGGCCCAGCTGGAGGGTTCTGGCTCCCTACCTGATTGCAGTTAAGTGCTGAATGCAGTCTTCTGGGAATTGGCACCTCCTTGAACTTGGCTCATGTTTTGATTACAGAAACCAAAAATAGGGAAGCAACTGTGGAGCTCCAGGTAGGAGGCCCGGCAGACAGAAGGCATCTGCTTTTGCCCTGAGTCAGAGACAGTCTTGAGAGATGCAAGTTCTGACCGGAGCCCCATCACAGCCTGTGATCTTGTGCTTAGGTGGTGGAGAGGGAGTGAGAGGGGATTTAGGGAGGAGTACCACATGCCCATACCTTGCAAAGGGGCTTGAAGTGTAACAACTGTGGGAAAAGTTGTGAATTCTTCCTAGATATGTTAAATATTTCTTGCTATTCAAATGTAAGACATGGAGGCACTGCTTGAAAGGAGTGCTTTTTACATAGAATTCTGTACTTACAAACGAACTTTAAGTACCTCAGTTCCTAGCTTCTGTGCCTTCTTTCCTCAGGCAGGCCGGGTCTCCCAACTTGAGTTTTCTTTCACTTGACTCTCCCATTTCTCAGGTCATGTAAGGTCCCTTCGGTTTATAGGAGCCATTCCTAGTCCTCCCTTTTCCCTCACTTCCTGGGACTGGAAAGTAAAAATGGTCTGCACATTGCCCTCCGTGCCCGGCTTTCCTGTGACCCCTCTTCATTCTTCTTGTCCTCTCTTCCTTTTCTTTCCGTTTTCCTTCTTGTCCTTAAAATAACGGTATGGTGACGGAACAGCAGAGAATCTGAAGTAGACAGCTTTGAATTCCAGCTAAGTCTTTCCTAGTTCGGTGGTTTAAACACATGATTTAATTTCTCTGAAATTCAGACTTTCTTCTGAAAAAAAAAAGGGGGGGGATAATAATCTCTCTTGCTGATTACCGAGAAGCCTGCAACATATGAAAAGACTTTGGGGCAATACTTAGCCCAGAGTTGGTTTGATGCTACTTAACTTCACCCTGTTCCTGCCCCGCTCCATCTGTTGGCACCTTCTTTTATTTGTTGAGGAAAAATTGACATAGAGCATTGTATTAGTTTCAGTTGTATAGCACAATGATTCGATATTTGTATATATTGCACAAAGATCACCCAAATAAATCTAGTTAACATCTGTCACCATACATAGTTATGAAATTTTTTTCTTGAGATGAGTTTAGCAACTTTCAAATATACAATGCATAATGAATAACTGTAGCTATTAATAACTGTAATTAATAACTGTAACCCCAGGACTTATTTATTTTATAACTGGAAGTTTGTACCTTTCGACCCCATTCACTCATTTTGCCCAACACCCCCCCCCACCTTCTGCTACTCTAGCAATCACCAATCTGTTCTCTATATCTATTGGCTTGGTTTCTTTCTTTCCTTTTTCCTTTTTTTTTTTTTTAGATCCATATGTAAGTACGATCACATGGTACTTGTTTTTGTTTTTTCTGACTTATTTCATTAAGCTTAAATGCCCTCAAGTTCCATTTATGTTGTCACAAATGGCAAGATTTCATTCTTCCTGTGGCTGAACGTTATTCCATTATGCGTATTCATCTTTATCCGTGCATCCATTGATGAACACGTCCATTGTTTCCATATCTTGGCTATTGTAAATAATGCTGCAATGAACATTAGGTAGTGTTTTCATTTCCTTTGGATAAATACCCAGAAGTGGAGTGCTGAATCATATGGTAGCTCTATTTTTAATTTTTTTAAGAACTTGCATATTGTTTTCCTCAGTGACTGCACCAGTTTTCATTCCCATCAGTAGTGCAGGAGGGTTTCCTTTTCTCCACATCCTCGCCAACACTTGTTATTTCTTGACTTTGATAATAACAATTCTCACAGGTACATGGTCATGTCTTGTGGTGGTTTTGATTTGCATTTCCTAATGATTAGTGATGATGGGTACCATTTCATGTATCTGTTGGCTGCCTATATGTCTTTTTTTTAGAAAAAAAATGTCCTTATATTCTCTGTCCATTTTTTAAATTTGGATTTTTTTCTTATTTGCATAATTTTATTCTGTGAAAAAGATGCCTACCACTTTAAGGAGCTCTGAGTTCTTCTAAATCTGATCCCTTGACCCCAGATAAAGAATATCTCCTCCAATCCTCCTTTTTATAGGTGAGAGGAATCTATGTGTGGTTGGCTTCATTCAACTCTGAGAACAAAAATACACCTCCAAAACCATCCTGGTTCTTTGATACTAGCTAGCTTCACAGTCCTGGGCAAGTTATCTCTGTGCCCAAGTTTCAACAGGCTCTTGTAATGATTAAATGAGTCTTTCTTGGCTCATCATAAGCATTCAGTAAATGTACATTATTAGCAGTATTCATAGTAGTTATAATTGTATTCACTGAGCACCAAGGAACTTCCAATAAAGTGAGTGTCCTATCTCTAACTTTCAGTGCTTCTTTGATAAAAACAAGGACTACTTTTCAAGATCCATAGTCTCTACCTACTTCCTATCATCTCATCTCAAGGACTAAAGTGCTGAGAGATGGCAGGCAAGAGATACCACAGTGGAAAGTTCATAAGGCTCAAAGTCACGATACCCAGTTATTAATGAGGACTTGTCGCAAACTAGCTGTGTGACTCTGGGCAGCTTACTTGGCCTTTCTGCGTGTCTGAGTGACTTTCTCATTGCCTTATCAATTACCTCTTGAAGATAACTTCTAGTTTTAACTCCTCAGGGAGCTTTGTTCTACACCAACGACCACAGAGTGAGGGGAGGCATTTACAGAGCTCAGAGAGCCTTTCTCTTTCCTAGTGCTTCACATTTGGCTGACTTCCTCGAGCCTGACACTGGAAAAAGAAACTCAGAACATTATAATTTATGGCCCAAACAAAAAGTACTCTTAATTAAAATTTAGAAGCCAATTCCACAGACAATGTCTGGAAGTGAGCCCAGAAGAAAAGAAAGATTATGACATAACCAAATAAACCTGTAAAAGCTTAAAAAGTGGTTAAAGAGAAATCGATGCCTATCTATGCAAATCAAGATAAGGTCACTTGGGGATAAAAGAGGGTCCAATAAACTGACTTGGCCATTCAGCCTCAGCTCAGCCAAGTGGTCAAGGAATTATGCATAATCAACGAGTCTTTCACCTTTCACTCTGCAGAGGTATCTCTGTACAGGAACGTATGTCAAAACATAGAGGAGTGGTTATTATTTTTTTTTTCTTTGAGAGACTCCTATCAAGGGGAGTATGAAGAAATTTTTAGGACAATAGATATGTTTGTTGTTTTGATAATGGTTTCATAGGTGTACATGTCAAAACATCAAATCATAGACTTTAAATCATGCAGTTTGTAGTATGTCAGCCAAATCTCAATAAATCTGTTAAAAACCTTCTACTACAAACACTATAATCACCTAATTCTTCTTGATCCTATTCATATGTTCCATGTGGGGTCCCTGTGAGAGGATTAGCTCTGGAACACACCTGGAACATCATCCGGTTTCTGGCCAAATTCCATCTCAATAGCACCCCAACTTCATCTCAGATAATGGCGAGAACAGTGGCTTTCATCTTTGCACAAGATGATCCTCCTTTCCTGCTCTGTCCTTGCCTCCTCCCAGCCCAGCACAGAATCCTGGTGACTGGATAGGCCTCCACGGGCCCAGAGAACCATATTAAAAACAAAAGGATCAGCAGCAGAATCATCCGGAACATAATGGACAGACCTTGAGACTAGTAGAAATAATAAATAGAAAGGCGTCAAAGGACGAGGTACATGTCCACGGAAGTTATGGTGGGTTATCTAAACCTACTGGCCTCTGTTGGGCATGACTGGCTATGAAAAGCCCTATCACGCAGAAGGTTGGGAACTCTTCTTTCAAAGCTCTGCAGAGAGCAGCAGCAAGATAGGGGAACAAGGTTGTTTTATTTTACATTTACATAGAACTGGCTGCCACCCAGGGTTCGTAGAGATCCTTGTTTAGCCATTGCTTGAGAAGACTTGTAAATATGTATTAAGCATACACTTTTTATTATAATGTGAAAGGAACTAACGACATAATCCCCATGAATATGGTTTGTAAAGTATAAAGTGTGCATAGCATGAATCACAAAGCATCCTTCGTACAGCTCAGAGGAGCTAATGGTTGTGGACGAAATGCATCCTATGATGCAGGAGGTGGAGAAGCAGAATATAGAAATCAAGAGTTCTGAATGTCTTTATAGAGTATATCTCTGAGATATTTAAAGAGAATCACATGAACAAAAGAGCTTCCAAGGAGCAGGATCCATTCACAATCTTTGTATGAACTCTAAAGCATTGCACAAATGTTAATTTTGAATTTATATGCGTGTGTGTGTGTGTGTGTATCCATCTATTTATTTGTATATTTAGATATGCATGCTGTTGTTTTTGTTGTTGTATGCCCTACCATTTTGACTTCTACATAAGGCAGAAATCTGGTTCCATGGTGCAGCTTGAGGCGTAAACACCAACCTATAGCAACTCTGAGTACCAAAGATGCTTTTGTATTGGTCAAGTCAGAAGGCACCCTTTTGCAAGAGGTACTGTGTGATTTGCATATTGAAGAACTTAGAAGACCATATTGAAGAATCCCTGGGTGAGAGCAGCTCCAACTCATTTTATGCTTCAGTGCATTAAAGATAAATTTAGATTATACTTTTGGCTGCCTGTGCTCTCTTTGGGGAAATCTTCTCTCCCGCATCTGGTGAATGTGATGGTCTAGCCCTTGTTGATGAGGACACCATCTCCTTGACCACAGTGGTTAGTTCAGGTATGAGCACACGATCCAGAAAGGGCCAATGAGGATCATACCTGAGAGTTTTTGATATAATTAATGAAAACAAGGTGATCTCTTTTCCCTGGGGTTGCTAAGGTCATCAGTGTGGAGCTGCTGGTGCCTATCCTAAAAAGAAGAATGTATTTCAGAATGTATCCAATATGCAGAAAGAAAAGCCAGCCAAGAGATGAATGGGCAGTATTTTCATGTCAATATTTGAGCCTCTGGATCTGATCATTCTTTTTTTTCCTCTGGTTTTATCGAAAAAATAATTATCATACATGACTGTATAAGTTTAAGGTGTACAGCATGATGGTTTGATTCACATGTGCTGGGAAATGATTATCACAGTAAGTTCAGCTAACATTCACCTTGTCATATAGATACAATAAAAAGAAAAGAAAGAAAAAATTTCTACTTTTGATGAGAACTCTTAGGAGTTACTCAACAACTTCCCTATTGCAGTGTCAGCTACAATCGCTGTGTTAAATGTGTCACATTTCTGGTACTTATTTATCTTATCACTGGAAGTTTATGCTTTTTGAATGTCTTCCTCCAGTTCCCCTTCCCCCACCCTCTGCCTCCGGTCTGTCTTTGCTTCTGTGGGTGTAAATGGCCTTGTGATAACGTCATGTTGTGAGAGATGTCTAGATCCGATCACTCTTGAAAGCAGATGTATCATTGCATTTTGCAGACGTATAAGTCAATAATCTCTGTATTTATTACATGAATTTGGGTTGGTTTACTTCTTGCAACCAACCAATGCTTGCTACTATTATGAGAAGGATTTAAAATGCAGGCCCCTCATTTACTGTGGACTCCTTCACATCAAGTTCTCTTTGTACCCAACTTGCAAGGAAAAACTAGCTTTCAGTATAGTACCGTTTACCTTTGGGAATCTTAAAGGTCTTGACTAAGAATTTAGATCTCAAAGAATTTAAAACAGCATCTCAAAGAGATAAACATTGTGGAAATTCTGGAACAATGCATATTCCAATACCTTCTTCTGGACAGAAGTGAAATATAAGGCATTGTATGTAGTTTCAGTGCTTTTCAGTTCTTTTTATTCAGTCTAGAAAATGAAATTAATTCATTTATGTTGGCCGTGTCTATCATATCATATTGAAGGGAGAACATTGCTTCTATTTTCCTCTATATTGTAAATACTCTAAAAATGTATACATCAACCTGGTCATACTTATATTCACAATAAAGAAGATACCTTGGACCAGGCTGGAGATCAGAAACCCTAATCTATGTGTGTATTTTCATATGTACAGAGAGGAGCAGGGGGGAAATTCAGATACTTCTGACATGTCTTTATTGCACTAAGCAAGCCTTTAAAATAGTCACATAAGGCATCATATCCTAGTACAGTAAAATTTTCATTCCTCTAGAATAAATACCTAAAATATAGAGTCCAGTAAGCTGCTCATTTCAAAAAGTATCTAAATAAGAAGAAAGTCCTTTAAATCTGCTTGACAAGTCAGCTATGTGTTGCCAGCGGGGAGCCCATACTCCTGTCATACTTGATCAAGAAGAAACATTCAAGCTAATTTATGTTACAGAAATCTCATTCGTATAGATTTCACTGGAATCAATTCTTTGGAGAAGAAATTAAAATAGTTTTTACTAAATCAATATGAATTCTCAAGCCTGGAGCTTCCCTGAATTTAGAAAAATGTAAACTAATCTTTGACTACAAATTGAATTCCTTGATAGTAGGCTGGGAACGCTAAGCCATTATGCTTATGCGTACCTACAAAACACGCACCAGACACACACATGCACACACACTTTTAAGAATACTTGACGTCTGAAGTCTACTTACATTTACTTATTCGTATTTACCTCTGGGTCTTCATCAATTTTCTCCCATTGTACTCTGTCAGTAAGCAATAAAAATTTAACTACCTGTCTATAGCCAATCCTTAATATTCCCTTTATTCTGTTTATCTCAACGATTTTTTGCTGCCAATATTAAATATTCAAATACAAAGCAATTTTCTGTATTGTAGTGTGAGTTATCCAATTCCGCTGTTTAAATGTCCAAATTCAGCTGATAGTTTTCCTGGTTAATTCAGCTTTAAAAATAACAAAATACACCATCTCCTGAGTGACCAGTAATTGCCCTAAGTCTATTTCCAAACATGTGATATATGCTGAATACAGATTGGGCCTTGAATTTCTTCCATTAGAAATGCATTTTAAAAGCTGAAGGGGAAAAAATGATGAGTTAGGAGCTAAGATATTCAAAGAGAAAAGAGGACTGAGTTTGGGTCAGGGGCTGATTATAAGGGGAGGGGGTAGATGGCGTAAGTCTCAGAGATTTTAGGAAGGATTTTAGGGAGGAAGGAGAATAGGCCTGGGAGTGAAGAAGCAGGGCGACACCCACACCTCTAGACCCAGTGATAGCCGGGCTGTGGAAGTCAGAACCAAACTTCGGATGGAGCAAGAACATAGAGGGAACATTCAGAACAGGTTCTAAAGATGAGGAAGTTTAGCTGATGACTGGCCTTCAGTTTTAGAAAGCACAGTCCATCAGTTTGAGGAGCTGGGAAGGATGGGCTGAGGGTGTAAGGGGGATGTGAGGAGCTTGATGGGATGAGGTGAGAGTAAAGTGACCCCAGAGTCCGGGGCACCTCCTGAGGACAGATATAAACTGAGAAGTGGGGGTAATTCTTTCTTAGGATGATGCCGAACTCTTGTGATATGTTAGTAAACGCATTTTATGAATTTAAAATTTCTTTTCTTTTATAAGCTTCTGAAGATACTTTTGGTTTTCGTTTGGAAAATATATATTGAAGAAGTAGGATTTTCTAAGGACAGAGACGGCACAGACAGCTAGCTGTCACGCACAGTTTCTGGCTGGGTCCTGAATTTATTACTCGTTTGTATTGAGGTATAGATGACACACATTACACTAGTTTCAGACATACAACATAGTGACTTGACACCTCTGTATATTGTCTGTGTTCACTACAAGCGTAGCTACTATCTGTCACCGTACAATGCTGTTACAGTACCATTGACTACATTGCCTGTGCTATACCCTCACCCCCATGACTTACCCTTTCCATCACTGGAAGCCTGTGTCTCCCTCTTGCCTTCACCCTTTTTGCCCATTCCCCCACCTTCTCTCCTCTAGCAAACCTCCAGTTTATTCTCTGTATTTATGGGTCTCTTTCTGCTTGTTTGTTTGCTCATTTGTTTTGTTTCTTAGATTCCACATGTCAGTGAAACCAAATGGTATTTGTCTTTCTCTGACTGGCTTGTTTTGCTTAGCCTAATACCGTCGAGGTCCACCCATGTCACAAATGGCAAGATCTCATTCTTTTTATGGCTAAGTAATATTCCATTGTATGGAAAATAAAATATATATTTGCCACATCTTCTTTATCCATTCATCTATCAATGGACACTTAGGTTACTTCCATAACTTGGCTATTATAAATAATGCTGCAATGAACATACGAGTGCGTGTATCTTTTCAAGTTAGTGTTTTCGTTTTCTTTGGGTAAATACCAGAATTGCTGGATCATATGGTATTTCTTTTTTAATTTTTTGAGGAATCTCCATGGTGTTCTCTGCAATGGCTACACCAACTGACATTCCCACCAACAGTTATCGAGAGCTCCTTTTTCTCCATATCCTCCCCAAAACTTGTTTGTTTTTCTGTTTGTTTGTTTTTTGATACCAGCCATTCTGACAGGTATAAGGTGATTTTGCACTGTGGTTTTGATTTGCATTTCCCTGATGATTAATGATGCTGAACATCTTTTCATGTGTCTGTTGACCATTTGTGTGTCTTCTTTGGAGAAATGTCTATTCAGGTCCTCTACCACATTTTAAGGGAGAGAGAGCATGCATGCAGGTTGAAGGAGGAGGCAGAAGGACAAAAAGAATCCCAAGCAGGCTCCACTCTCAGTGTGGAGCCTGATGTGGGGCTCGATCTCATGACCCTGAGATCAGGACCTGAGCCAAAATCAAAAGTTGGACCCTTAACCAACAGAGCCACCCAGATACCCCCCTCTGCCCATTTTTAAATTAGATTGTTTGTTTTTTATATATTTTGCATATTAGCACCTTACTGGATATATCATTTGCAAATATCTTTGCCCATTCAGTAGGTTGCTTTTTTGTTTTGTTGGTGGTTTCCTTCTCTGTGCAAAAGCTTTTTATTTTGGTATAGTACCAATATTTTATTTTTGCTTTTGTTTCCCTTGCATCAGGAGACATAGCTAGAAAAATGTTGTTATGGCCAATGTCCAAGAGATTACTGCTTATGTATTTTTCTAGGAATTCAATGGTTTCAGGTCTTACGTTTAGGTCTTCAATCCATTTTGAGTTTATTTTTGTGTATGGTGTTAGAAAGTGGTCCAGTTTCATTCTTTTGCATGTAACTCCAGTTTCCTCAACACCGTTTGTTGAAGAGACTGTCATTTCCCTGTTGTATATTCTTGCCTCCTTTGTTATAGATTAACTGACAAAATGGGTGTGGGTTTATTTCTGGGCTTTCTATTCTTTTCCACTGATGTATGTGCCTATTTTTGTGACAGTACTGTGCTGTTTTGATTATTGTAGCTTTGTGGTATATCTTGAATTCTGGGATTGTGATACCTCCAGCTTTGTTTCACTTTCTCAAGATTGCTTTGGCTATTCAGGTTCTTTTGTGGTGCCATACACATTTTAGGACTACATGTTCTAGTTCTGTGGAAAATGCTGTTGGTATTTCGATAGGGATGGCATTGAATCTGTAGATTGCTTTGGGTACTATGGACATTCTAACAATGTTAATTCTTCCACTCCATTAGTATGAGGTGCCTTTCCATTTCTTTTTGTCATCTGCAGTTTCTCTCATCAATGTCGTATGGTTTCTAGAGTATAAGTTTTTCACCTCCTTGGCTAAAAGTTCATTCCTAGATTTTTTTTTTTTTTGGTGCAGTTGTACATGAAAGTGTTTTCTTAATTTCTCTTTCTACTACTTTTTGATTAATGTATAGAAAGAGAATTGATTCCTGTATATTAATTTTTTATCTTGCAACTTTACTGAATTCATTTATTACTTCCAGTAGTTTTTTGATGGAGGTCTTACATTATGCATAGCATTATATCATCTATAAACAGTGAGTTTTACTTCTTCCTTACCAATTTGGATGCCTTTTTATCTTTTCCTTGTCTGATTGCTGTGGCTACAACTTCCAGTACTATGTTGAATAAAAGTGGTGAGAGTGACCATTTTTGTCTTGTTCCTTATCTTGGGAGAAAAGCTCCTGGTTTTTCACCATTGAATATGATGTTAGCTGTAGAACTGTAATATGTGGCCTTTATTATTTTGAGATATGTTCCCTCTCAACTCACTTGATTGAGAGTTTTTATCATGAATGAATGTTGAATCTTGTCAAGTGCATTTTCTGCATTATTGAGATGATCTGATGATTTTTATCCTTCATTTTGCTAATGTGATGTGGATATTGAAACATCTTTGCATCCCTGGAATAAAACCCACTTGATTGTGGAGAATGATTCTTTTTTTTTTTCTCCCCAAATTTATTTTAATTTTTCAGTGTTACAAGATTGATTGTTCATGCACCACACCCAGTGCTCCATGCAGTACGTGCCC
>CM052815.1:87312677-87345650 GCA_028533885.1 Nasua narica | reverse complement strand
AGAATGGTCAAGTTTCATTCTTCTACATATAGCTGTCCAATTTTTCCAGCACCATTTATTGAAGAGACCGTCTTTTTTCCACTGGATATTTTTGCCTGTTTTGTCAAAGATGATTTGACCATAGAGTTGCGGGTCCATCTCTGGGCTCTCTATTCTGTTCCACTGGTCTATGTGTCTGTTTTTGTGCCAGTACCATGCTGTCTTGGTGATCACAGCGTTGTAGTAAAGTTCGAAATCAGGCAATGTGATGCCCCCAGCTTTGTTTTTCTTTTTCAACATTTCCTTAGCAATTCAGGGTCTTTTCTGGTTCCATACAAATTTTAGGATTGTTTGTTCGAGAATGATCCTTTTAATGTATTGTTGAATGCAGTTTGCTAATATTTTATTGAGGATTGTTACATCTCTGTTCCTCCGGGATTTTGGTTCGTAGGTGTTTTGTTTCATTTTGGTAGCTTCTTTGCCTGGTTTTGTTATCAGGGTAATGCTAGCCCTCATAGAATGTATTTGGAAGTTTTCCTTCCTCTCGTGTTTTTTGGAGTAGTTTCAGGAGAATAAGTGTCAACTCTCCTTTAAATGTTTGGTAAAATTCACCTGTGAAGCCATCTGTTCCTTTGTTGGGAATTTTTTGATTACTGATTCCATTTTGTTTCCAGGAATCAGTTTGTTCAGGATGCTGGATTTTATGAATAAGAAAAGAAAAAAGAGAGAAAAGGAAGACACAGCTATAGGGAAAATTTAGGGGGAAACTAAAGATTTTTCCATATGAACTGTGTTTTAGATGATACTGTTATTTATGTGACATTTCCTGGGTGTGATAACAGCACTGTGATTCTTTGGAAAATGTCCCGCTCTTAGGTAAAATGGATTGAAGTATTTAGTCATGACATCTGAAATATTCAAGTGGTCTAGCTGAAATGAAAAGGAAAGGAGAGGGAGAGGAAAAAACAAAAGTGGCAAAATATTCTCAATAGAGGAATCTAGCTGAAGTGTAGATGGGCATCCATTGTACTATATTAAAATTGTTTGTAGATTTAGACAGTTTTCAAAATAAAGAAGTTAGGGAACAAAGCCTCAACTCTTCGTTTTGTTCAGTCTTCTTTTTCAGCTCAGCTACAAAACACTATGTGCCACCACCCTTCACAAATCTCTTAAGTGGGTTTTGTGATTTCTCCTTAATTGGCCAAGTTGTTTTAATAAACCCACAAGACTGTTTCTGCTAAATTACAGAGAAGAGTCACATAAAAGAAAAATGGCATTTGTGATCCAAAGGGGGGGGGATCATCTGTTGAAATGTTAGTTTATTTCATGTCTTTGTTCTGCTCAGCAAGTTATGTCACTTAGTTATTTTTAATCCCAGTTAGAGAGGTTTAAATTTATTTTAGAAGGACAAGTGAAACAGACCCCAGCAGGGTTTGTCCTTATCAATTTATATCTCTAGTCAGGCTGCGTTTTGTTCTGTTTAAATGTGTTTGGAATTATTTTAGCCTGAGGATAAAAGTCCCTTTAAAAATTAGATGGTAAGTTGGAAGACGGATGAAGCTGTTTGTTTGTTTGTTTGTTTGTTTTGTTTTTTGTTTTTTAATATCCATGCTCATTTGGAACTTCTTGATTTTGTGATGGGAAAGAGTAGGGGAAGAAAGGGTGAAGTTGGAGTGATTTACAAATGGCTTCTAGAAAACTCTCATTTCAGTAGAAGGTACGTTGAATGTGTGTTGTGTCCACACTTTTTTTTCTTCTGCATTTCAATTTTGCCACAAAGGGGAGAGATCAGATGCAGGGGCTGGAATGTGTAGTTTTTAAGGAAAAAATTAATCCCTTCATCAGCTAGAACTAAAGGTTTGACCTTTGCAAGTTTCTTACGGAGACTTTGGATACCAAGGTGCTCCTGAGTCTAGAAGGAGGGCCAAGGTGGATCTGCAAGGAAGCTCACAAAGCCCAGACCCTACTTGCTCCTTGCACTGTGGACCACAGCAGCAACACCACCTAGGAGCTTCTGAGAAACGCAGGCTCATTTCAGAAATCTCCTACCAGAATCTGTGTTTTGACAAGATGCCCAAATGACTTCTATGCCTGGTAAAGTTTGAAAAGCACTTTTCTGGAAGAATGGGCTCTCTGCATTCGCTATTATGCCATAGGATCGGCTAGGGAGCCAAAATTACTGTTGCCTGGTGTGGTGGGATGAATTGTGTCCCCCCTCCGCACCAAAAAAAGATATATGCTGAGATCCTAACCTGCAGTACCTGTGAATGTGACCTACTGCTTTGAAAGAGGGTTTTGGCAAATGTCATCCAGTTACGATGAGGTCATATTAGACATCCAGCTGGTGTCTTATAAGAGAGAGGAGAGAGGCACAGGGATCCAGAGACACAGAAAACACAGCAGGAAAGAGGCAGAGATGGCCCGATTCTGCTACAAGTTAAGGAACGTCCAGGGGTGCTGACAACCACCAGAAGCCAGGAAAAAAGCCAGGATCATGCCCTTGAGAGAAAGCATGGCCCTGCCAGCACTTTGATTTCAGATAATAGATTTCTGTTAAGTCACCAAGTTTGTGTTCATTTATTGTGGCAAACCCAGGAGATTAGTATACCTGCATCTCACATCCAGAAATTCTGACTTAATTATTCAGGGTCCATCCATGACATTGGGATTTTAAAAATGTGCGGGCAAGGTTGAAAGTAACTACTCTAAATGTTCAGAGTACATAAGAAAGCAGTTTTCTTCTGAACTCTGAGAAATAGTCAAGAAAATTAGGAAATGATTAAAAAAAATTGTAAGTTAGTGAAAACGAAAGCTAACTGTTCTCAGCTATTTGTATACCTTAAAATTATGCTCAAAACAGTATGCATATGCGTAATATATAAAACTTATATATGATAATGTCCTTTATTTGCTTTGCTTTGAAGACTAATAAAGGATTTTAATACAAAACATAACTCAGTGAAATCAGATTGACTCATTTTATTATATCTGCAAGAGGATTTTTTACTGTGCTAGAAGGCCAGGCCCCATTGTCCCTCAACCAGCAGGAGAGTGTTTTAGAGGAAAGAAGTGATCTGTTATATTCTGATCTTACAAAGCCAAACCCCCAAAGTGACAGCAAATATGCTAGCCACAGCTCTGATCTTTTTCACATTTGTGGAATTTAAACTGAATCTAAGAATTTAGTTATAAACGTCTCAAGTACAATGTTTATTGTTTACAGGAATTTTTTAGAAACATTGAAGAGAAACCATTAAATGTGTTACAAACAACACATTATTATTAGAAGAGAAGGCTTTTAAAAACAGCTAACCTGATTCCCATCATATGGTGGCAAGTTACTAGTTTGCCTATGTGCTGAGAAACGTGGGGAAAATAAAGCTCCACCTCCCTTCTACCAAATTTGAATATTTGGCAGAGAATTCCACAATTCACATTTCATATTTAGGTGGTCTGTCCTAATAACAGACATGTGAAGCTTCTACTCCCTGACCTGAATCAAACTGTAAAACTGTAAAAAAAAAAATCTTTAGAGTGTTATGTACTATATAGTAGGATTACAAGCATATTTTTAAAAATTTGTGCTTCATTTTGTTTACCCATGTTTCTTAGTTTTTCTACCATAAACAAACTACAGCATTTTTAATTTTAAAAAGTTGTTGTTTTTAATTGTTAATATAAGGACTAAGGTGACTTTCAGTAGAAGAGGCTAACACACATCTTAAACCTGGGAAAGCACATCATCCCAGGTCCTGCTTATAGCTAGTAAGCTTTACTCTTATGAAAGGCATGTCTTAATCAGAGCTCCCAAGTGAATAAGCGTGAGCGATAGAGATTCAGTGATGATGCTGACCTTGAGTTCAACGCAAAGATTAAACATGATGTGAGCAGGGCCTAACAAAAGAAACGCATGTAGAGGCAAATATTCGTCATGAGTTTCTAAGTCATGCCACAAAACCTTAGAGTTGGCCATATTAAAGACTCAGGAAAAATTCACCAAATGGTAATTTGTCCCCAGCCATCAAAGGTTATTGACACTTCCCTATGAGTTATAGCTGTACATTACCTTCTAAACTTTCCTAGAAAAAAGCCAAAGAAAATTAATGGTAAGTCAATAAATTAATGCATCTAAATTCTGTCATTATGGCTCAGTAGAGAGAGAAGCATGGAAGAGAAATACCATGCATGTTTTATATCAGTAGCTGAGAAAGGGAAGGAGGTTAAGCTTTAATAGAGCCCTAGATCATGTAAGGCAATGTAATAGAAACTTTGTATATGAAAAGCCCATTCAGTTATTACAACTGCCTTATGAAGTGGATAATGAAAGCCAGGCTCAGAGAATCTTGATTCACCCCTGGTCACAGATTTCAGTGTCAGAGGTCCATGATAACACTAAAACTTACTGACTTCTAATCCAGGAAAGCCTTGACTTTTAAACTCACAACGCAATGATGAGCATGAAAGGTGAAGGATGAGGGTTTCCCTAGGGCTCTGTTTAAAGATACAAGTCTAACAGAAACCACTGAATTGAAATAATGGTGAGAAGGAAAAAAAAACAACAACAGGTTAGAAAGATGGGAGCATAAGAATGACAAAGACTAAGATAATGAATAAGCAGTTAAAATAATTTAAAAAGAATTAAAGGCAAGTTAAAAAGAAAGTACTGCAGTCTTTAATATGGCTAACTCTCAGCTCACTGTATCCAGGTTTTGGGGCATGACTTAGAAACTCCTGGTGAATATTTCCCTTTTCATATGTTCCCTTTGTAAAGCCCATGACTAAGTTAGGTTTGAAAGGCAGGAAGTTGAGTAAAACAGCAATACAGCAAGTCAGTACACTGCAGCAAAAGGGAGGAACAGAAGAGGGCCTGTCATTAGTGTGGGATGTGTGTGTTTACTGAAAGTAGTTCTCATTTCCTTTGAAATTCTACATTTTCCCATAAACACTACCCTATTAGTAATAGTGACTGTGGTAGGTGAGGCAGAGAAGTTCACAGCCTAAACCACCTGGGGAAGAATGGACAGTTGAGCTCCATTCCACGGAATCCCGGAGGTTAATAGGATTTGGAATCAGCAGGTATCAGAGAGAGCAAGAATAGGATGTGATGATAAAAACACTCATCAAACTAGAAATAGAAGGGAACTTCCTAAACCTGATGAATGGCACCTATGAAGAATGCACAGCTATCATTATACGTAATGGTGGACAACTGAAAGCCTTCCTCCCAAGATCAAGAACAAAGCAAGGATGTCCACTCTTACCACCTCTATTCTGCATTGTAGTAGAGGCCCCAGTCAGGGTCATTAGTCAAGAAAGAGAAATAAGCAGCATTCAGATTGCCAAGGAAGAAGCTAAACTCTCTGTTTGAGATGACATGATCTTGTACATAGAAAATCCTAAAGAACCCATCAAAAAACTATCAGAGCTAATAAACGATTTCAGCAAGGTTGCAGGATACAAGATTAACATGCACAAATCAGTTGTGTTTCTATGCACAAGCGATAAACAGTCCAAAGATGAAATTAAGAAAGCAGTTCCATTTAAAATGGCCATCGAAAAGAATAAAACATTTAGAAAAAAAATCAGGAAATAAGAATAAGACTTGTACACTGAAAATTATAAAACACGACTGGAAAAAATTAAAGAAGACATAAATAAATGGAAAGCTATCCCGCTAGTAAATGCTCGATCACAGATCATCATTGTGAGGCTGGAGATAGTTATCTTTGAGATTAAATAGCTTCAGAGCAAAGTAAACTACTGGGATCTGAGATTGCACAATAATAATGACCAGCACTTCATCCCTATAAAGGAAACCCTGCCAAGGAACACAGCTGACAAGCGTGTACGTTGTCTTTCAAAAACTAAGTGTTAAGAAACATCTGAGGAACATCTCTTAACATGAGAGACATATGTTAAAATGGCATAATGGAGCTAACAGACGAGAACTGAAAGGATACAAAACAAAACAAAGCTCTTTAAACTATAAAACAAGGGCAAAATACTATTTTTTAAAAAAAATTAGAGTAAGAGCTCTTGGAGATAAATGAACCACTGCAAAGAGAATCAACAAAAGGATTAGAAAACCAGCATCGAGGAAATCACCCAAAAACAGGAATAAAAAGAAAGTGAGTATGTGAAGACACATGTGAGAGTCACTGGAAATCAGTCTAAGACATCTAGTACCTAGAAAGAGAAAAGTAACTCAGGAAAAGCCAGTGAGGGCAAGTCCTGGCATAGACTCAGAGCCTTCAACATCAGCCACCGCAGCAGAAGAAGGTTTCCAGGTTACAAGCTACCATCCATTTTATATCTAAAGACTAAACTCAAGGAGACGCCCGCAAAGTCGGACAAAAAGTCAAAGATGGATTTTGAGAGAAAAACATCACTAGAAAATCAATCCAGGCGGCCAAATCCAGGAGTTCCAGATAGAGAACTGAGAAAATGGAGAGGAGGAAAGTATTAAGAAGTAGCAGAGATAATTTTCCAGAACTGAGAGATATAAAGGTCTCCAAAATGATTTTACCTTGTATATACACATATGCAAGATGTATGCCTCTATCTAGAGATGCGGATACACTTGGAAGAAACAAACACAGAAAGTCAAACAGAATGAGGAGACAGAGGGAATATGTTCCAAATGAAGAAACAAGATAAAACCCCAGGGGAAAAAACCCTATAAAGGGGGAAGTAAATAATTTACCTGATGAAGAGTTGTATATCATCAACATATATGCTTGTGTTGGCATTATCTTTTATTCTTTTGGAAAGTGGCATGGCCAATAATTTCAAGAGCCATTTAAAAAATCATGTTTTTGACTCAAATACTAGCTTCTATGGGTTTACCTTGAGTAAAGAACTAAAAAGAATAAAAGTTATGTTTAAGAATGTTTACTGCCGAGACACCTGTGGAGCTCAGCCAATTAAGCATCTGACTTTGGCTCAAGTCATGATCTAGGGGTCCTGGGATCGAGCCCCATGTCAGGTTCCCTGCTCAGTGGGGAGTCTGTGTGTCCCTCTGGCCCTCCCCCTGCTCCTGCTTTCTCTCTCTCTCCCAAATCAATAAATAAAATCTTTTTTTAAAGAATATGTTTACCACCATTTTAGTTATTATATTGACAAATCAAAACAATCTACAAATATCCAACAACTACTTAATCTATAATCATTAAAAATGAAAATAACTTTGGACTCTACTGAACAAGGAACACAGTTGGTACGATGATACTGAGCAGAGGACACAATTGTTCCCATTGTGGCTGTTATATGAAATGTATATAATACAAGTGAAAACGAAGAGGAAATATGCATGAATGAAAGTAATCAAATTGAATCTTGAGAGTAGGAGTAACAGTTCTGTGAAAATAAGTCTCTTCAATTATCCTATGGAACAAGTACAAGAAATACTTTTTTGACTTGTATCTTGAACTAACTCTGTAGTAGAAATGGGTCTGTGAGTCAGGTGGGTTTCCCTGGGTTTATTGTCCACCCTCGAGTCTTCTGCTCTTCTCCAGATGCATCAGATACACCACATGTGAATTGGTCTTTGACTTGCACTCTCTGTGTCTCTTTGCTCTAATTATTCCTCTTCAGTCTGCCACTCTCCCTGTTACACACACACACACACACACACACACACACACACACACACACACGAAACATGGACTGACCCCGCCAGAAGGTCAATTCTATGTTTCCATCAAGTCCTTATACACTAGGGCGCTGCAACTTGTGTCCTTCTGCTTTATGTTCAGTAGTGCTCCCTTTCGCAAAATGCATACACCCTCGCACTTTTTTCAAGCAGGCAGTGCAATTCAGATTGATTATCTTTAGCTCTCTAAACCTGAGGTTGGGGAAAAAATAACCGAGGGGGGCTTTGCCTCTCTTTGACCAGTCCTAGCTCATCCTACTTAATTAATGCTGCTGATCCATCCTCACTGCCCCCAGGGCTGTTGGCCAGGAAGCAGTGGAATGAGAAGGTACCGAATGAACAGCTCACTGGCAGGAAAGCATGTGGAGGGCATCTTCTGAGACAGTCTGAGGTTAGCACTAAAGGAAAGGGGAAGAAGAAAAGACAGGACTTGCCTCAACTGGTATTAGCTGAGGGAAAGACAGCCTGTGAAAGTCTCTTGCTGCTCTGGTAAATCCTTACTGTTCAGTGTGTCAGCTTGGATTTAGTTCAGTGATGCTGTTAGAGCACACGAAATGTAGGTGGAAACATGCTAAGAACGCTAGGACTCTGAAACACCCAGGTTAATCTTCTCCCATCGCCTTCGAGTTGCTGGAGCCATCCGAGTGAAATCCATGGTCAGTGCAGAGCCTCTCCTAGGCTCTAGATCCATCCCCCAGCGATGAAAGGACTGTCTCATTAATAGGAGATTCCTTCTGACTGCTCTCCATCTAAAGAAGCCAGCTTTTTCTTGGGGCCTGAAAGCATTTCCATCATTTTATTTCAGCAATTTAGACCCTGTGCTCCTTTTCGCTCTGTGCTATGGTTAGCCCCAGGTGTAGGTCTGAATTGGGCATACAGCCTTGTTTCACAATGCCTCCAGCCAAGATTAGAGAGAAAAATAACAAAAATAGAGAAGGAAAAATTCATCCTCATAAGATTTCCAGGCTGATGCATTTTTTATAGAGAGAAGCTGTGGATATGCACATATAAATACCTTATACACACATGCACACACACACGCACACATCCCAACCAGAAATCCAAAGTAAAGTAACTTTTAGTAGCACCTGGCAGAAAGAGGTTCTATGCAAGGATGAACTAAGAGATGCTGATATATTCGATTCAGTGATTTGCAGTAACAGACACGATCGTGTCTGCAAATGTCTAGTCAGGTCCCTCCACATGTTTATCTGAACTCAGAAGAATGAGTTTTACAAGTCTGTGTCCAATATAATTGTCCCAAAAAGAAACGTTCAAAGTGTGTCAAAAGCAAGAACCAGCCCATGTAATTGGGGCTCTGACATAGTTGCATCTAAACCCAGGAGCTCAAATATTCTAGGATTATGATAGAGTAGGCTTTTTTCATTTAAAAGTAAAATTCAATGCTCCATGAAATACGTGCCCTCCTCACTGGGTATGGTGCATGAACAATGAATCTTGGAACACTGAATAAATAAAACTAAATTTAAAAAAGTAAATTAAATAAAATTCAAAACTGGAAAACCTGGAAAGCCACAAAGGAGTGTTGTCATTTTTGACACTTCTCTGTTCAGCACTTTATCAGAGCCCTAAGCCCTTAGGGAAGAAATCAGCTTTAACAAAGGTCCAGTCGAATCTATTTCTGTTCTTGCATTTGTTTCTATACTCATCAAATCATCAAATTAATTCCATCCTAGAAAAAGGAATAGGACACTAGGACACAGGTCTTATTCAGCTGCCAATAAGCTCAGATACAAATCCAGTCTTGGACCACAGCTGATTATTTTCTTTAACTAGTAGCCATACTCATCTCATTAGAAATAGTATGGTAATTAAGTTCACGGGCTCTGGAATTATGGAGACCTAAGAACCAGACTAAATCTTTGTTGTACCACTTACTACATCACCTCAAGCAGGGTAGTTAACCTCCCAGAAGGTTGCCATGAAAACTAACTAAGGAAGAGACACCACAAGCATTCTTTTTTTTTCTAGTTGTAGATTCTAATACATATCTCTCATTAGCTAAAAGAATAAGACACAAAATCAGTGAAAACAAAAAATTGAATAGCATTATAAAAAACTGACCTACTTGACATACCATAAGTATAGTTGGGCAGTCTTTGGGTATTTGGTAATGAAACACAATTCTTCTATGTAACCCATGAATCAAAAAAGAAATCACAGTTACCATGCTGATTTTAAACTCAGCAATAATGAAAATACAAAATCAAAATTCGCAGAATCTGTAACAATTCATGCCCCAAGCATGCTACGCGGTGCCCAACACACAGTGGGTGTTTAATTATACTTATCGGTACCATTTGTAATTGAACAGTAGTATAGTGGGGTTAAGGTGACTTGCTGGATGTCTAATAATTTAGAATGGCAAAACACCTTTGGGAATTAGAGAGATCATTCATATGCTTATTTTACTTTACTTTTTTTATTAGTCACCATACAGTACATCATTAGTACTTGATGCAGTGTTCCATGATTCATTGTTTGTATAGAACCCCCGTGCTCCATGTAATCCAGGCCCTCCTTAATGCCCATCACTGGGCTCACCCTTCCCCCCTACCCAAAACCCTCAAGTTGATTCCCGGAGTCCGGAGTCTCTCATGGTTCATCTCCCCCTCTGGTTTCCCCCACTTCATTTTTCCCTTCCTTCTCCTAATGTCCTCCATGCTATTCTTTATGTTCCACATATAAGTGAAACCATATCATAATGGTCTTTTTCTGACTTATCATGTGCTTATTTCAGACGTGATGTATTTGTCATGGGTACTTGGAATAACAATGATCCTGTTCTCTATCCCCTC
This sequence comes from Nasua narica, assembly GCA_028533885.1. Taxonomy (NCBI): domain Eukaryota; kingdom Metazoa; phylum Chordata; class Mammalia; order Carnivora; family Procyonidae; genus Nasua; species Nasua narica. Next base: position 87,335,201 of record CM052815.1, on the reverse strand, counting down.
TCCTGTCCCTTTGGCCGTATTCGGTAGACAGGCATATTGTTGGGTGGGTGGAAGGGGAAGGAACTAGAATATTTTCAGTCAAAAGGGCCATGGTTTAGGGGTGCCTGGGTGGCTCAGATGGTTAAGTGTCTGCCTTCAGCTCAGGTCATGATCTCAGGGTCCTGGGCACTGAGCGCACCCCCCTCAATATGTGCTCTATCTCTCAAGTAAATAAGTAAAACCCTCAAAGAGAGAGAGAGAGAGAACATGATTTACTCCAGAGAAAAAATAAAAATAAGAAAGTCAGTTGGGGGGAAGCAGAGAAGGGCCTACATGGGATGAGGTAAGAGACAGTTTTGACAGTGAAATTTGTGGGAGGGAGAGTCTCAGTGGAAGCCTTGGTGGGGGGGTGAAAGGGTGGAAGGGGTAAGACACATAGGGAAAAGGATTTTAAGAAAAATTAAATCTTGAGAATTTCCTTCTGAGGAAAACAAAATTAGCGTTTTGAGTGCTATGTCAGTATTGTGGACCAGCACACGTGATGTTCTTTGAGAGACACAAGTTAAGATTGGACTTACTTTTACTACTTTTGGTACTCCTCCTAAGGACTGCATTTCTTCTCCTGTGACACTGTGACAAGTGCAGGCCACACAGGGCCCTAGACTCTATGAGGGTTACACAGAGTCATACATTTGAATGTGTAGTGCATGTTTACTGGATTTCAGAAAAGACACAAAGGAAAAGTTTGAGGCCATCCCAGCTGAACTTACATCACAGCTGTTCATTCCTGCAGGTTACCTGACAGTAGTCACGTCTGAAGGTCTCACATCTTGTGGCTCAGCGAGCACTTTCTCACCAGACATCCCTTCCGTCCGTGCACTGTTAGCTGGTTTGTGATGCTGGGGCTGAGCTGCTGAGGTGAATGCGGTAGCTGAGGCATGGAGGCATGGAAATGATGCCTTCCCTGAGGCGTCTTTAGGGAAGAAAGTCTTTACAAGGGGCGCCTGGGTGGCTCAGTCAGTTAAGCATCAGCCTTCAGCTCAGGTCATGATCTCAGGGTCCAGGGATCGAGCCCCCACATCGGGCTCTCTGCTCAATGGAGAGCTCTGCCCCTCTACCTGCTCATGCTCTCTCTCTCTCTCTCTCTCTTTCTCTCTCTCTCTCTCTCAAATAAATAAATAAATAAAATCTTTTTAAAAAATCTTTAGGAAATATCGTACCTTTAATTATTTAAAATAAAGTAGTTCACATAAAAAGCAGAAAACGACATAATCCTAATTATGGTTAAGAATACTTTCTAGATACTGGGAATAATAATTGTATTAATTATAACAGCAGTTACCATGTATTTGGTCACTTAATAAGTAAAAGTTTATTTTATGCTCAGAGAAGGTGTGTAACCTGCCGAATGTCACAAAGCTAAAAAGTTGTAAAACTGGTTCTCAGACTCAGTCAGGCCTTGCCTTCAAATCATCATACTGTGCTTCTTTTCTAAACTGTGTTTACAGTGTATATTCCACAGGGAGAATCTGTAATGTTAAAAAAAGAGAGAGAGATACAAAGAGAAAAATAAAAATAACTTGTTACTCCTACTCCCATTTGTAACCACTGATAATATTTTGAACTATTTTCTTCCCAGCCTCTTTCTTTGTATCTCCTTAATTCAGATTTAATTATTCTGTTTTGGTTCTCTCTCAGCATATTCTCAACCAAGTAGAACATGTCCCAGCACTTACACACCAAGAGAACCACCTCGTTATTTCTTCCACATTTACCAAATGACAACATAGAACCCTCAGTCTACTTGTTCTGCCTTTTCTCTTGATCTACCGATCTCTTCTCTGATCTCCCTGAAACCACAAACCCCTGAGTGATTTGTCCCTTCTCAGCTTCTGAGTTGCCTGTTAACCTAACTAGAGGCTCTTCCCTGGATATGGCTATTTAACCCCTCAAGGCTGCCAGCGGAGGTGAAGGACTTGACAACTTGACTTTAGTAAAGCTCACAGAGCCCCCACAGCCAAACATGACAAACCAGGGAGGGCACTATATTAACAAGGTAATCCCAGTAAATTTATTTACAATTTGCCTAATAAACTATTAACCCTAATTAATAGCCTAGTCAACGGACACAAGTTTTCAGGCACGGGTTTAAAGAACCAGATGGATCTGAATTTTGATCCTGGCCCTCAGACCTTCTAGCTGATAAAATCACTTAATTTTCTAAGCTTCCAATTTCATCCTCTGAAAAATAAGAATAACTGCAAAATGGACATAGGTTTTCAGGGCTACTATAGGATTAAATTATATAGTGTACGTAAAATACCTAGAAATAGTCAGGGTTTAACAGAAGTTAGTTCCTTTGCCTCTTTCAGAATTATATGGTATGGAACACCTGAGTGGCTCAGTTGGTTAAGCATCTGACTCTTGTTCTCAGCTCAGGTCTTGAGCTCATGGTTGTGAGTTCAAGCCCCGTGTTGGACTCCACACTAGGTATGGACCCTACTTAAAAAAAAAAAAAAAATTACATGGCTAATTAAATGTATCGTCTTTTTTTAAATTAAAATGGTTTAATGATATTAGGAATAAAAATATGTGTGTCAAGAGATATTGAAATATCATGGAAATGTAATGATGTATTACTCTCTTTTGAAATAATTTAAATTTTTTTTTTTATTAAAAGCAATTAGGCATACATAAAACTACAGAATGAACTTGGCACTTTCCAGATTCATGGTGGTTGAATATCACTAATGGCTCATTCAGTACTTCATGCTTTAATTACAAAATTATTTTCATAGGGACATAAATACTTACCATCAAATATAACTTTGAACCACATGATTTTCATTAATCACCATTAATTTGTCTTAACTATTTTCATAATGATGTGCCTCTAGCTGTCTAGCAGTTCATTTCCTAATTCTGGTCAAGAAAAACAGTATAGGAAGTGAAATGGCAGGATCATAAAAATTCTACTCAGTAAGACAAGATAAGGTCCAAAACCTGCTAGGCCTAGAAAATAAGAATGAAATAATAAATACACATAAACACAGTTGATTTTTTTAAAGAAAAAGTTGGGGAGGATAATAAAAAAAGTGACATATTCTTCTTGTTATACATAATGACTTGGCATTGGAAATCTAAAAAATGAGGTCATTTTAGTAGTTGCCAAGGGTTACAGGGATGAAGAGGGATAAATAGGCAGATTTTCAGGGCAGTGAAGGTACTCTGTATGGTACCATGTACATAGTATATGTAGCAAATGATATCTGGTGAATACCTGTCACTATACATTTGTCTAGACCCACAGAATATACACACCTAGTGAATTGTGATGCCACCATGGACTTGAGATGATTACAGTGTATCAGTGTAGGTTCATCAGTTGTAACAAATGGACCTCTGGCGGAGACTGTTGGTAGTGGGGGACTTGATGCCTGTGGGTGGACGCAGGGCACACCAGAAATCTCTGTACCTTCCTCTTAATTATTCTGTGAACCTAAAAATGCTCTAAACTATAGTCTTAAAAAAAAAAACCTGAGGCAACAGGTGAGTGAACCCAGCTACTGTGTTGCTGTCTATATTTGGGGATTTGTCCTTCAGTAACACTTGTAGGGAGAGAATAGTTACTTGAGATGGACTGAATAGGGAGGCACATGGAGTCAGAACAGATTCAAAGAAAGCAAAGCTCAGCAAAAAATTCAAAGATAAAATAATAAATAGAGGCAAATAGTCTGTGGGCACCAAAAACTTGAACCTTGTGGGTTGTTGGATTTTTGTTTGTTTGTTTGTTTGTTTTTGGCCAACTTTGGCTTTGGTGCCCTTGTGATCCACTTCAGCAAACTTAAGAGAAGAATAAATAAGATCAACTTCCTCCAAGATTACATCAAGACCCCCCAGGTGAGTCGCATGGGATGTTTTCATGCTTTCGTCGGGCAGATGCTGTGAGTGAACCTCCCAGAGTAAATTTAAAGGCTCGTGGATCTGACTTCCCCAGGAAGTATCAGTGACCCAAGGAAAAAGCTGGCAAGGCCCACCACATGCATCTCAAGATGTTCTTTCCCTCCCCTTCCTTTGGCTGATGTTGCCCCTTTGTGTTCTCTGTACTTGCGATGTCTACAATGGCTATTTGCTGAGAAAGTGGCTCTGTGGCCTGATAGGGGCTGTGCATTCTTCGTACCAGAGTCTAGGTGACAAGTGTAGTAATTAAGAATGGAAGAAATGCTGACAGCAAGAACAGACTGGAGTAAAAGACTGATTACTGGCCAAGCAGGTTGCTGGCCTTCCCAGAGCCTGGCCTGTTAGCCAGTGTGAGTTGGAGGGACTATCAGTAAATACATGACACCTTGGGGACAAATATACGATCCACATGGCTCGTCATGAGGCACCATCAGCTGGGTCTGGCATCCGTGGGAATGATGGCTTGCAACAGAAGCTTAGCATCTGAGTCAAGATAACAGTCTGCAGGCTCTACAAAGGGCCATCTACTATGTGACTCGAGCCTGCAATGGGCCTCCAGTGGCTTTTCTCCCAAGGCACTGTGATCAGCCCCCACGGCAAAGCACAAACCAAAATCAGGAAACAGAAATCTGAAGAAAATGATCTCCCCATGTTCCTCAAAACATCCAACACTTCAAAGGAAAAAAGATTCTTGAAGGGATGTGGGAACTGCTTTTCACTTGGGGAAAAAAAGCATATATTCAACCTGAATATTGAAGTCCTAGGAAAGAAAGGACCAAAATTGTATTTTGTTTTCTTCCTATTCTCATCTTCTCTGAGCCTCAGTCTGAATCCAGTGGTAGGAAAATTTACTACCTTTTAAACAGAATGTCTTTTCTCTGTCAAGTTATAAATTGATTCAAATAGCTTTTCATGATTTTTAATTTCACCAACATGAAATTGGTAATTATTTATGGCTTATCATGCCAAGACAAGATTTCTGGAGTTACAAGCTAATTTAGAAGTAAGTAAGTTCTCGTGAGATAAAAGTTTACTTCCTAATCATGGGAAGATTTATCTTGGCTCCTTCTGGGTCTTGCATATAAAATGAAAGTTCTGAAGGAGGCTTCCTCCATTCAAATTTTAATAAAACAGATGCATTCATAGTAAGGAGATCCTCTCTCTCTTCTCTCTTTCTCTCGGTAGATATATAGGTATACAGATAGATAGATATAGATATATTAGTTTGTTTATACATCACAGGCAGACTGTATAAAACATTGGTTCACTCAGAAAATGGACATACCTCACACTGAGGAGTTGGGCTTGACATTGTCCCCAGACACAGGATCAAAACCCTGGGCCTCTAGTACACTGGAGGTCATGTGTATTGCTGAAAAACAGTGATTAGTGTGAATCAAAGAAGAAAAAGCTACGAAACCTGGCATTTTATCTCTGGCCAGCAAGGTAGCTGAATCTTATTATAAAATTAGTTGTCACCATGGGCCCAAGCTGCGCAACTGTTAGTGAATGTCGGGTGGGGCACTGTGGGCCCCGTGCTCGTCAAAGGCAGCTCTCCCACAGCAGGACTTATTAATAGAAAACTGAGACCTGTGCATGTCATTAAACGCACAGAATGGCAGCAGCTCATTTCTAAGTACCCAGCTATTAAGGAATTTAAGGCTTACAGGGAAACGTCCCAAAAGTCAGTCTCCTTAAATATAGCAGATGTGACATATATCCTTGCCCATGGGTTTCTTCTTTGGGGCCAGAGAAGGTGGAAGAGGATTTAACTTCACTGTCCAGGATATTGTTCTCGGACTTATGTCCATCGAAAAAACTTTGGGCAAACCATTCCTTGCTAACACAACTCCACAAGATCAGCAGGGTTGTCCGATCAGACAAATAATTTAAAAAGGGAGCAGAGATAGACTGCTTTTCCTGAGAGTGTACTATATGCCAGGTGCTGTGTTAAGGGCTTCATATCTTGTTATCTCATTTAATCATGAACCCATTTTAGCAACCCTATCCAGTTAAGATTATTCTTTATTCTGCAACTGAGAAACTGAAACCAGGTGAGTTATATAGTTGTTAGGTAGCATGGAAATCAGTAGCATTAGGACTGGGATCCTGGGAGCCCTTCTCCAGAGTCCATACCCGTGATTACTATGCACACCACTTCTGCAAGCTGATCCAATTCAGCTCATATACGTAGAAATAATCTGCTTATTTCACTTGATTAACCCCTTTTAAGTAAACTCCTTCCTTTATATAAATCTATACAGATACCAAAAGAGATAAATTAATAAATCAGATGATGGCGAATTATAATACTAAAACAAAACAAAAGCCACAAAAAAACTCCACTTGACAAATTGATCCACAGACATGGGGCTCTTAACTTGAGGTTCAGAGATAGTATTTATGGTATTTAGGAATTTTGTGAACTACAAAAATTATGTGCAGAACTACGGATCCACAGCTCTCTTCCTATTCTCAGAGAAGCTTAGAATTCCACAACTGTAAATAGCCTCTGGCCAGGACACCTGGGAAATGTAGAAAAGGAGTGGGAAGAAGGTATGAATTATGTAATATAGCGGGTCCTAGAAGCTGCACTGGGTGACCTCCGTAAGTGGTCAAACAGCAGGCCACTCCTCTGGGGAGATCCTACTCAATAAGCCTGATCGAAGACTTCAGGGAGGTCACAATCCCGCATCCTGCTGGGAATGTAGAATTGAGTGGGGAGAAGTGCAGTGGAAGGAAGAGCAGAGCCGTAGAAATGTTCTCTCCCAGAGACCAGAGAGACTCCCTTGCAGTTGCCTATTACTCCATCTGCTCTCACCAAGAGGCAGTTCTTGTAAAGTGAAAGCGTGAGGGGCCAGGGAAGTGTCACACCTTATTGAAGGAGATTCGCCATCAATAGACAGCTCCTAGTATTAAAGCTGTTGCCCCTCAATCTGGAAGAAATGGACTAATTCCTAGAAACATACAAACTGTCAACTCTGAAACAGGAAGAAATAGAAAATTTGAACAGACCCGTAACCAGCAAAGACATTGAATCAGCAATCAAAAATCTCCCAACCAAAAAAATTTCAGGAACAAATGGCTCCCTAGGGCAATTTTACCAGACATCTAAATAGTTAATACCTATTCTACTCAAAGTGTTCCCAAAAAAATGGAAATGGAAGGAAAACTTCCAAACTCAGCATTACCCTGATTCCAAAACCAAAGACCCCACTTAAAAGAAAAATTATAAGCCAATATCCCTCATGAACATGGATGAAAAAATTCTCAGCAAGATACTAGCAAATTGAATTCAACAGCACATTAAAAGAATTATTCACCATGATCAAATGGGATTATTCCTAGACTGCCAAGCTGGTTTAATATTCACAAATAAATCACTGTGATACACCACATTATTAAAGGATAAAAACCATATGGACCTCTTAATAGATGCGGAAAAAGCATTTGACAAAATAAAGCATCCATTTCTGATAAAATCCCTCAAGCAAATAGATTAGGTGGAACATGCCTCAGCATCATAAAGGCCACATGCAAAAGACCCACAGCTAATATCACCCTCAGTGGGGAAGACGGAGAACATTTTCCCTGTAGTCAGGAGCAAGATAAGGATGTCCACTCTCACCACTATTATTTAACACAGTACTGGAAGTCTTTACCTCAGCAATCAGACAACAAAAGGAAATAAAAGGCATCCAAATCAGCAAGGAAGAAGTCAAACTTTTATTATCTGCAGATGACATGATACTCTCTGTAGAAAACCTGAAAAGACTCCATCAAAAAATTGCTAGAACTGATAGATGAATTCAACGAAGTCACAGGATATAAAATCAATGTACAGAAGTCTGTTTCATTTCTTTTATTAAAAATATTTTATTTATTTGAGAGAGACAGCACAAGTCATGGAGGGGCAGAGGGAGAGGGAGAAGCAGACACTCCACTGAGCAGGGAGCCCCTCTCTTGCATTTCTATAGACCAATAATGAAGCAGCAGAAAAAGAAATCAAGGAATCAGTCCCATTTGCAATTTCACCAAAAACAATAAGATTGATAGATACATAGATACATAGATAGATAGATCTAACCAAAAAGGTAAAAGATCTGTACTCTGTACTCTGAAAACTGTAGAACACTTATGAAAGAAATTGAAGAGGACACAAAGAAATTGAAAAGCATTTCATGCTCATGGATTGGAAGAACAAACATTGTTGTGTCTACACTACCCAAAGTAATCTACACATTTAATGCAATCCATATCAAAATACCATCAGCATTTTTCACAGAGCTAGAACAAACAATCCTAAAATTTGTATGAAACCACAAAAGACCCCAAATCACCAAAGCAATCCTGAAAAAGAAATGCAAAGCTGGAGGCATCACAATTCCAGACTTTAAGCTATATTACAAAGCTATAGTCCCCAAGACGCAAAAACAGACACATAGATCAATGGAATAGAATAGAAAACTCAGAAATGGACCCACAGCTATATGGTTAACTAATCTTTGACAGAGCAGGAAATAATATCCAATGGAGAAAAGACAGTTTCTTCAACAAATGATGTTGGTAAAACTGGGCAGCAACATGCAGAAGAATGAAATGGGACCACTTTCTTACACCACACACAAAAACAAATTCAAAATGGTTGAAAGACCTAAATGTGAGACGGGAATCCATCAAAATCCTGGAGGAGAACACAGGCAGTAACCTCTGTTACCTCGGCCACAGCTCCTTGCTAGACATGTCTCCAAAGGCAAGGGAAGCAAAAGCAAAAATGAAGTATTAGGGCTTCATCCAGACAAAAAGCTTCTTCACAGGAAGGAAATAATTAGCAAAACTAAAAGGCAGCCGATGGAATGGGAGAAAAAAAAATTGTAAACAACATATCTGATAAAGGGTTGGCATCCAAAAAATCTATAAAGGACTTATCAGATTCAACACCCAAAAACCAAATATTCCAGTTAAGAAATAGGCAGAAGACTTGATAGGCCTTTCTCCAAAGAAGACACCCAAATGGTAAACAGACACATGAAAAGATGCTCAACATCACTCATCATTAGGGAAATAGAAATCAAAACCATGATGAGATACCACCTCATACCTGTCAGAATGGATAAAATTAACAACACAAGAAACAACAGGTGTTGGCCAGGATGCAGTGAAAAGGGAGGCCTCTTGCTCTGTTGGTGGGAATGCAAGCTGGTGCAGCCACTCTGGAGAAGAGTATGGAGGTGCCTCAAAAAGTTAAAAATAGAGCTACCCTAGGACCCAGCAATTGAACTACTAGCTATTTACCTGAAGGATACAAAAATACAGATTGGGAGACATGCACCCCAATGTTTATAGCAGCATTATCAGCAATAGCCAAACTATGGAGAGAGCCCAAATGTCCATCAACTGATGAATGGATAAAGTTGTGTATATACCGGAATATTACTCAGCCACCAAAAAGAATGAAATCTTGCCATTTGCAATGATGTGGATGGAGCTAGAGTATATTATGCTGAGTGAAATGAGTCAGTCAGAGAAAGACAAATACCATATCATTTGACTCAGGTAGAACTTAAAAAACAAAACAGATGACTATATGGGAAAGGGGGAAAAGAGAGAGAGAGAGAGGGAAACAAACCATAAGAAACTCTTTAACAATAGAGAACAAATGAGGATTGATGAAGAGGAGTGGGTAGGGGATGGGCTAGATGGGTGATGGGTAGTAAGGAGGCATTTGTTGTGATGAGCACTGGGCATTGTATGTAAGTGATGAATACCTGAATTCTACTCCTGAAACTATGTAGAATTTCAATAAAAATTAAAAGTAAGATAAAATATAGCTAAATATTTAAAAGGGAAAATAATTTAAAAAGCTGTCACTCCCAGTTCCTTTAGCCAGCATGAGGCTGTTGTCACTTATGAGTCTTTGTGCCACAGAAACATTGTGGCGGGCCCAAGGCCACACGGTCGGCCTGTGGAAGTGCTGTTGAATTTCAGCCGAGATCTGTCTGTTTCCAAAATTCACATTCGGTCCATAAGCCAGCCCTTCACGGGAGGTCTGACTGCTACTAAATGTCAGAAGAGGAAATAGAAATATGCTATGCTGTTCTCGCCAAAATAGAATCATTATTGACCAGTATTGATTAGGCTCAGAGAGTCTTCAAGCCCCTGGGAGCCTAATATGAGTACGTTTGGGCCACGCTTCCCTACATACATATCTCATTTTGATTGTTTCTTGACTATTTTCTTCAAGTTTTATTAGGTTTCCTTCTTACTTCTCTTGTCAGTTGTATCATTAAGCACAAAGTCTGTTTATATAAGGAACTTTCTGGCACTACCGAATTTCAGTTATGCGATTACTACACAGAAAATCCTAAGGTAGCTATTGTGGAATAGACAGCTTTATAATTCCTGGTACAAATGTTAAGGTAAATATAGTATTGGAAAAATCTGGTTCCTTCCATGGAGAAGTGTTCTATAAATTGTCCTTCAGACACAGTTGCCCAGAGAGTCTTGGAACAGTTCTTCTGGCCATTTGAGAGATTTATTACCTTTCGGGGTGCCTGGATGGCTCAGTCGTTAAGAGGCTGCCTTCAGCTCAGGTCATGATCCCAGGGTCCTGGGATCAAGCCCTACATTGGGCTCCGTGCTCAGCGGGAAGCCTGCTTCTCCCTCTGCCACTCCCCCTCTTATGTTCCCTCTCTCACTGTCTCTCTCCCTCTGTCAAATAAATAAATAAAATCTTTTAAAAAAATAAAGATTTATTACCTTCCTTTTGGGCTAGGTGTACTATCGATAATGCTTTTCATGAAAGGTGACCTACAACTTTTATTTCTGTCATTTATTTTTTTTCTTTGTTTTCTTCATTTCAAAAGTGCATTAGCAGAAACACACATTTTTTTAGCACATTTTAAAATAGTAGACAATGGAGAACAGGAAGTCATCAGTAGCCCACCATCCTGGTGTGTGACCAGTGCTAGCAGGTGTGCCTGCCTTCTTTTTCCTCTTGCCTACTTTTTCAATTAGGTTATAGCAACATTTGATATTTAATTTCTGTTTTTGCTTTTATCTGTTAATATTATAGTCCAAGTATTTTTTCATATAACCATATAATCTTCAAAGACATTTTTTAAGGACTATAAAAATATATATCAAGTGAAATGTGTCATAATTACTTAGTAACTCCTCCACTTGGTACCAGTTAGAGTATCCTATTTTTATACTATCAATGTTGCAAATATCTTCATCTATACAGATTTTTCCATATTTCAGTTTTATTTCTTTAGAGTATGAACCTAGAAATTGAAATACAGGGTTAAAAGGCAAAAACGCTTTCATGCTTCTTGATAGTATTGACAGATATTGGGCGCTACAGAAAACTTGGGATACATAAAAGCTCTCATGGAGACTAGGATAAACTGTCTGAAAGTGTGGTATATCACAGAGAGAAGAAATGCACTTGGGAATAGGAATACAGGGTGCTTACTGCTGTGTTGTAGAGAAAGCCGCAATGTACTGAGCTGTCTTCTGCAATATGTTAAAGTTATAAATACTGCAAAAGCATTAAAGTCTTACATAAGAATCCTAACAGATACATGATACTAAATTGCTTTTCTAAAGTGTTCTACCAATTTTTGACACCTCCAGAAATGAATAATGGTGACACTATTTCAGCAGCTTTGCAAGAATTACATAGTATCGGTTTTTAAGCCTTTGATAATTTACTGTGGAAAAACTTTGTTCTCATTTGCATTGATTTTATAGGTCAGCTGAACATTTCACTATCCATTGTTTCAGGGATGCATGTTTACTGGTATCCTGCCATTGATGTTTCTCTTGGCACTTTCCCCTGAGAGTCTACTTCCATCCAGACTCTCCCGAATTGTAGAGCCCCTAATTCTACCTCTCAAGGGACTTCCTGTTATCCATGGTGGTGTTTACATTTCATTTACATTGTCACCCCCTCACAGCATGAATCTTTTCTCTGGTGTTTCATGTTTTGCAAACAGCCCGGTGACACTTGTGATACTCTCTAAATAATAAATAATAAAAGTCCTGGAGTCCTCTGCCAGAGCCTTTGATCAAGGGCAGCTTTCAACTGACTTGACATGAGTAGACATAACGAAGAACAAGAAGGAACTTTCTCTATAGCTTGGCTATTTTTCTGCAGTGATCAGCCCGGTTGCTGATAGAGAAACGTCAGAAACACACCTGTACCGCTCACAGAGAAGCTTTGGTTTGTGCCCAACACTCAGGGAAGACCTCTGGATGTGCAGGTCTGCTTCTGTGAGATGGCACTCAAGTGGGTTGCAGGGTGGGAAGAATCAGTACCCCTTAGTCTTTCCTCTTTATTGCGAGACCCCGCCTGCGTGGATGCCCGTCATCTCAGCTGTTGGAAGCCGAGAGGGAGCTGGAATAGTGTTTTGGTCTTAATGTCAACTTTTCCACCATGGAGTTGGAAGAGCCCCATGAGCCACGTATCATCTGAGCAGCCTGTGCTAAGACTATACACAGCGACCACAGCTCCCATGAACTCAGTTAATGCTCTGGTCTCAGAAGAATTCCCCACTCACCATTGACAGGTAGACAAAATGGACTGGAGATCTTGTGCAGAGTGTAGAGGCTGTTCTCTTTCAAATTGGGGGGAAAGCATTCAACTCGCCTACTTTCCAAACAAAATCAAAACCATAAAACTTTAATTCATGTTCACCAATTTGAAAAGAAAATCGCAGTTTTTCAGTTCAATGTCATGGTCATTTATTAAAGGGATCAGGTAAGAAAAAAGGAAAGCGGTGAAAGGAAAAGAGAATTCTGTGGAAGAAGAAAAGAGGAGAGAGAAGCAGGGGGGAAACAAGGTGGACATAACAGAGAACAAAAAAACACTGAAGAGGGAAGGGGAAAGAGCCCTTGAGAAGGAAGGGGGTACAGAACAGGATCCAGACAAGGGGAGAGTGACTCAGGAACTTTGGAGGGGACTGTGTGTCCATGCCCATCTAGCTAGAGTTGTAACAATTTTATCTGCTATATTTCTGAATATCTGTTGTTCACACTTAATCATGCTGAACACTAAATAGTGCACAGAATTGTCAAATCACTGTATCATACCCCTGAAACTAATACAACGCTGTGTATTAACTACACTGGAATAATAAATTTTTTTAAAAAAAGGAATTGACCATGAGTGTAGGCATTTTTAAGGTTTGTGAAGCGTTGACTGTTGTTTCTGGTAGGTTCTACCAATTTACACTAAAATTTATAATCTGTCAGTGTACCCATATCACCAGAACCTTGCAAACATTAAAAAATATATTTTCTTTCTCTATATACGGAAATACTTTTTATATTAGGATACTGTAGAACACAGGGTAGTGTGAAGAAATTGGCGAAGCCATAATTTAGCCCCAGCAGTTAGCAATACATGGCTCCATCTGGTTCACCTCTATTCTTATGCACTCCCACACTCCTGCGTTGTTTTCATGAAGACTCGAGACATCATACCATTTCAGATATTTCAATATGAATTTCCAAAACATAATGCATTTCAATACATGTATAACCCCAATACCATTATTGCATCTAGGGGGCACCTGGGTGGCTCAGTTGTTTAAGTGTCTGACTTTGGCTCCATTCATGATCCCAGGGTCCTGGGATCAAGCCCCACATCAGGCTCCCCCCTCAGCGGGGAGCCTGCTTCCCGCCCCTCTCCCCACTTCCCCTGCTCCTCCACTCTCTCTCTCAAATAAATAATTAAGATATTTTTAAAAATAAGTAAACTATAACACTAATCCCTAATAATACCAAAGCCTCTGTGATCAAATTTCCAATCATCTTATTCGTGTCCGTGCTTAACATTTTTGTTTGTTTTTTACTGTGGTTTTGTTTCTTGAATATGTATCTAAATAAGAGCCATAGAGATTAATGGTCTGCTTTTTAAGTCTCTTTTAACCCATGGATTCTTCTTCTTGCCCTTTATTTTACTGAGAGTTTACTATTTGAAGAAACCTCTTGTTTGTCCTGCAGGATTTCCTACATTTGGGGTTTTACCATTGCATTCCCATCATGTTGCTTAACTTGCTTCTCTCTCCTTTGTACTTCCTATGTTGGTACTTGGAGGTAGAGATGTGATCAGATTCAGATGTGATTTTTTTGGGGCAAGGCTATTTCATAGGCTGTGCTTTGTTCTCCCCTTAGGACACATGTTTGATTGTCTTGGTTTTGAGGTTGTTAACAACCTTTACCAATCAATGTCTAGACCCATTAATTCAGTGGAGGTTGCAAATGGTACTGTTGTAATTCCACAATTGCTCCTTTTTTGTTAGCTGAAAACTCCTGTAAAGAGAAACTATTTTATCACTTTTTCAGTCATGTGGTGGGATAGTTCTAATGGAAATGATGGGATCAGCATCTTATTTTTTTACCTAATTTGTCAGGTTTTAAAAATAACATCTCTCAACAGTGATCAATGAGAATTTTGAAATATCATTATGAACTAACTCATGGATTGTATCAAAATTGCCATGTTTTATAGCTTTTTTAAAAGGTTTTATTTATCTATTTGACAAAGAGAGAGAGAGAAAGCACAAGGGGGCAGGCAGAGGGAGAGGGAGAAGCAGGATCCTCGTCGCGGAGTAGAGAGCCCCCACGAAGGACCCACAGGATCACGACCTGAGCCAAAGGCAGAGGCTTAACTGACTGAGGCACCCAGATTTCCCATAAGTGACATGTTGCAATAATTTGAGTTCTTATCTTTACAAATATTCATATTTCCCCCCCTTTAGCCAGTAGAGACCTATCTAGTTGCCTCCTCCTTTTGATAAGACTTTACAGCCTTTGATATTTTTCTTGCTTTCTGGTAATGACAAGATGTTTTAAGCTCATCTTGTGAATTTTCTGTCCCAAACCTGAAATCTTTCAGTTCTCCAAGAAGCCTTGGTTTCTCCTGGTGGGAGGTAGTATTTTAATACCAAAGCTTGGGATTAGGGATATTAACATCACGGTGTAGCCATTGTTTCAGGGCCTTTCCAATAAACAGAGCTGCAAAACAAGAGTTACATATATGCGAGTTAAAATAAATAATGAGTTCATCTTCATACTTCTAATTAAATCAAGGATCACAGAGATTTTACTTAATCTCTTATACCTTATATTTACGTCTCCTTCTTCCACACGAAGGATTTCAATTCTTGAAAACACTGGCAATGAGAGAAGTGGAATAGTACACAAGTCCTCATTTGTTTTATCTTGTAATAGACAAATGCCAATCTCAGAAGAGCAATACCAACACTAGCACCCAAACTACAATTACTATAAATACTTGAGTTGTTGTTTCCATGTATTTCATCTTTAGGTTACATCTCACTAGGAAATGCATGCAAATAATGTGCTACATGGTCACTTGGACTCGTTCTCTGTGTGGCCATACCAACATACTGAGTGCATATTTACTTTAAATTTTTAGAGATTCATTGTTTCTAAAAATTTTATTTCTTCATTATGCAAAATATACTAATGGTTTCAAGGTCAAATCTATACTACAATGTATTCAAGTAAGTGTAGCATTTTACCCTGTCCCTTGCTTGTTCCCTTTCTCCCCGTCAGGAACGTGCTTTTTGTAGTTTATCCTTTCTTTTTTTTTTTTTTTTAAATAAAACACATTCATATTCCCTCTTCCATCAGATTAAGCATTCTGTACAAGTATTTCATTTTTTTCCACTTAACCATCTATTCAGAAAAATACTTCACAGCAGTATATAGGTTTTTCTAACTCCTTTCCCTCTGTATAGAATTCCCTTCAAATGGATGAACCCTAGCTTATTTGTCTAGCTCCCTGTGATCGACATTTATGCGGCTCCCTGTCTTTTGCTATTATAAATCGTTCTGCAATGACTAGCTTTGCTCATACATCTTTTCCTATTTTTGCCGGTACATCTTAGGAATGAAATTCTAGAAGTTTGGTTGCTGAGCTAGAGAGTAAGTGCATTAGTTATTTTGCTTGGTATTGATGGATTGGCCTCCCCAGGGTGTGTATCATCTTCTGTCCCCCGTGCGATGCATGACAGTGTCTGTTTCCTCAGAGCCCTGCTGAAAGATTGTTGTCTGACTTCTAAATGGTAACCGATCTAATTGGCGATAAATGGTAGCTCAGTGTGGTTTTAATTTGTTTATCTCTTATGAGAAGTACGGCTGATCATCCTTCATCTGGTTAGGAGAAATTTGTGTGTCTTTTTCTCCAACTCTGTATTCGTTTCTAGACTTTCTTTTCTCTATCTTTAGAAACTCTTTTTTTTCCATATGAGAGATTTTTCTCTACATTCAAAAACTTTTTATATTAAAGGTTTTCGTTCTTCGTTTGTGTTATACAATTGCAGATATTTTCCCTGATTTGTCATTTGTCTTTTTCCTTTCTTTACTCTGTGTGTGTGTGTGTTGCCATGCCAAATTTTTAATGTATAATTAAATTTATTTCTCCCTTGTTGCTACTACATCTGGAATTGTGGTTGAAGTGTTTTCCCTATTTCTGGGTTATAAAGGAATCCATTTGTCTGTACTTCTAGTACTTGTATGGATTGTATTTTTTTTTTTTTAATTTTAAATTTCAGGTCCTTTTGGAATTTTTTCTTTTTAATGACACGAGAGATGAATCCAAATTTATCTCTTTCCATAGTTGTGTGTGTGTGTGTGTGTGTGTGTGTGTGTGTGTATCTCCAATTATCTCAACAGCTTTATTAGATGCTCTATTTTTTCCCTTCTTTTTCTTAATTATATTTTTAGTACATAGGGGAGTTTGCATTTTTGTCCCAAAGGTTGGGACAAAATAAAGCAATCCGCAGTCTTATCTACTTCTCATATGCTATCCCCATCATGCTTTCCTGCCCCATTTTTGGTATTTGTTCTCTAGTTACATTGTCTCTCCCAGCATCTCTCTACTTTAATAGATGAATTTAGAGTGTTTCAGAAATGAGGCTACTTTGATGGCCATTTTTCCAGGACTCTCCTCTGTTTATTCTTTCTTGACTAATTTCTGTCTTTCTTTCTTTTTTGGCTTCTCTAAATCAGCATTTCTCAAAGGGATCGGTTTGGGAATGTGTGGAGATGTTTTGGTTGTCACGGTTATTGAGGAGCCCGACAGGTGTTTAGTAGGCCAAGGCCAAGGGTGCTTGACGGCCTGAAAGGCTGTAAGAAGCTGTCCCATGTCCCACGTTTGTCCATTTCCATGACTTTTGAATGTTCTATTGAATATTCATAGAAAAAAATGATAATTTTTAAGCTTATAGTCTTTAACTCTGTATAATATATAAATTCAAAGTATTTTTTTGTACCGTTTCATTTCAATATGTGCTGAATTTCCAAGAATGCAACGACCACGTAATTTGAAAGAAACTGTACTCTGTTGGGTTTGGAACTGTGCTGAGAGTGTTTCATCATTTGAGACACTTGTGTCACTGGGGGCGATGCCACTCCTGGTGTTTGTGTAGCCAGTGTGACCAGCGTCTAGTCAGGACTGCCGTGGTGCCGCACTCACAACAATTCTTCATGCGAATGCATCTGACTCCCTTGTTTTGTTTCACATTTGCATATCGAAATGTGTATTATTTTATAATAAATTATTTAATTGTATTTACTCTTATTTCTCCTTTTAGTTCTCTTTTAACTGGGGCATATTATTGTTATTTTTTAAGATTTTATTTATTTTAGACAGAGAGAGCCTGCGAGCAGGGTGGAGGCACAAAGGGAAAGGGAGAGAGAGAATCTTCAAGCAGACTTGCTGCTGAACGCAGAGTCTGATGTGGGGCTCAGTCCCAGGACCCTGAGATCCTGACCTGAGCCAAAAATAAGAGCTGGCCACGCAACAGTCTGAGCCACCCAGGTCTCCCAACTGGGACTTCTCTCAATTTAAAAAAATGATGGGTGAAATTCCATTTCAGGAGAGTGAATATTACAAAATATGTGCGTCCATGCACAGCAGGCAGGAAGTCTGCTAGTATTGGGAACTAGGGATTTGGATGGTCCTAAAGCCAAAGAACAATAAGGAGGTGGTACCCTTGGACCACAGCATCGGCACCCACAGATGTGATGACCTGAAGGTAGGGACCGCACACCACCCTTAGGGGAAGCTTCCTGTCCCTCTTCTTGTCAGAGGCAAAGCCCTTTAAAGAGTGATGCTCACGGGGAACCTGGCTCTCAACCCACTGCCTGTAGTGGAGTGAAGAAAAACGAAATGATGACATGGAAAATGTTAAGGAGCAATTGAAAACCAAAGAAGCATAGATTACCCACCAGCTGGACAATCACTGGCCAAATGATGTCATGTCCTTATTGATGGAATGCCGTAAACCAGACTTGGTTAACCCAGGAAAGCTAACAGTCTTTATCAAACCCCTGGTTGTACATGGCATGTGTTAGATACTGTATACGAAAAATGAAATGGACAAAATTACCTTTGTACCAGCTCTTCAACAGCCACATTTCTGCATGGTTTGAATGTGACAGTGTTTAGCTAATAATATGACTGCTTCTTGCTCTGTAATTCTAGATTGTGTGAGAGCGAAACTTAGCAACACCAAGCTAACTTGATTTCAGCTCCTTTTGTTGGCTGATGTTGCTCAGTGTCACTTACCCCCCTGGGTCCCATATATATATATATATATATATTTTTTTTTTTTCAGCCAACCCAGTGAGGTAATGGGTGTGCTGGACTGAGTAAGAAAAATGCTGTAAGATTTCAGTTACGAGTGGCTCATGAGTAGAGTGTGATGTTGTTGGTAAGTGGTGACACCAGTGATGGATTACCAGTTTGCATTTCCTGTGTGATGCCAGTTGGTGGATCCCAAAGGACAGCCTGTTTTCAACAGGATTTTGCCCTTGGTAGCAGCACAGTCCATTCACTTTATGATCTCCTCATAGTCTCCTGACAGCTAAAATTTATAGGACCCAAACTCCTTGAAATACATGGCAAACTTACATTCATAAAAATTTTTCCAGTACTTCAATGGTTTTTTGTAATGCAATAGTCCTCCATTCTTAGAATGACATTTTTAATTATATTATGTGGGATATCACATACTGTGTTGTGTGTGTGTGTGTGTGTGTGTGTGTGTGTGTGTGTGTGTATTCAGGACCATTAGCCTCTTGAGGAAAGGAGTTTATTTCTGTATCCCCATCACTTGGCATTGTAGATGTTCACTAAGTGTTTGTAGAATTGAATTAAATGTAGAATTAATTTGTAAATTGAAACAGTCTATAGAAAACATCAGCAATGTGGGTGGAGAGAGTACCTCGAGCCAATTATCCATTTAACAAGTGTCTATTTAAGACTGGCTTCTGTCTTGTTTAATTCACTTTCATCTGGAGGCTCTTGGAGGCAGCTGCCAAAATGTACCCTAACTAATGCAGATTGTACATATCAAACATTCCAGTCCTATGTGTTAATTTCTTAGGCTGTAACAATTATCCAGTAACATAAGGAATTTATGTATTATCCCCAAATTGCCTTGAGTGAGAGATTTACCTAAGTCTCTCATGACAGGGTGAACTTGGACAAATCCAGGTCCCCGCTCTTCCTTCCTTCCCTTAGAAAGAGAAATTTCTGCCTCCTCTTATTATCAACCTCTCTCTCAGGTCTCACTCCCTTGTCTTCTCAAGTCTGCATCTAGATCTCTGGCTCCCCCAGATACCTCCTCCTGCTGCTAGCCCCACCCTCCGGGGCTGAGAAAAGACCCAAGAAACCCTTGGGTCCCAGAGGGTCATGTCTACTTCTCTGCGATACAAACTGAAAAGTCCAGTTAAAGCTTCCAACTCTTGATTTTGGCTCAGGTCATGACCTCAGGGTCCCGAGATGCAGCCCTGCACCAGGCTCTGGGCTCAGCGTGGAGTCTGCTTGCCCCTCTCCCTCTCCCTCTGCTCCTCTCATGCGTTCTGTCTCCCTCTCTCTGTAAAACAGATAAATAAAATCTTTAAAAATAAGTAAGTAAAAATAAATAAGTAAAATAAATAAATAAAATGTCTGCCTTCAAAAGTCATCACTTTTTGGTCTTGGTAGAAAAACCAGCTATAAATACAATATCCAATGAACCTGATACTATATGAAATTCATGTCACCTACAGCTGAAGTATTTCTAGCTTTTTTGAGCCACCCTAACCTTTAATCCTAAAATGTAAATGGCTAAATCTCCCAGCTAACACTGAAATGGGGGACTGTCTGCCCCACTGCCTGCCCCAGTATTGACAGGCTTGTGTGTTTCAAAGTGCATTGGGCTGGTTTCTTGTTTCCCTTTACTTCACCTCACCCGTGACTCAGTCCTGTGTGGGTTTTCTCTTGGAATGCAAGACCACATCTTTAAACTATCAGACAGTAATGTTCTTAACGGTCCAGGGGCAGTCTGCCTGCCTGCCTTTTTCTTTTCTTTTCTTTTTCTTTTCTTTTCTTTTCTTTTCTTTTTTCTTTTCTTTTCCTTTCTTTTCTTTCCTTTTCTTTTCCTTTTCCTTTTCCCTTTCCTTTCCTTTCTCTTTCTTTTCTTTTTTCTTTCTTCCTTCCTTCCTTTCCTTCCTTCCTTCCTTCCTTCCTCTCTCTCTGTCTCTCTCTCTCTCTCTTTCTTCCTCTCAGATTTATGTATTTATTTGAGAGAGAGAAGCAGAGAGAGCACGAGCAGAGAGAAAGGCAGAGAGAGGCAGGAAGCAGACTCCCTGCTGAGCAGGGAGCCCCCTCGAAGCCCAGATCCCAGGACCCTGTGATCATGACCTGAGCCAAAGACAGATGATTAACCAACTGAGCCACCCAGGTGCCCCAAGGGGCAGTCTTTCTTAGTCGCCCTACCATCCATATCAGGGCCTGAAGCAAAAGGAAAGCATAGAGTAATGCCGATCCTGTCCTTACTTAAAACTTTGATATTTTGCTCTTCATGGAATTTTTTTGCATTGACTTCAGTTTTTAAAAATATTACACTACAATTTTATTTATCTTGATTACTGACCATTTTGGTGACCCTTTAAATTTCACACCTGAGGGGTGCCTGACTGCCTCAGTCAGAAGAGCGTGCGACTCTTGATCTTAGGGTTGTGAGTTCAAGCCCCATGTCAGGGATAGAGATGACTTCAAACAAACAAACAAACAAACAGACATTATATTTCACACCTGCGGAAAGTGCCTCACGTGCCTCACCATCATTCTGGCCCTGCCAACCACCCATCATCTCAGGCCTTCAGTGCCCTCCTACCCCCGCATGCTCAACTTTATTGTACATTGAAGGGGAATGGGAGAGTGTATCAGGAATGACAGGGGGTCATTCAGTCGGTCTGAGGTGAACCTTAGGGATCTGATTTCTTAATCATCATCATTGTGATTCGCATTCCTTCCTCCAAAAAATTATGTTGACCTCCTAAACCCTGCTACCTATGGATGTAATCTCACCTGGAGATAGGGTCTTTGCAGGTGTAAACAAGACGTAAGTCAAAGTGAGGTCATACTGGAACAGCTGGGCCTATAACCCAGTAGGACCAGTGTCCTCATAAGGAGAGGAGGAGAGCCCCACACACAAACAAATGCACGGAGAACAGCACGATCAGCCAGGGAGGAAGGCCACGTGATAATGGAGGCAGAGATGGGAGTCATCAGCTACAGGCCAAGGAACACAAAGATTCCTGGTGACGACCAGAGGCTGGAAGAAAGAGCATGGTCCCACTGATACCTTCATGTCAGACTTCCTTCCCCCAGACTGTGGGAAAATATATTTCTATTGTTTGAAGCCACTCAGGGTGTGGGACTTTGTTATGGGAGCCTTAGAAATTGCATACAATCCCCTACCTCCATCAGCAATGCTGATGGAAGTGGTCCATACACTAGAGCTTGACATAACTCAGCATGTTTGTCCTAGTCTGTCTCTGCAAATGCGTCATTCTCATTTTATTAATTAAGCAGAGAAATTTAATATTCCCTGTCTTATTTCTCTACCTGAGCATAACTGTGGCTCTGGGACCATAAGTCAGGCCATAACCCAAGACCTATTTTTCCCAATAAAATGGCTTCAGGAAAATCTATACATGAGCTCGGTTGAGATTTTTTTTTTAAAGATTTTATTTATTCATTTGAGACAGAGAGAGAAGAGAGCATGAGAAGGGGAAGAGGCAGAGGAAGAGGGAGAAGCAGACTCCCCTGAGCCAGAAGCCTGATGTGGGACTGGATCCCAGGACCCTGGGATCAGGACTTGAGCCAAAGGCAGATGCTGAACCATCTGAGCCACCCAGGCGTCCTGGGCTGGATTGAGATTTGAACACCAGTCCTCCCATCTCTTTAGTTTGTTTCCTTTCTGCTACACCAGACTGTCTTGCTTTCCCTCATCTGTACGAGAGACCTCCCTGAAAGCATGCTAGAAGGATTTGTACTGTTCAGAAATAATTTTCAGGGCGCCTGGGTGGCGCAGTTGGTTAAGCAACTGCCTTCGGCTCAGGTCATGATCCCGGAGTCCCGGGATCGAGTCCCACATCGGGCTCCCAGCTCCATGGGGAGTCCGCTTCTCACTCTGACCTTCTCCCTTCTCATGCTCTCTCTCACTCTCTCTCTTTCCTAATAAATAAATAAATAAAATCTTTAAAAAAAAA
>CM052815.1:87277022-87312577 GCA_028533885.1 Nasua narica | reverse complement strand
ATTAAGCATTTTTCTTTTCATAAATTTCTGGGAAATAAGGCATTCACAGAGGTTGGTTGGTATCATGTAAATAGGTAGCTTTCCCCTGCAGATTTCTGTAAGTTGGGCTGCAGAGGTTTGCACAAGGCAGAAGTGAAGACACATTGGCACAAGGATGTGGGTTGAGGTACAACTAGTGAACACCATCACTTGTGTCTCCACATTCACATGCTGGGGATCAGGGAAGAGTTAAAGGCAGCAGGGAACGCAGCTTCCCTCAGCTGAGCACACTGTACGAACTCACATTCATAGAGGGGTCAGGAAGGTGGGCTCCTGCTTTTTCTCAGCCTTCCATGGAACACCAGGAAAACATTATACAACGTTCTCTTTTCCTCCTCCAGAAGAATGAAGAAGAAAAATCATATTGAGGTCAGGCACCTTTGTCTTCAATCCCAAACCATTTATCCATCCCAAAATCATTGCTATAATTCGGGAACTGTGATCAGGATATAAAGATGAGAACATAAAGTCCCTTCTCTCATGTTTCTGACACCCAAGTGGGGGAAATAACCACACACACAACTAGCAAAATTGATATTCGCAGTAACAGAGGTGTGAGAAAAATGTGGTGGGCAGTAGCCTGGAGGAGGTACCAGGCGAGGCATCGCGAAAGGGGTGACTTTCGTTTTTTTTTTGTTTTGTTTTATTAACATATAATGTATTATTTGTTTCAGGGGTACAGGTCTGTGAATCGTCAGTCTTACACAATTCACTGCACTCACCAGAGCCCATACCTTCCCCAATGTCCATCATCTCCCAGCCGCTCTATCCCTCCCCCCCACCCCCCAGAAACCCTGTTTGTTTCCTGAGATTAAGAGTCTGTTCTGGTTTGTCTCTCTCCCTGGTCCCATCTTGTTTTATTTTTCCCTCCCTATCCCCCCACAACCCCCCGCCCTGCCTCTCAAATTCTTCATATCAGAGAAATCATGATAATTGTCTTTCCCTGAATGACTTATTTCTATTAGCCTAATACCCTCTAGTTCCATCCACGTTGTTGCAAATGGCAAGATTTGGGGGCTTTTGATGGCTGCATGGTATTCCGTTGTATATATATATATATACCACATCTTCTTTATCCATTCATCTGTTGATGGACATCTAGGTTCTTTCCATAGTTTGGCTATTGTGGACATTGCTGCTATAAACATTCGGGTACATGTGCCCCTTTGGATCACTACATTTGTATCTTTAGGGTAAATAAAAGGTGTGACTTTTGAATGAAAACCTGAAAATGAGTAAGATTCTGAAGGACCCAGAAGTTGAGGGATGGGAGGAAACAAAGGAGCTTTAAAGCAGGACTGTCCGATAGAACTTTCTCTGATGATGAAATGTTCTTTATTGGCACTATTCAGTGCATATGAGCAGGGCACACTTGAAAATGTGGACAGTGGGACCAAGGAGCTGCATGCTTCATTTTATTAGTCTTAATTAGTTTATAATTAACTTCAAATTACTAGTGGCTACCTTACTGAACAAAACAGCTTTAGATAATAGAAATGGTGTTGCAAAAGCCCAGAAATCTGAAAGCATGGCTCATTGCCACAGAGTAGCAGGTGTTTAAGGGGACGGGTTCTTGAATTTCAACAGGAATGGGGGAAAGTGGGAGGTGATGCAGCTGGAAACATTGACTGGGGTTCATTACAAATGGCCTTATGTACCAGTGACATATCAAAGATGTTAGACTTTATCCTTCAGGTCACTGATATCCTAGAACCATTTTTGAACAGGAAAATGATATGGTACAATCTCATTTTAAATAATTGCCCGGCTTTGATTGGCATTTACACTTACTTAGTATTCAGAATCATACTGACTAGTGTAGACTAAGTGGGGTTTGGGGCACACTGGCACTGTGGGCATTTCTCATCACCCTCCAGGACAGATCTGGGATTTCAAAAAGAATAGTGCAATCTATAAATAATATTTTTGCTCCCTGCTATTTCGCCCGGCATTCTTGTAGGCTCTTAAACAATTACAGTATGTGGTAAAAATCTTATTGAAGTGTTTTCCTGGGATATAAATCTCTTAACAACATAGTGGGAATTGATTTCTTAGTTCAGGGACCTGTTCTACCCTGGGTTTCATCTCGAACCCTTACACAGAACCTGGCACCCAAGTACTCGTGGTCTTAATACTAACTGTGGGTTGTTTTGTGGATTATGGAGAGAATATTTTAAATTAGTAACCAGTCTTCTCCCTTCCAAAGTTAGTCTCCTATTGGCCTTATCTTGGCTAGATTTTCTAGCTCTCTGCTTAGAAGAATGAGTTATGGGCATAAAATGAAGTAGCGAACGTGGCTTGGAATTAATTTGTCACCAGTAAAAGCTTTATGGCGCTGCCCGAGGCAGGCTATTCCAGACTGCTCCAGATCCCCGTCTGTCACCTCCAGGGACACACACGCTGGTCCTTTCTGCAACATCCTCTGCTCCAGCTTCTGGAGATACGGAACGGTACTCACATGGCTGTTCCAAGAATGATACACGATAACACACCAAGAGTTAGTTCCGTTCCTGGTCCGTGCTAAATACTTAATACATGCTACCCATTGTTCTTATAAATTCAAGTTTTCTTTGCTGCCCTCTCTGCTCATGGCTTCCAAGGTTCCTAAGAGAAATCTTGGGTTGGTCATGACATCCGGGCCGTCCTCTCTTTGTGTTACAGGTGAAGTACATGAGCGTGAAGCCCAGCAAACACACCTCAGTTTAGGTTTAAAGGAAGAGCCTTCTGACAATGATGATTTTTACATGTTTAAATTACTTTCTGAGAAACAACACAGTCACTCCTTCCCACAACAAACTTTAAAAATGAAATGATATAGGGGCGTCTGGGTGGCTCGATTGGTTAAGCATCCTACTCTTGATTTTGGCTCAGCTCATGATCTCAGGGTATTGAGATGGAGCCCCACGTTGGGCTCCTCTCTGGGCATGGAGCCTGCTTAAGCCTCTCTCTCTCCCTCTGCTGATATGTATCAGTCCTCTACTTCAGTCCCCCTCCACGCGCTCACACAGGTGCATTTTCTCTCTCTCAAAAAAAAAAAAAAAAGAGTGCCATGTGATCTCTGGAGTTTTCTTTAGGGACAGGAGGGGTTCCTGGCTGGTTGGTTTGTGTGTAGATAGACAGGCTGCACGTGGTGAGGGGGGACGCCCTGCGTCTGGGTTCCCGCTCTGCTGCCGGTTGGATTTGATGCCTCACCTAACAAGCAAGTGAAGCAAGCTGAAATATTTTTGTGAATCCTTTAGAGAGTAAAATTAGTGAACTGATAATGAATTTCATGTGTTTCGAAGGTAAGGAGGATGAAGGTGTCAACCTTGAAACTGAGCTTTCTGCTCAGGCCATGTGGTATCATTCACGGAGATCAAATATGCTTTATTCATTCTCGACAAAGAGTTCATGAGTGCCCGCTAATTTCCTGTTCCTGCTCTGATGAAGATAAAGCAGCAGGGAGTGTTTCAGAGACCTCACTGTCATTAACCTTGCAGGCAAGGTAGGAAAACACATCATAGATGAGCTCAGTTTGGGACATACCGAGGTAAAGGTTTCTGTTTGGTCTCAACATGGAAATGTCCAGATGGTTTAAAGTTGGAAGAGAGATCTGGCTTGTAAACAGAGACTGGGAAGTTTCAGCATATGAGTGGTTGCTGAGGTGGCAGAGGAGAGATTCCCCAGGGAGACAACAGAAGGATAGAACCCTGAAGAACACCAGGATGTGGAAGAAGAGAAGTTTCCTGAGGAAATGAGGGAACATAAAGCCAGAGAAGTTGATGTAAAGTCAGGAGTGCAGGGTACCCTAAAGGTCTACTGAAGAGGGGATTTTAAAGGAGAGAGTAGCCAATGGCATCAGTCAAGGACAGGGGAATTGTGGGGTTGCTCAGTTGGAAAGGGAGGAAGCCAGGCTGCACAGGGAGGAGGGGTGGCTAGGAAGTAAGTCAGAGGAAACCAGACATGTAGACATCTCTCCCAGAAAATATGGTTTTGAAGAGGAGAAAACAGGGTGGTTAGATACACAAGAACATTTAAATGTCTGAGGAGAATAAGTGAGAAGAGAGAAATGATAGTACAGGTTAGAAAAAGGAATCACTATCGCTGATGGGCAAAGATTCAGAGAAGGACAGGTTTCTGAGCAGAGACTGAGGGACCAGCCCTGGACATGGTCAAAGAAACATGCTTATTGTAAGAGAAGAGAAAGAGGAAGGAGGAAAGTTTCATGTATGGCAGAGCACGAAAGACAAACCTGGAGAGGTAGGAAGAGGACCGTCTACTCCGTGCTCTGTGTGGACTTTCTCTCGCAGGAGATGTGGATCCTCTGAAGGTTTTGCAGCAGGGAGGTGCATGGGCAGATTTGTCTTTTACTTGTATTAATCTGTCAGCAGAATGAGGACTGCGTTTGAGAGAATCAACACTTGAAATGGGCTGACAGATTCTGGAGGACTCCGTAGTAATCAGAGATCAACACTTGAAATGGGCTGATAGATTCGGGAGGACTCCATGGTAATCGGAGATCAACACTTGAAATGGGCTGACAGATTCGGGAGGACTCCGTGGTAATCGGAGAGTTGCAAAGATCCTGAACCATGGTGTCACAGTAGGGGATAGCAAAGTGTGTTCGGAATCCACGGGAAATTGGCCAAAGTCAATGATTAATGGGGTGTCACGAGTGGAAGAGAAGGAAATCAAGAATGATCCTCAAATATCTGGCAGGTTCATGATAGAGTCATTCACAAATGACAGAGATTTCACTAAGAGAAGATATAGGGAGACAGTGAATTGCATGGAGGACACAGTGAATGATGTGTGCATAAAATAGCCAGTGGAGATGTCCAGGGGACGGATGGATGAAACCAAGTCTCAGGAGAGGGAACTGAGCTGGAGGCATGTTTGCTCACAGTAATACTAGCTAATATTTATTTAGACTTGACTCTGGGGTGTTTTACTCTGTCTTATTCTTCCATCAAGTCTGCAAGGCTGCTATTAGGATTCCCACTCTATAGGTAAGGTAAGGCCCCTTTTCTTTAATCACGGAGGTAGTAAGTGGCAGAATCATGATTCAAGACCTGGAGAAGTCATTAGTGCCCAGGTACTAAGTGAAGCCACAGGCGTCCAGAAGATTGCCCGAGGAGCGTGTGTAGGATATGTGAAGGGGGCAAGCGTTCCTGTGTGGGCAATAAATTTCAGAGCTGGTGGAAGACGAGACGAAGCCAGTAGCCAAGAAAGATGGCCTGTTTACTGGAATATGGCAGACAGTTTCGTACCCTGCTCTGTTTGCTACACAACCATCCAAAGTCAAAGTTCCAAGGTACAGACGCTCTGCACAGATCCAAACTGCAGCCAAAGTAAATTTTACACGTTAATTAAAGTTTGGGCACACAACTGGGAAGATAACAAGAGACACCTTTGCCTCAGAGAACCCGTGGAGAACGAGAGTTCTTCCCTGCCTGCTTCTGGGCCTTGGAGGGTGGCCTCTGGCTCACGGAGTCCTGCCACAGCGCCGGGCTCCAGGCTCTGGGGGGTCTCTGCCCATCCCAGCGCTGCCGCCCCGGACTCCGAATTCCGTCCTCGGGTCTGTCGCAGCAGGAAAGACACCTGTCCTGTAACTGCTGCCTGGGCAGCTGGAGCCACAAGGGACGACTCAGCCATTCTTTCCAGTGACTTCCGTCGCCAATGCATTAGTCTTTCCTTGTAATTAGAAAGGTTATTGCTGTTATGTCTCCCGCTCTGTAAGATTATTCGCTGCCGTCCCTGAATTCTAATCGGTTGTCGGGAACAGCGTTGTAAGCAGCCCTCCGCTGCCCTTGCCTCGCGAGAGGACCACAGTGCACCCGGTGAATATGAATGAGCTGGAGCTCTAGTGCATCTCCTCCGGGTAAGTGGGGATTCGTGCCAAATGACAATGCAAGAAGTGCTGGGGATACAGCAGAATTCGAGTCTGGTCCTCCCTGACCATTGTCTCCAGGCTGATTGATAGTGTGACCAGCAAAGCAGCCCCGTGGTTTCACGAAACCGGTTCAAGACCCAGACAGCTCCAAACCTTGTGACGCTGAGTTCCGTGGACCTGGAATGGCTTCATCAGTCACACATGCTTGTTTCCAGCAGCTCTCAGCAAAGGAGAAGACGGGGGGGAAAGACATTGTAAGCCTCTAGGCTGTGCTGTGTCTGAAAATGGCAGCAGTATCTTTTTGAAATGTACACAGTCATAGGCATGAACCACCAAACATTAAAAAAAAAAAAAAGACGACAGGGTACTTGTGTTTCCTTTTTTATTCCTGAACAAGGTAGACTTTTTATTTCAGTGTGATCTGTCTCCCCCACCCTTTTGTGATGAAGCAGAGAAAAAGAGATCTTCTTCTTAAGTCTCCCCGCACAAGCTGGGCCCTGTGGCCTGCACATGGTGTGTGTTCGAGCTAGTGCGGCGGCGGAGCTCCAGAAAAGCAGGTGGTGCGGTCCCACTGGCGTCGAGCTGGTTGCAGCTGCACGATTCAGCCACAGCTGTGGTGCCTGTGAAAGGGCCGGCAGCCATCACTTAAATGGGGTTTAACTGATTGGCAAGTCGAAAATCTTTTAGGACAGAGTGAATTTTATGACAAGATCGGTATCCAATTGTACTTTTACTTTATTGGTACATCAAATGGAATGCCACTAAGGCAGACATATTTAACTCAGGTAAACTTTGAAGAGCGTCTCTCCTCTTCGTATTGGTGTCAACCGAAACATATTAAAGGGAGAAAGATGGAAAAATTAGTCCTGACTGAGCCTTCTAGCCTAGACATCTCCCACCTTCTCTCCTCAGAACATTCAAATGACCACAACCATCAATCCCACCCACTCAGGGACCCATTTCTGAACTTTTAAACCTTAGGCTATCTACCACCCTTTCCTGAGTATCAAACCTCTTAAGAAATTTAAATTTTCTTCCCCTGTGGTTTGTGTTTACTTGTATCAATGTACATAGTATTTTCAAGAGAAATTGTAGAGCAGATTGTGTAAATGGGCACATGTATATACACAAAACATAGGTATGTGTGCATGTATATGTAGACTAAACACATAAGGACTTACAGAAAAACACATTTAATATTAAAAGACATTAGAGCTTACTGGTTCTGTTCATTGTGCCACTGGAAGGTTAGAATGGTAATGTTATCTTGAATTAGCTGATTGGAGACTGCTTAGCCTATGTCTGTATGATACAAAAATAATCAGTTCAGAAAGACAAAAAATGTATGTATTACCTTGTTGTGTTTATTTTATTTATTATTTATTTTTATTTTATTTTTTACCTTGTATTTATTTATAACAAAAAATAATTTTTGTTTGGTTCTACTTTTTACTCTTCAACTGTTCAATATCTTAAAGTAATTCAGTTTTTAAAAAGATTTTGTTTATTTATTCATGAGAGACAGAGAGAGAAGGAGGCAGAGGGAGATGTGGGACTTGATCCCAGGACCTGGGATCACAACTTGAGCCAAAGGCAGATGCTTGACGGACTGAGCCACCCAGGCGCCCCCTTAAAGTAATTTCAAGTAAAAATGAGTTATGTTATGGTTCAGGGCTCAATAAACCTAAGGAGAGTGGCAGTCCCCTGTGGACCTACACAAAGGGGCCAGTAACACATCATGTTATTGTGCCCAACTTACTAACATATCCCTCTGAGAAATTTGTGTCCCAGAAAGAAAGGAGAGAGATGTGAAAGGAAAGAAATGATGGGTTTATTTAGAATGATAAGAGTGGGCATGTGGGGAAAAAATCAAGCTGAACGGTATTCTTCATTATTTAATAATTATTGATTGAGTTCCTCTTATAGGCCAGGCCCTGTAGGATACAGAGATAGACTAAGACTTGCCCCTGCCTTCCAGGAGCTCCCCTGTGTGCACAACTAGCTGGGAACTAACTGGAAATAGACAAGAGGCTGCCAAACCCCCAAGAACTTGAACTAGGATTTATAATAGGACAAGACCTGGGAAGATTTTGTGTCAGCGGCCACCCGCGTAGACCGTAGGCACCAGAGCAAGTGTGGGGAGATGAGGAATGGAGCGGTGAGGACGACCTCCCTGACTTGGAGAATGGACACCATTTGGACAGAGAAGAGAGGGAAGGTCATCTGAAGTGAGGGAAAAGCAGTGGCGAGGACACTGAGCGGGAACGAGCGTTGTTTGGAGGACAGGGAGGAGGTGAATGGGGCTGAAACGGAGGACGAGGACTCAGATGAGGTTGGCTGCCCTGAGTGGTCCCGAAAGCGAGGCCTCGGTGTGGGGCCCAGGCGTGCAGACGTGAACGTGCTCAGTGGGCAACACCTGGCTTGGATCCCAACGGAGCCTCCGCGACTGCTCTGCGCTCTTTTCCGCTTTGTGAAAACTACACTGCTTTTGTACTTCCAAGTCATGGTTTCAAATTAAAGGAGAGAAGGCATTAAACAATTAAATCAACCATGTTTACTTAGCTACAAGGGGGGAAACCTCTTACAGCAATGGCTGGTAATGTGGATTTTTTTTTAAAGATCTTTTTAAATATATTATTTATTTATTTGACAGAGAGAGACAGAGATCACAAGTAGGCAGAGAGGCAGGCAGAGAGAGAGGAGGAAGCAGGCTCCCCGCTGAGCAGAGAGCCCAATGCGGAGCTCGATCCCAGGACCCCAAGATCATGACCTGAGCCGAAGGCAGAGGCTTGAACCCACAGAGCCACCCAGGTGCCCCTGGTAATGTGGATTTTAATGAAATTCTCTCTCTCTTGTCTTCATGAATCCCTGTTTTTATAAATAGGTGGGCACAACTCAACCTGAGAATAATTATGGGCCTCTGTGGGAACAGCGGAGAGTTGCCATTTGATGACCTTGCCACCCACTCCAACTCTCCACTCTTCTAATAATGGCTTCTGGGCCCCTCCACACAGGCCTGTCTCAGGACAGAAAGAAAACAGAGATGACATAGTAGAGTTTGAGCAGAGACCTGAGCTTCCTGAAAGCAGTACTCCAGGCAGGTCCAAGAAGGTGAGTTTGAGCACTCTCTTTTATTATCCAAACTAGCAATGTGGTTGTTGTGGAGGGAGGCCTCTTGAGGGCTGGACAGTCTCCTGACAGCCGGGAAAACAGTTACTTTTCCACTAATGCGTTGTTGTGTTTTCTCATTTAATTCTTGTACTTTACACAAGTTCTTTGGCTTAAAATATAAAAGTTGGATTAAACCCAATTTGGTAGAATTATGCCATATTGCTTCGATTGTTGGTTGATAATAAGGATGTTAACATTACTGATAGCTACTTTTTATCGAAAGTCTATCAAGGTCCAACTGCTCCAAGCACTTTAGAAGCATGATCTCATTTAACACTCACAGCCAAGCTAGGAAACCATACTCTTTCTTTCTTTCTTTCTTTCTTTCTTTCTTTTCTTTTTTAATGCTCTTTCATTTTACATACAGAGAACTAACGTTGAGAGAAGTTACAAATACGCGGTCACCACTCAGGACGCTAGTTGGGGGCCATGAAAACGACAGTCTTAATAATCTTAATAACCAATGGGAAACATTACTATTGTTTTGTGGCCTTTAAAAAAATGTCTCTCAAAAGATTAAGAACTCTATAACTTCTGTTATAAGTGTACAGGGTAACGAAAAAGAGTAAAACGAATATTTTTTTTACTACACTATAACAGAATTAAAGTTTGTGATTTCTTCAGAAAAAAAGTATCAAGACTAGTTTGGACAGTGATTGCCTCCTTCCTGTCCTATAACTTATGACTCATAATCTTTTCATTTTTTTAACGAAATAAGCAAGCGTGTGTAAGCTTGCGGTGGGAGGTGGGAGGGAGAGGCAGAGGAAGAGAGAGAATCTTAAGCAGGAACCCAGCGAGGAGTCCAACATCGGACTTGATCTCATCAAGCTGAGGTCATAACCTAAGCTGAAATCAAGATTCAGGGGCCTAACTGAGTGAGCCACCCAGGTGCCCCAATATATGCTCTTTTCTATGTTTGGGTGAACGCCCAACATTTCATCTTTTGTTCCTTTAATGATGTGAAATATCTCTGGATGTTCTTTAAATGTGAAGTTAATTGCTGACACCACTTTTTCTGGGACATCTTCATCTTTTTCATCACAACCGCTTTCCTTGTTTCTGCCTATACGTTCACCTTCATTGGGTTCCTCTGGCTGTGTACCCAGAGCATTTTGAAAAGTGAGTGTGGGTATTCCCAGGGTCGGCTGTTTCTTCTACCAACTCCAGTTATGCTCAGTTCCACTTTGACCTCCAGGGATATCACTTTGGTCTACTTGCTGCACTTTCATCTTTGTTAGTCAGTTTCCTCTTCTGATTATTCATTTTTATAAAATTCATGTTAGTTTATCACTGGAGCACAAGAAAGCAACACAACTACATTCTTTGCTGACTGTGGTAAATGGAATAAGAGATGCATAGTGACCAATCAGTCATCCACAGGCTTTAAGAGAAGTGAGAGTCATTGATCATGATGCCCATTTGTTATTTATGAAGTGATTTATGGACTGAGAAGCTAACAGGGAAGTTTAAGTTATACAATTACTCACAGTCAATATAGTATCATAACTTAAATCTGATTCATGTTATTACAGGAGTAGGATTATTTAACTAAATTGTGGTAACTGAAATTCATGCATGTTAGAACTGTGCCAAGTAAGGACTTACTACCGTTGCTTATGTTGATAAAGCTGATGGTGACAGAGCCAAGACATGAATTCAAGTCTGCTTAGCTCCTAAGTCCACTTCGACCAACACCCTGCCATTGATTTAGGATGTATGTCTCCCAAGAGAGAGTAAAGATTTCATTTCTCTGGAGGTAGTAGCATAGGTGAAAAAGAGATGGAGGGAGGGAAAATAAAGGAAGAAAGAAGGAAGGGGTCAGAAGGGAGAACAGCAAATGGGGAGGGAAAGGGAGCAAAGTGGGAAGGAGGGAAAAGGACAGCAAGGAAGGGAAGGAGAAAGCAAGCCAGAGAGGATGCAGGAACAAGAGAACAGACAGAACAGGCAAAAGCTAAGGGGTGTGACAAAAAAGAAAAGAAAAAGGAACTAGAAGAGAACAGAGTTCAGTTTCCCAGCACAGTGACTCAGTGGTCAGTGTGAAATATCAGAATATGTGATTGCTATGTATGTACTATTCCCTGCCCTCCTCTCTTGCCTAAATTCTGAGTTCCTTAATGACTAAAATGGCATCATTTTCATTTTTCATTTCCTTGTGTCTAGAGCACTACCCAACTCAACAATGCATATTATTGAATGAGCTGCAAAAATATCCTACTGCCAACAGGGCATTCTAAATGGTCCTGTGCTATTTAATAACTGATGTAAGGATGAAAGTACATAGTATAAAATAATCATCTTGTCCATTTATCAAAATAAAGTCTACATGATTAAAGAGGCAAATATAGGGGCACCTGGGTGGCTCAGTGGGCTAAAGCCTCTGCCTTCAGCTCAGGTCATGATCTCAGGATCCTGGGATTGATCCCCGCATTGGGCTCTCTGCTCAGCGGGGAGCCTGCTTCCCCTTCTCTCCCTGCCTTCCTCTTTGCCTACTTGTGATCTCTCTCTCTCTGTCAAATAAATAAAATCTTTAAAAAAAATAAAAATAAAGAGGCAAATATAAAATTCTAATCAAAGAAAACCAACAGACAGGATTAAAAAAAATTATATCCATCTTTAAAAGAATGACAACTGTAAGAAGAAATAATTCAATTGTGAAAGTACCTAAAGCTCAAGTACAATAAAGAGTAACATAACTAAAATGCAAAAAAACCCAAAAGACTAAGAAAATATTTACAGCAAACATGAAGACTTGTAGAAATTGCCAAGAAAACTATCTAGACCCAAAGGGGAAATAAACAGGGACCTGAAAAGACCATTGACACAAGAGGAAAAACAATTGTTAAACAAACATGGAAAATAGTCTCTGAAACCAATTGGCAGAAACAGGGTGATTTCCACATGCTACATTAACAAGTATTTTAAGTGAAAATTCATAATCCTGATGGATATATTTTTAAACTGGTACCTGATATATTGCTAGGGAGAATTTAAATTTGTTCAGCCCTCTTAAGAGGTAATTTGGAAATGTATTCTATGAGATTTTAAAAAAAGTTCATACAACTTGACCTAGTAAAATTACTCATAGGAATATCTTAAGGAAAGAATAAGGTATATGAAAAACCCGTAAGAATGAATATTTCCAGGGCACCTGGGTGGATCAGTGGGTTAAGCCTCTGCCTTCAGCTCAGGTCATGATCTCAGGGACCTGGGATTGAGCCCCACATGGGGCTCTCTGCTCAGCGGGGAGCCTGCTTCCCCCTCTCTCTCTACCTGCCTCTCTGCCTACTTGTGGTCTCTCTCTCTCTCTCTGTGTCAAATAAAAAAGAAATCTTAAAAAATAAAGAATATTTCCATTGTGGTGTTATTTACAAAATGAAAATGGAAGTGACAGCTATATAATTTTATGAAATATTATATAGCCATTATAAAAACAAAATGTGATAAAAGAATAAAACAAAATAGAAAATTTTGTGAATGCCGTTCTAAATATGTATTCTAAATATATATGGCATGCTGAATAGGTAGGCATAGAAATAAAAACCAGAAGGCAATATGGCAAAATGAGAGCAGTTAGTTTGAGGTCAACTAAATTGAGATTTTTTTTCTTTTAAAGCTTCTATAATTTTCTTTTAGAGATTTGATTTATTGTTGAACGAGGAGAGAGAGCACAAATGGGAGGAGGAGCAGAGGGAGAGGGAGAAGCAGGGTCCCCGCTGAGCAGAGAGCCTGACATGGGGCTTGATCCCAGGACCCCAAGATCATGACCTGAGCTGAAGGCAGACATTTAACCGACTGAGCCACCCAGGCCTCCCAGCTCCCATAATTTTTATAATTATTTTGTGCAATGCCTTAAAAATGGTGTATTTTGACATCATACATCTTGGTGAGATCCGTCCTGCCAGAAGTTGACAATAACCTCTTCTTGAGTAAAATGAACTGAAAAACATCATCTAGCAAAAAACGTTGCTCAGGTAAAAGTGTAGCCATGGAGTACAATGCATAATAAAACCTTCTCCTTTCCTTTGCCTTACCATAATAATCTGAATACCAAAAAAAATAATCTAACCTAAGTTAGACCCCAGACAAAAACAAAGGAGACTCTGTTTTTGAAACTTCCTGAGGGGATGCAATATTTAACACACCCCAAAAGAACAGTATTTTTAATGACCATATTTAAGTCCTTTGAAGTCCCAGCTCCATGCCTTTCATCAGTGAGTTAATCCTTTCCAACAGTTTTATATCATTTTTGCCTCAAATTAAACTCTTTTGCTAACAACTACTCAAACTGTTTCCTCTGCATAATCATATATAAGTGCCAAATAAAAATGGTTGTATAGCTTGATGATACGATGCTCAAATCACCTACTTGCTGGCTTAGTAATTAATGGAAACGAAATGCATGGAACTACAACATAAAAATATTCTGAGACACCTTATGCTCACAATCAATTGTTTTATTATCCCCAGTGCCTTAGAGTTTCGTGTTATTAATACCAATATATTTTCATCAGTTGAATCAATAAGGACGTGCTCTAATGAATGTTTCATGCTCAGTCTTGAGGATAATAGAAAAACTGACAGACTGAGAAACGACGGGAGTTCCTTCTGCTCTAATCTAAGTCATTATGGTGGCTGCAGGCTCGTGTCCGGCAGCACTGTGCTCTCTTCACACCTCAATGGCATTTACTGTCCCTGCAACTTTGCAGACCCCCTCACGACGAGAGCCCAGCTTTTCCTGGGGGTTGGAAGGCTGGGCCCCATCAGGGGGTCCTGTAAACGTGCTCTTGGACCACACAAGAAGGAGACTCTGAGGGCAGCTCTTCTTATATGGAGAAGGGAAGATAACATCTCCTCCGGCAGCAGAGAGATGGGGGTCTCATGGCCTGGTTCCTGGGGAGATGGCTCAAGGACAGGTTCGGCCAAGCACCAGGAAGCCTGGTTTGTGGGCTGCCAGCTGGAGAAACAGAAAACTGCCCTGCAGAGCTCCATGATGAGGAAGGAAGGTAGAAGCTAGTTTATGAGCACATAGAAACAGTACTTAGCACTCTCCTAGAGAAGGCTTCCCAAAGGAAGGGAAAATAAATTGGGATCTTAAGAGTAAGAAGGAGTTGGCCAGAAGGGAAATTGGAGAAAAGGAAGGTCCAGGGAGAGTTGACACTGTGCAAGTCATCATACAGTGGTGGGCAAATAGACAGATTCTCTACCCATGCAGATACTAGCCAAGAGCATGTGGGGAAAAGAAGTGTGTGTGTGTGTGTGTATACAAGTTTATATATACATATTTAAGAAATATGTTATATATAAGAAATATACATATTTTTGATAAGTGCTATGATAAAAAAGAAAGCAGATATAGGGAAGAGAAGACGGGGACTGATATTTTAGGTAAAATTACCATGGAAGACAGCTCTGAGGAAGTGACATTTGAATGAAGCAAGAGGGTAAGACATGTGAATTGGCTTAGGAACTAATGAAAATGAAATGCATGGAAATACCACATTAAAATATTCCGGGTGAAGACTATTCCAAGATGAGAGAACAAGAAGTACTGTCCTGAGTCAGCAGCATGCTCGGCATGTTGGAGGAGTGGCATGAAGACCAGTGGTTGAGATGGGGGTAGGAAAGGCAGCCTGGGTCTGGATCTCAGAGACTCTGGTCTTACAGGCTTTGGTAAAAACTGTTTTGAAAGCTAGCTTTGGCTGCTGTGAGAAGCACAGTGTGTGGTGTGGGGACCGTATAGGAAAATGAGAAGGCGGGGTGGAGGTGGTCATCCAGCAGAGATGGTGGTGGTGTGGATTGAGGCGGCAGCAGGGAGGTCGGACTCTGGATGTATTCTGAAGGTGCCGATGGCGGATATGCTGGGAAGTGCAAGAGAAGGATGATGATGACAGGCCAACATTTGGAATCTAACCAACTGAGTGGACGGTGACCTCACTTGACTGAAATAAACACAGAAGGAAGAACAGGATCAGGAGCACTGGGAATCATGGGTTCAGTTTGGAAAGTGAAGTTGGAGATGCCGATTGGACCTCCAAGGTTCGGCTACTTTTGTAGGATATACACACTTGGAATTCAAGAGAAGAGTCAAGCGTTGAGTACACATTTGGAAGCTGTCAAAGTAAGAGTATTTAGAAAAATGTGTGTTATCAGTTAGGAAGTAAGAGCAGACAAAGAGAGACCCAAGGACTGAGCCCCAGCCCAGGCAACCACCCTGCAGGTTGGGAAGAGGAGAGGATTTTTAAGGAAGAAACATGGAAAGGTATAAAACCCAAAAGATCATGACCTAGAAACTGAACAAAGAAAGTGTAACTGAAAGGAGGAAATTTATCCATTGAGTCTCATGTCCCTACCATGGGTATTGACTATCGGATTTAGCCACATGGAGGTCTTTACTGATCTTTGAACTTGAGGTGAGGGGGTCGGGGGCAAAAGCTTGACTAGCCCAGAAACTTGGGAGGAAAGGAAATGGACGCACTAAATATACACCATCTGGTGAGAATTTTTGCAACAAAGAAGAGCAGAGAAATGAAGTAATAGCTAGAGGGATACGTTTGGTCCAGAAAAGATTTTTTGTTTTTTAATACAGGAAGTATCAAGAAATATTTTCTTGCTAGTAGGAAAGAATAGGTAGTCAGGGGAAATTGGTAGTCCAAAAGAGCGGGGGAGAGTTGAAGAAACCAAGCCTTGGTGAAGATGAAAGAGAATGGGATGCAGGCGCAGGAAGGCAGGCTGAGCCAAGACCTGGGCGAGGTGCGTTCTTGCGTCGTCCCTGGAGAAGAGGATGCAGCTGGGCGCGCATGCGCAGAGGTGGGCCGAGCCGAAGGCGGAGCTCTGACGGTGCCAGAAGTAGTTCCGTTTGTCTGGAGCCTGGAGTGTAAGGAGGACAGTTGGCGAATAATTGATGACACCTTCAGCTCGTCAGTCCAGGAGGAGTTGTGAGACACTGATTTTATCTGGTCACAGCTTGTACTTGAAAGAACTTCTTGAAGGGATTTCCCAGTGTGCTTCGTGCCAAAGTAGTAGACCTGGAATAATTGTATGTCCCCAACGTGCCTGCGTGAAATAATGATAATGCAGAACATGAGCCATGTGCCGGGCGTCCCTCTAAGCGTGTTGTGTGTATCAACCCACTGTACCCTTTATCCACGTCGGGGAGAGAAACACTGTTCTTCTTCTGCAAATGATCAAACTGAGACACAAGAAGAGTTCAATGACTTGCATAAGGTCTGGCAGCTGGCAAATAGACGGCAGAGCAGGGACTTCAACCGAGAGGTTCGGAGGCAAGAGCCCAGGCTCTCAGTCATTTGCTGGACAGCCCTCTGATCAGCAACCACTTCAAAGTCTACATTCTGTTAAGTTTCTTTTTTAAAAGTCATGTTCCTTCATAGTCATTCCTTTACTGTGGAACCTACACAAGGTTTGTGCTCATGGTGTGACTGGGAGACGGTCAAGAGCAGAGTGACCTGGAGGGAGTCTGCCTGGATGTGGGTGGTGCAGCTTCTTGGGGCTGGAGAAGAAGGACCTGATCGGGCCAATGTGTGGCCTGGTGCCTCCCACCTGGTGCTCTTCCCACCCAGCCTTGTGGCCACCCTGCTGTCTCCTGCAACCACACTGGCTGCAGTTCGCTGCATTGCCCCCCACCGGGAGCTCACCGTTCCAGCCTATCCCCCACCCCAGGGCCACCCCTGAGAGCATCCGTCCAAGCCACCAGGTGCGGGGGGCAAACAGGTGCTGTAAGCTGCCATACTCACCCCACGGTCCGTGGGCTCCCTTCTGCCTCCCAGATGTCCACATGGGGAAGGTTGGCCCTGGACAATGGACTCTGCATAGAAGCGACAGTGGCATCCATCAGTCCCAACCCAAGGCCTTTATTGGAGTCCTTCTGCCTCCTCTACATGGCTCAGTTCCTACCTGGGTAGCCACAGAAATCCCTTGTTCCAGATGCCCTAGCTCTTGGGTGGAGGGGGGCCGCCTAACCCACACCAAACTTGATGTGAATGAGAAATATGCTTTTGGTGAAATGAGCTACTAAGTTTTAGGGCACTTTCCGTTCAGGCATTTCTAACTAATGACCTTGATTAATAATGTGAGCAAGTGACTCTCAGTCACCAATGTTGTCCCCAGGGGGGGGCTGAGCTGCTGCCTCACCTGCAGAAGGTGACAGAAAGAAAGAAGGAGGGCCGAGCCCGGAAAACACTCAGACAGCCAGGGCGGAAGAAAGAAGAAAGGGGCTTTGATTAAAGTCTGTTTTGTTGAAAGAAACATTATCTCACGGTAATTCAAGTCAAATGTGACGTTATTTTAAAAGTAGTGTTTCTCAGGACCAAACAAAGATGAAGTGTCTTTGGGCCAGACAAGGACAGACTGAAGGCTCCATGTCCTTAGGAGTCTCATGTCTTCTCCCTTCCCTTCTCTCCAGCTCCCTTTCTTCTTTCCTCGTCTGGCTTCTTCTGCTTCCCGCGACCCCACGTGGGGACAGCAGTCCCGACATCACCTGGTCTTTCGTGAGCACTTGCTGTCATCAGCTGGCTCAGTCTCTCTCTCTGCCTCGCAGAGGCAGTTTTAAAGGCTGCCTGTGAGAGAGAATCGTATCGGTTCATCCAATGTCCCCGAGCGTCCCCTTGAACTCCGCGTGGCCACAGTCCTCCGTTCAGTTAGTCCTGGCCAGAAGCAGCTGTGGGTGGGGCAACTTCAAACCAGGGCCTGGGCAGAGACCTTAGGGGAGTTGGCCACAGAAGAGAATTTCTGTGACCAAAGTGCTAAAATATCCAAGAGCTTACAGGACGCACTATTAATTATGGAGAGGAAAAGATAAAGTCTGCGTCGAAAGAAGAATAATGTCAGGCCAGAAGGAGGAGGGAATGCAGATGTGAGCGCCTGGATGGAGTCAAGGCCAGATTCAAGAGGCAGGGTGGCTGCAGCGGGTGCCGACCCATCAGGAAGCTAAAGCGCCATCGAAGTAGATTGGAGGCATGGGGCCAGTTACCTCGGGCTTCTGGAAGTGACATCCCGCGTACCCGGGAAGCGTGACTTGCTGCTGATGTAGGCAGTGTCCATGAAGGAGGTTTAAAAAACAGTGCTCCTCACCAGGGCAGACGGTCTCCGTGGGGCATTTGTGCAAGTTGCATAAAACAGCTACAACCCCGAGCTGGCCCACTAACAGTTGCCTGAGATCAACCCTCAGAAGCAGCAACATCTGAAAACTGTGTCATGTGTGACATGGAACTATTTAACAAAAACAAATGTTTATTTTTATACACATTTCACATCTTTAGTATGTCTCCCAAGAAAGGCACATCTGCTTCAGGAAGTCACAAATGGAAGCTGAAAAGAGAACAAAACTGTAGAAAAGTGTTTTGTTTTTTTGTTTTGTTTTTTTTTTTTTTTTCAGAATTGTTTTCACAACATTGACTCTGTCTCTGCCTGGGGGAAATTATTTAGTAAGTGAATTTGGTTCGGGATAAAATACACATTAGTAGAAAATCAGTTTATCCTTACCTTTATTAAATGTTTAGAGAATATCAGTTTTAAAGGCTGCCAAATTACTGGCCTGTCTGGGGATGTATCCTGGTTCAGCTCTGACTGGGGCCGTGTGCAAACAGGAGAAAGTGACCGTCTCGTGCTCGGTGCTCATGCTGATACTGATGGGAAATCAGACTCCCCCAGGAGGCGGGGGCGGGAAAACAAGGCAAGATTGTAATTACTACCCTATAGTATAAAATGTCGATCCCCAAATTACCAGAAGACTCCCACTGAGGAAGTAGGGGAAACTATGTTAGAGTTAATAATTTAACCTTGTACTAATACTTATTTTAGGTTTAAAGGCAAGTTTTCTGAGTGAGGAAAGAATGCCCACCCAAGAGACTCTCTTTAGCCTCACATCCGAACATGGTAAACACAGGTCCAGAAACTTCTCCTCACTATATAAACAAACTAACTTCCAAAGACATTTGAGTGACAGTTTCTTATCAATACAGTAAATTTAAATTTCCCACTCTTTTCTCTTTTTTTTCTGGAATCTTTGATCCCCCTTACCTGGTGTTGTCCTCAGGAAGTAAACACCCTCTTAAATTCAATTTGTTGGTTATTTGCTTAAGTAAGTCAAACTACTTATGGGGAATGTAACCTGGGTGAGACAGCGTGCTGGCCATTACAGAGACCACAAAGTCCAGCAAGAGGGTAACATCTAATAGAGAACGTCACGTCTTAGCTGTGGCTGGGAGAGGAATCAGGAGGAGTCATGATTAGGAATTAGATAGGTGCGCACCGTGGGAGAAGTGCACGGGCCAGCTCTGGAATGAAGTCCAGGACTAGAAAATAGGACCCTAACGAAGGCATGGAACAAATGACCCTCGGCAGCCCCGGATCACGAAGGGGCAGCGGGATGACAGGACAGACCTCTCCCAGGAAGATAGAGGCAGGAGAGTGGGAAGGAACTCCAAAGCAGGTGAAGGTCGGACATTGGACATGTCAGGAGCAAGGGCTGGGGGGGTAGGGCCCTGACCCTCGGGGTAGAAGCCAATAGTAACCCCGGGCACGGATGCTGAGGCTTGCGGGGGCACCCATGTGCTAGCCAGAGTGCGGAGTGTGTTCTGAGAAGTCCCAGAAGCCCGGGACAGAAACTTGGAGAATGCTCTCCTAATGTGAGGAAGTCATAAAGCAGAGGCACTGAGGAAGACTGCAGAGGGCCGCAGTGTCACAAAAATGGACCAGAAGGGAGAATTTTAGGGAGGCTCTGTTAGTCCCCAGGAAGGTCAAGGAGATGAGACAGCGAATGAGCCACTGGGTGGGATGGGGAGGGTGCTGGAGACCTGGGGAGCCCGCGGGGGGCCGGCTGCAACAGCCACCCGAGCACAACTGTGTCCCGTGCTTGACGACCGGGCAGATCCACGTGAAGGGCGCCTTCGTGGCAAACGCCAGGCTCCTGGAGGGTGAGTCATGTTTTCTACTTGAGAGTCAGCTCACCCGACTCCCAAACGGTAGGAATGTAAGCCATTCTTAATTTCGACAGAAACTGATGTTTGTTTCCAAATAGAATGCGAATTCTTTTCTAACCTTGCTATGGTGAAAGCTCAGTAACACACTGAATTTAATTCCTTCCTGTGATCAGTTATTGTATGACAGGGAGATGTCTACATTTCCATTTGGACCGACTGTAGGAATAAGGCTTACAGAACAGGGACCGTCAGCTGGGGTTGGAGTTCGAAGACTTTTTTTTTTTTAAGATTTTATGTATTTACTTAGAGAGAGTGGGGTGGGGGTTGCAGAGGGAGAGCCAGCGAGAGATTCCCAAGCAGACTCCCTGCTGAGCACAGAGCCAGACATGGGGCTCTATCTCTCAATCCTAAGATCATGGCCTGAGCAGAAAGCAAGAGTCAACTGATGAAGCCACCCAGGCGCCCCCAAAAGATGTTTTTTTAAAGGTCAGTCTGTCAATCACACCTCATGACATACCTATATTTTTTTAAAAGTTAGAAGCTCTGCGGGCGCCTGGGTGGCTCAGTTAAGTGTCTGCCTTCAGCTCAGGTCATGATCTTGGGGTTCTGGGATTGAGCCCTGCATCAGGCTCTCTGCTCAGAGGGGAGTCTGCTTCTCCCTCTCCCTCTGCCCCTTCCCCAGCTCGAGTGTGCTCTTGCTTGCTCTCTCTCTCAAATAAATAAATAAAATCTTTAAAAAACATTAGAAGCTTTGAGTTTAAAGCCTTGCCCCCTTACTTTCTAACTATGTGATTTTAGGTAAATCTATTTGCCTCTTCGGTGAGCCTCAGTTTGCTCATTTATCAACAGGGATAAGAAAATTTCATCTTGCGGCAGGACGGGGGTGGCTTATAGCTCCTGCCTGTAAACAGTTGGGCATGAGCACATGCTGGATCAGTGGAAGTATTGCCATTTTATTAACAAGCAGATCTTTGTCCCTCCAGCCTCAGCAAATACTGCAATCCAATAAAGGAGAGCACTACGGACTAATGAAAATGGTGGATTTAATGCTTGGCTGTTTGATACATTTTGTGCAAAGAGCAGTAAAGTGGGCAGAGAGAGAGCTGGTGGCTGAGTTCCTGCTACCACTCACAGAAAATGCCCAGGGAAGATCACTTCGCAGGGATCCATCAGAATTTCAGGTGCCAAAGTGTCGGTTCTGAGAGTCAATCCTTGTTTTGATACATCTTTCCTAGGAATTAAGGAAGGAAGGGAGGATGGGAGGATGGTAGGAAGAGAGAAGGGAAGGAAGGAAGGAAGGAAGGAAGGAAGGAAGGAAGGAAGGAAGGAAGGAAGGAAAAGAAAGAAAAAGAAAGAAAAAAGAGAGAGAGAAGGAGGGAGTTCCGGAAGAGAGGAAGGGAAGATGGTATAAAGAGAGAGAGAAAAAAAAAGGGGAGGAAGAGAGAGGAAGGAAGGAAGGAAAGAAAGAAAGAAAGAAGAAAGGAAAAGGAAGGAAGAAAGCAAGCAAGCAGGCAGGCTTAAACTACTAAACCATTAGAGAAGAACTGAGGGGAAAGAGGAATCGCACATAAAAGTGGAAATTACAGAAGCAGTTGAACTGTGAAATCCAACCAGCAGAAAAAAGAATAAACTCTATAGACACCTTTTAGGGTCCAACATGTCCAGCCAGTTGAGGCATGAATTATGTCACATGTTCTGCTGGTCTAGCTAAAGTATGAGCTTCAGGGGCGTAACTTGCTGAAAAAGTGGGAGAAAATGATGGGTTTTGAAAGCTGATCATGCACCCAGTCTGTTGACATTTGCTCCCAGATTTTATATACCACCAGCTGAGCGCCTTGAGTATTTTTCACTATTAATGCCTGAGTGGCTGCACTGTGTCTCCTGGCCTTGGAGGCCAGACAGCCCCCTTAAATTACCCAGGGCTTAGATGGGAGCCGGGGCAGAGAATACCACTCAGCTGAATTGAAAAAGTCAAGCTTGGAGTTTACAATCCCTTTAGGCCTAAGGGATGTTGTCTAAAACAGCCCTGGGCACAACTCCCTGGCCAGTGGAATAGAAATCTGAGAAGAAAAACACATAGGAGAAAAGAAAAGTTAGAAGAGAATACAGAAGACATTAGTTAAGTGATTGGGCTGCAAGTATAGAAATCCCTCTGGGCTAG
The DNA here is from genome assembly GCA_028533885.1 of Nasua narica. Classification (NCBI taxonomy): domain Eukaryota; kingdom Metazoa; phylum Chordata; class Mammalia; order Carnivora; family Procyonidae; genus Nasua; species Nasua narica. The sequence goes on along the minus strand of CM052815.1, from coordinate 87,290,397 downwards.
ACTGAACCAAGAAATGCCTGAGAATTACTATGGGAATTCAGCCCAAGGTACCCCAGGGTCACCATCCGTCAGGGTGGACAGCATCACGACAGGTGTTCGTGTACCTTCCTGCTGGACGGGACCGTGTCTGCACATTTCAGTTTTGATGGGCCAAAGTCTGGTCAGGGTCAATCCAGCTAGGGAGTGGGGGAAGGGAGCAGATACGCTGAGAAGCGGCATGGGTTATCAGGACCTTCCCTGAGGGGAAGCAGTTCTCAGTGAACAGGGGCCAACCCACTGCCCAGTGCTTCTCCACCGTGTGGAGATGGGCCCGAGAAAGAGGAATCCACAACTGACAGTTTCCCCAGCCACTGATGGTCACTTACGGCAAACACTTAATCTAAAATGGCATTTAGGAAACAAGGAAATTGGAAGTGACCCAGATGCCCATTGAAACATGAATTCATCAACCAAATGTGGTATATACATACAACAAAACATCATTCAGCCTTAGAAAGGAAGAAAATGCTCACACATATTGCAACATGGGTTAACCTTAGAAACATTGCTAGGCCAACAAATAAGCCAGACACAAAAGGACAATAATTGTAGGATTTACTCACATGCGGTACCCAGAGCAGTCAAATTCATGGAGATAGGAAGCAGCACAGCAGTTGCCAGAGACTGAGGGAAGGACAACTGAGGAGGAGTTGATGTTTAGTGGATATAGAATTCCAGTTTGGGGAAAAATGCACAAGTTCTTGGATTCTTGTGATGATTGAAGAACAGTATGAATGTTCTTAATGCCACTTGTCTGCATACCCAAAAACAGTTAAAATGGTAAATTTTATGTTCTGTGTACCTTACCACAATTAAAAAGAGAGAGAGACAAGGAAACCAATAGGTATGTTATGGTGAAGGGAAATGTCAAATAAAGAACAATAGACACCCAGAATGTTTTATTAGAACTTTGTCTGTAAAGAGCAGGTGAATGCTCTTCCCAGGTCCACAGAAACCTGTACCACATACTTCGTTTAAGTCCAGACACTGGTCATTTAGAGTTTGCATATGCCATTCATTTCCTTGTTATTTCGTGCTTTCTTCGGTCCCCTGAAGAGACTGCAGAGCTCCCACAGTCGACAGCACCGGCGTTGAGTATCCTCCACGCATAAAGCCCCAACAGTAGATCTTCTCCCCGGTCACTGTCCTGAAGAATCCAGAAGCCATAGAGGGGAAGGGGCGGGACAGGTTTCTAAAGACTGGGCAGACCTGGTCCAGAGGAGGTGCAGGGCTTCACGCTTGCATGAGAAATTGAGGTTTTGATGTAAAAAGTGGACCGGTCTTAAGATGAGCCTGTTTCTCCATGCCAGGAAGCGACAAGAATAGCTATAGAATGTGCCGGAACCATTACCGAGTAGAAGGAAGGGGAGTCTCAGCAGACCAGATTGGAAAGGGAATGTTGACAAGAGATAACGCTGCTTCCCACTTGCATCCTCCCAGATGCGGCTTGCTCAGTAGCTGACTCTAGCTCACATTTAATCTTTATTTAAAAAGAAAAATTTATTTATTTGCTAGAGAGAGAGAGAGAGAGAGCACGTGAGTGCGAACCAGGGGAGGAGATGAGGGGGAGAGAGAGAGAGAGAGAGAATCTTCAGACTCCCTGCTGAGTGAAGAGACTGATGTGGGGCTTGATCCCATGACCCTGAGAACATGACCTAGCCTGAAATTAAGAGCTGGACATTTAACCGACTGAGCCACCCAGCCCCTCCCCCACATTTAACCTTTATAGCAATCTTGAAGAGATAGAGATTATTATACGCTATACATACAAGAAACCCAAGGTTCAAGGAAGTAAATTAATTTACCCAGGGTCAGTCCCTTAAACGAGTTGAAGAGCCTGTGTCTAAAGCCCATACCTTTCTATTTTGGCATGCTACCTCTATGCATGTCTTCCATGTTTAAAGATACTCTTAATAAGCTAGCAGATGAGTACGCAAAGGACAGGAATGCTAGGACACTCTCTGTGGTGATGTTCTCTTTGACAGCAGCCTGGCAATGACCGTGGGCCACACAGGGCTGCCGAGGAGATCACTTTGGCCTCCCAAATGAGGTTTTCTGGAACGCAGGGTCTGAGGGGATGTCACGATTAAGCAGCCCCCCCCCCCAGCACTGCGTGTGTTGATAAGGTTTGTCTTTGAGTTCTGTCCTCACCCTTCGGTGGGGGAGTGCAGTACTAGGTGGCACTTGGAGCCTGTGGGTCTCCGGTGACGGCAACCCCACCTAGGGGTCTGCTCCGTGCCCTCAGTCACCCTGAGCCACAGTTTCTGGCTCAGCGCTGACCTGAGGTGTTTTCAGTAAGTGGCAGGGTCCCCGTTCTCCAGACTGCCATATTTATAGTCCTCGCCTCCCCATATCCTCCCTTTTTCCTTCTTTCGATGTCACCAATGGCTTCATCCTCTCCAGAAAGCCACTGTTGGAGGAGGTGGTGAGAACATGAGGCCGTTATAGCTTTTTTTTTTCTTTTTTGTCCTTCAGCTGCCTCCTCTGTGTCCTTCTGCCTGTGCTGTGGGAGACCATCCCCCCCTCCAATTCTCTCGTTCAGTTCAGATTTCTGGAAGCCTGAGGTTCCGAACAGCCCGTGGGTGTTCCTTCCCCGCCATGCGTGTCACCTATCTCTTGGGAACTGTTCAGTTCTATTTCCTTCCCCGACTGGCTCATGAAAGATCCAAGAAGCAAGAAGTGCTTCAAAGGACAAGCTCCCCCACCCGTGTCAGCTCTACTTAGCTCCCAGGACTTTGCCAAAGGTCGGCCCTGGGAATTCACGGCCTTGCACTCCTGGCGGCAGGGGGAGGCCAGGAGCTCTTGATCCTGACTGAGCGCTAGAATTACCCAGGGCAGTGCTAGAACGTGCAGATACCACCCCAAACTCACTGCCCTGGGATTCCCGGATAAGTTCCTTGTGCGTTAGGGTACCGTAAGGCCTCCCCGGTGCTTCTAGAATCCAGCCAGTGGTGCAAACCACATCTCAAGGCTCTGGCTGCTCAAAGGTAGAGAGCCCAAGGCTGGTCCATGAGCTTGTCACCCACATGAGACCAGAAGAGGCTGACAGCAGCCTCAGGCATGTCTTTACACCTTTGGTTCAGCCGGCATTGTTTCTGTGGCCAGATGGCCTCAGTGAAAGACAAGGTTCATTCATCTACCTTCAGGTTAAGTCTTCTCATCTCTAACAGAAGTTTCAGAAGCTGGTTTCTTTGAGTAGCGCTACTGTGGGCCTGTCCAGCAGATCCAGAAATCTTTGGAATTCTTCCTTTCATGCAGCCTCTTTGGAGCCTGGGCACTTAATCTTAAATGTTTATTGTTGTAGTGCTGAGTACTGTGTGCCGGGGAGATTGTACATGTCTACAGAACATTCTAGCATTCCTACATTTGAACTCCTTCTGCCATGAAAGTGCATATTGTTGTCAGGTCATTACAATGGGCAAATGACCAAAGGCTGGGTCCCTGGAGGCATGGGGGTTAGGGAAGGGCTTTGAATTGATTCCAGCTCCATGGCATCATAGAGTGAAAGGGTTATATTTCAAGTGTTTCAGGTAAGGCTGAAAGTATTCCTGGAATGTGTGAAACGTAATGAACCACCAATTTTTCTTTGTTTTTTAAGATTTTATTTATTCATTTGAAAGTGGGAGACAGAGACAGAGAATGTGGGGGGAGGAGCAAAAGGAGAGGGAGAAGCAGGCTCCCCACAGAACAGAGAGCCCAACACAAGGCTTGATCCCAGAGCCCAGAGATCATGATCTGAGCCAAAGGCAGACACTTAACCAACTAAGCTACCTAGGTGCCTCTGAACCACCAATTTAAATAAAAAGCAGAAGAGAGTAAAATACTATAGGAACTGAAGTCAAGACAAGCATTTAGTAGGGAAAGGAGAGACCTTCCATAGCTAGGATGCTCCTCAGTGGTGGAACGAGAAGAGGATTTCTGCTTTTGGAACGAGACCTCATTTGTGTCCTGAGTCTCTCTCTCTCTCTCTCCTCATATTCATTTGACAGTATCTCTTAGTTTACCCGTGCCTTAGTATCCACATGTGTAAATGGATCCCAAAGCATTTGCGGAGGGATTGTGGGGTGGTTTCAGTAAGATAATGTGCTCAAAAGCACTTAGCACAGTGCCTGGCACCGAGTTAGTCTCTGTTCGTTCAGTCAACAAAAATCTTTTGTCAGGCACTGTACCGAGCGCCAAGCTTGGTGGGGGGCTTCACTGTGTGCCCTCATGCCACTGAGAGTCACGTTGGGGAGACAGAGAAGAATCACGTTAGCGGAGACATAAATGCATCAACCAATACATCATTCCAAATGGAGACGAGGAGAAGGAGCAAACATAATAGCGATGCCTTACCACGTTTGGAGAAGTAAGAAGCCCTTCCTATCAGAGGTGATGTCACAGCCAAAGGCTGAAGAAATTAACTTGGTGTGAGAGAGGGAGGGGTACACCTGTAGAACAAAGACTAAGGTAAGAGTAAGAGTCCCTTGTGTTGTCAACTCAATTTGTATCAGCCTAAATGAAAAAGGAGTAGACAGGCTCACGTGACTGGAAGTCCAAGATCAGGCACTGGCTGCCAGCACCGACCCCAGCAAATGCCACCACTCACCTGTCTCTTCTTCATCTCCTGACTCACTTTTCTTCTGCCCAAGCTACATCCTCAGGCAGGCTTTCTCCACATGGTAGAAAAGGTCAACCTGGAGGTGGACTTTAAAGTTCTTATCTCGGGAGGTGAAAGACCCTCCTTCTCCTGGGATTCATTAATTGCCAAAATAGGGCTCTCACTGACCCCTACTGTGGAGATCATGCCCAGCTCTGAGCCAGTCCCTGGAGTCCTGTGATGTGCCGGGTGGGGTCTCATGCTCTGTGTAGGGAAGATGGAGCTAAGTGTTCAGTAAGCACCCAGATTGGGGAGATTTCTGAAAGAGGGGATTCGGTGGGGGAGGTAGCAGGTACCCACTGCAGCGAGATTCATGGTATAGTGAACATTCTGGTCTTCTCCCTAAGAGCAATGGAAACTACTTAAGGATTTTAAACAATACGGTGAGATCTGTACTTCAAATCACCCTGAATGCAATGAGGAGGGAGCACTGTAGATATGGGGAGATGAGGTGGGCCCTTTCAGACCAGGGATAATGATAACCTGGACTAAGGTTGTGCAAGCATAGCTGTAAATAAGGAGATAGGATAAAAATATTTAGAAGGTAAAATCAACAGTAGTTAAAGAGTAGTCAAGAGTAGGAAAGAGAAAGGGGGTGGGAGAACCAACCTACGGGGAAGACCATGACTGAGATCTGGGGTATGCTGAGGTTGGGGTACCTTGGAGACACCCATGGGGAAAAGATGACCAGGAAGCTGGCATTCTTTATGGACTGGAGGTATCATTTTTGAAGATATCAATTGCTGGTAGTCACAGCCATGAGTGTGGAGAGATTCACTAGAAGGGTGGGAGGCCTGTGGTAGAAGAAACACAAATAACCAATAGGTGTTTACATGGTTTGAGCCAGGGTGAGACTGGTCTTGCTCATTGACTCAGGTTCCCAGTTTTCTCTTTGTAGGGACACGTCTTCCCTTTATTCTAGACACTCACCCACAGCATGCTTGCATGCTTCCTGATTTGACCCTTTTAATGGGGTTGTTTTCCCAGATTATTTTGAATTACTACACGAACAACAAATTACAAAGATTGAATATACACGTAAAGAGGTTACTGTTGTAATCAAACACAGCCTGCAACAGAGTTAATCAGGTGCATGTTTTAATACTATGCATAGTTTTGATTATGCTGCATACAAATTAGTCTCAAATGGTAAGCACTTCACAACAATGACTGTAATCAGTATCACTGTTACAGCCAAACCAAATCATATTTTTAGTTTATCTTTTTTACCTGATTATCTGTCATCTTTGTTATTGTTGACCTTGTTTCCCATGCATCGTTCTATGTCGCATATGTGTATACACACACACACGTAAAATAATCATTCATCGGTGGCTAGAGTTACCCTGTTCCTGACATTCTCTTACCATAGTAGACTAGGTTAGGCTAGGTTGAGGCAAGATGACAGACCCAAAATCATAGTGGTTTGCAATAACAAAAGCTTATTCATTAATAATTAGAGAGGTAGAAGATAGATGATAGATAAGATAGATGATAGATAAGATAGATGGTAGATAAGGTAGATGGTAGATAAGGTAGATGGTAGATAAGGTAGATGATAGACAGACAGACAGACAGACAGATGAATCTACTGTGTAGCTCTCCTCCCTGCTCCCTGTGCCCTGGGCCCCATGCCGATGGAGCAGTCTCCATTGTGGGTCGGTACAGTCATTGTGGCCAATGGATCGGGGGAACACATTGACTGTGACGTGCTCGCCCCTAGGACTTCTTCTCAGAAGTGACACCCACGCCTCACACTCCCTTCATGAGTCGCACAGCTAGGCAGTGGGGCAGAGGAGAGAATGCCTTCCCAGGGAGGGCAGCAAAGACTTGGAACAACAGTCCTACGTTACGGCTCTCGTTCTGTAACCACTACTCTGAGCCCAACTCTGAGGGTGCTCTGCTCTCACACTTACTGACCTCTCAGCAGTCCTCTCCCGAATCCTCATACCGACTGGCTTCTAAAGCAACTGTGCAATCTCCTAAGTCTGCAGGTGTCCTGGCCACCGTGTGGTTTGTATGGCAGCAATTCTGGGCCATGAGGCTTGGGCTGACTGTCCAGCAATCCCCGTAATGCGGCAGTGGTGGTGGGGACAGTGATCGTGGTGGTGAATCAGAGAGAGGAAGACAGAGCAGTGAAATCATAGGTAAGGGAGAGAATCCACTGAGGTCATGGTTAATGTTTCAGGTCAGTGCAAAGTGTCAACTGTGAAAGTATTCCTTCGGATAGCCTAAAATGACTAAAATTTTTATTTTTAGGACACCTCTAGGTACAAGATGAATTTAGGCACCAGCACAAGATTTCCTTTATTCGTTAGATTTTAGCAAATATTAAAAGTAGTATTCAAACCCACATTAGTTTACACTGCGTAAGCTCGGTTCCCTGTCACTCCCCCTACCCGCCCATCTCCCCACTCCTTCCTGTGCCTGTTGGGAGTCATGCCTCACCTGCAGACCATTCTTTTTCCTGATGCCTGCCTTCCCCAGTGGGAGATCCACGTCTTCGGTTGTGGCCCTCCTGGATGTCTCTGACAACCCGTAGATGACCACCACATGGGGTAAAGCATCCTTCACTAACAAAGGCGTGTCAAGTATGGAAAAGGGTGGTTCACAGCTCTTCTCATACCGATGAGTGAGTTTCTATCAAAGGATAATGGTGATCTAGACCAGTGCTTGCTTTTCTTGGGAGAAGACTCAGAAAGCAATGAGGTCTCGGAACCCAAGACTGGAAGAGAACACTCGTGAAGATCAAGAGTCAGAAAGGGAGGCTAAGGAAACATCCTTCTGCCATTTTCCTGGCCGAGGCTAGTTATTATCTGTGTGTGGTGGACGGGGGACAGGGAGAATGTTCTGTGAGCGTGAGGGGGGACAGGGTTGCATATAGTGACTAGGGTGCAGAGCAGAAGCTATGACCCTCGCGGACGGGGGTTAGCAAGACCCTGCACACTTGACTGGCCACAGAGTGTCTGATATTTTGGTCTTTGGCCAGTTTTTTGTGGACTTGTCAGGTGCCACTTCTGACTGACCTTGGCAGATTCTGTTCATGCCAGTGGCTTGCTTGGAGTTCTTGCCTGACCCCATTTGGACATTCCCTCCCCCCCCCCCCCGCCCCCGCAGCGCCCCCAGGGATTTCTGCTTTCTGTAGATCCTGGTGTGATTGGTGTGTCCGGCATAATTATTGAAGGGGACTCGCTTTTGACAGCCCAATTTGTGGCTTCTGTATGATGCTGGCAGTTCTCAGACTTGTCTGGATTTCTGTCTAAAGCAGTTAGACCCCTGACCAGTTAATTGTCTTTTTCATGTGCATAGTGAGATGGCCTGAATTTCCATGTAATTGGATCCCTGAGACAGTGAAATTTTCTAGATCAATTTTAGACGTGTGTTGAACATGTCTCCTCTCGAGATTAGTTTATAAAAATACTATTTAGTTTTTAAAAAATACAGTTCAGCCTCTTTCAAATTAGAAAACCTTGAAATTCCTGTGTCAGAACACTCCCATCCACGAGAGCCACTTCCATCAATACCAAGTCCCATTTCTTGTCGTTTCTGTAATATTGTCCAATTTAGAACAATGTGAAACAGGAAGTGCTCAGAGATGCTGATTCTAATTCTCATCAGCAGTGAAGGTCAGTGCGCATTTCATCTAATTCCCCTCCTCTGTGTCTGAAGCCTCAGGTTGTGCTGCATTCGGGCAGTCCAGTTATACCCGTGCTGTTCCTTGGCCGTAAACATCGAAAATGATCGATAATGGGTCTCACATTAGTTTTTCAAGTGCTTTGGTTGCTCTCAGTTGTTAGAACATTGTGTCAGGTCATCTTTTTTTTTTTTTTTTTTTTTTGAGACAGACATCACCCTTCTCATTTCCCATGGATTTCTAGTCTGCCGATCAGCTGATCTGTTTGGATTATTTTAGAAAATCACTAGGTAGAGCAGAGGCATCTCGCAATTAAGTATCTGTCCATTTTATCTCATATGGTTATTTGAACAGCCAAACTCGTTTCTCCTTCTGCATCTGGCTGGAGGCCGCTCTGTCTTCGGAGGTGCTAGTCAGGTCCCGGATGGGGAAGCCGGATGAGGAAGGTCACCTTCAAAATCATCCAGGAGCCGTCCTGAAGAATGTTTGCCCCAAATAATTAGACTACGGTGTTTGATATTGTCAGAGAACTGAGAGCAAGACGGTGGGAATCTGGTTAGAGTGTAGACAACTGTTTCTCCTTGGGGGGAGGAGATGCTTGAGGCTTAACCAGCAGACACTCGCCATCTCACAGTTCTGGGCCCTGGGAGTTTGACGTCAAGGTGTCGGCAGGGCCGTTTCCCCGGGAGGCTTGGTGGGGGAGTCGCTCCTGCCTCCTCTCTCCTTCCCCAATTGTAGATGCGTCACCCCAGTCTCTGCCTTTGAATACACACAGAGGTCTCCCTGGTCAGTCTGTTTCTTCATGTGGCTCCCTTTCCTTTGTGTGTCTGTGTTCCTGCTTTTCTAAGGACACCAGTCGTCACATTTGGACCCACCCTACTCTGATATGATCTCATCTTAACCAATTATCTTTCCAAATTCATATGGATTTACATGCTTTACATAATCATACAGATTATGTCACGCTTCCACTCCAAGTTTACCTCCTCAGAGAGGCCTTCCTTGGCAGCGACTTTTAAAAGTAGCCTGCTCTTCTCTCATGCTAGGTCCCCTTACTCTGTTCCATTTTCTTGATAGCATTTCTACTGATCTGGAACTATATAATTATTCTATGGAATATCAAGATGTACCATTTCTTGGAGTCATTATTGATTTCTCCTTCTCTTGACTCAAATTCCTTTTCTGTAGTCAGTGTATTTAGAGTTATCTCCCCAATCTCCAACACTGGCTTTCATTGGGAGTCAAAATTAAAAACGATGGCTCTGTCTTCTCCTGGCTTCTGGACAGTGTAAGGAAATGTATCCTATCAAGGCAGAAGCCCCTTCCCTGGGGGAAAGCGCCATCGTGGCCTGGGCATGTGGGAAAGCAGGGAGCCCCAGTCACAGAGGCACAAGTCCTTTCTCTTTGTGGGCATTTACTTCTTCTTTTTTTTTTTTTTTAAGATTTTATTTATTTATTTGACAGAGAGAGATCACAATTAGGCAGACAGGGAGTGGGGGAGCAGGCTCCCTGCTGAGCAGAGAGCCCCATGCGGGGCTCGATCCCAGGACCCAGAGATCATGACCTGAGCTGAAGGCAGAGGCTTTAACCCACTGAACCACCCAGGCGCCCCTGTGGGCATTTGTTTCCTTATATAAATTATCTTTATCTGCTCAAAAAATGTGTAAGTCATTGTCCATGTCATGCATAGTTAATCATGGCAGTCAGAGAACAGCAGCAAATGACATACATAACAGAAATTGTAACCATTATGGCTAAAGACACAACATGAGGTTAATTTTCCAACATTGCAAAACAGCCAGCAAATCTAGAAATCGGGGCTGTGGCTGCACATCTTTTGGGAACAATCTGTGATTGATTTAAGTGAGGCACATAAACATTAGCGGCGTCAGCATATAAGTGAAGGCTAAATCAGTTCTCTGTTCTGGTTATATAATCTCATTTATCCACCATAATTACTTCGATCTAGGTGGAAAGTTTTGAGTTGAAACAACCAATTGGTTATGGCCCTCAAAAATACAATGTTAAATTAATTAACATTGCTCCATGAAGAATGAGAGGAGAGATTATTGAGTGAAGCATGGTATTCTCGATAGTCATTCCACACATTAACCACAGACCCATTAAAATCCAGGATTTTGGAAGATAACATATGCCAAGGGGGAAAAGTAGCAATCTTTCAGAAGGGAACTTGCATTCATTTTTCTGGCAAAGACACCACATAGGCTGCAAGGACTTAGAAGGACTTATTTATGCATATATGTGCATATATGCACACCTTTCAAGCCTTGGTGGGAAGAAAATCTCCTTTAAAGAGATCTTTACTCTGGGGAAAAGACTTTACAGGGTTTTACTTGGCTATCAGTTTAGGAAATCATTCGAGGATGGCTGAGGTTCATAAACAAATGTTTCTGAAACAATTATTTAAACTGTTTATTGACAGGAATTGAATATTCGGGTCCAGAAAAGTGAAGGAAGTGGGAATTGCCTGTATTCCCACATTCGCCATTAGAAATGTACAGAGGCAGGAAGAATTTCAGTTGTTTTGCGGGTGAGAGTGAAATCACAAATGTGTCGAAGCTGTTGCCTCTTTCTGTGGCCCGTGTGGAGACTTGTCCCTGAGGAATAGAGTGTCACTTCACACATCAGAGACTCCATCCGAGAGGACATCTGTCCTGAAGGACAGTTGCTAAAACAGTGCTGTGTTCCAGGCATGGTCATCATCGAGAGGCACCTTCTCCTCCATCTGGAAGCAGGAAAGAGGATTTGGGGAGCCTTCTGCGGTCAGCCCCTGAGTCCCCCATTCTCCCCCTGTCGGGCTGCTATCAGAAGGTGAGTGTGTATTATGTTGTGTTTTGTGCTAAAACGCTCTACGACCCCCACCGATCCTGCCGCTGCTGTTGTCACCCTTGCCCCTCACCCTTTGGCTTCTGGAGAGTTCTAGGAGATTAGCTCTCCTCAAAGCGAAGGGGGCTGCTCTGGGCCAAGAAGAGCCTGGCCCTCGTGCCTCCACGTGGGGCACCTGTGCATGTGTTTAGACTGCAGAATCCCCAGGCATCAGGCCTGCTCCTTAGAGAACCTTCCTAGAGACAAAAACGCCCCTCCCAGGGCCGGGGCAGACAAGAGCAGAATGATGGGGTTCACACTAGAGGATCATGGGCACCCTTGGGCAGAATCCCTACTACACCCGGGAGAAGGAACTCATCAAGAGGACTGCACATTTTCCAGGGTCAAATCAACCTCACTGGACCCTGAATGGGCCAGGGCGCCCAGCTCTGCCTGTCACCCTCTCCTCTGACACTCCCCCAGGGGATGTGCACAGTCCATCCCGTGAAAAAGACAGGGACTCGGAATTTTAGATGCTCCTCTCTTCCCTTGCCACCTCTAGGAGGCTCAAAAGGACAGAGAGATCAAGCATGTAAATCAGCTAAAAAGGTACATCTTTTCTTCCATAGGCAGTGAAGGCAACAGGAGATGGTAACAGTGATCCCGTAGTTTCATTGTCTGGAAGACAGAACCAGTGGAAACTCTAAAATCAGATTTGAGGTGGGAGGGATGCACCCAAATTTCCTGGTTGATTATAGTCGTGTAGGTGCTGTGGACAGAGGCAGAGTGAGGCAGGGGATCGGTTTGGCCAGGGGCCCCTGTGAAATGCCCGACAGCACCCTGCTTTTCCCTTTCCCAGCCCTACACACCCCTAGAAACATCTACTTGACTACTTGAAATTCTTTCTCTTCCCTTCCTAAGCATAAGCCCCATGACAAAAAGAAATACATGTTCTTCTCATTAAAGTCTGTTTTACCCCCTTAGCCCAAATTTTATGATTTATTATCAGTACAGCTTTGTGGTTAAGCACCACCATGGAGTTAGAAGGCCACGCTCTACTGCCAGCTAGCTGTGTGGACTTGAGTGAGTTGCTCAACCTGAGCCTCCATTTCTTAATAAGTAGAATGGGAATAATAATGCCTGGCACAGTAAAAAATGGAATGAGGTGAAGCCCACGGGGCTCTTAGCACAGGGCCTGGAACATCAGAAGCCCTCCGGAAGTGATTGCTATTATTGTAATTTAATTATTTTGATAGTACCGCCTGAAGACTCTGTTATTCACCACACCAAACTCAGAGAAATATGAGCTTGAGTGCCTACGTACAGCCATAGAGTCCTATGTTGGTCAGAGAGACAAGAGATCCAAAATGGAGTCACTGGTGCTAAGCCCCACATGGGAAACCAAGACAATACCTAAGTGCAATGTTGGCTTCTCCCAGGGATGGAACCCGTCCCCAAGGAATCTGGATTTATGTGGTCTGCACTACTGCTGAGGCAATCCTCTCTGCACGTCCCTTCCACCCCACAGACGAAGGAGAGAAGCAATCCACTCTTTCCTCATTCCTGCCTGTAAAGGCCTCCCATTTTGTACAGCTCCTCAGGGCTACTTACTTTCTGGTTGCCAGAAGGGCTGCTGCCCAGTTCATGAATTATTGAAATAAGCCAATAAGACCTTTAAATTTTTCTCAGTTGCATTTTGTTCTCTAACAACATACACAGGAATATTCTTCCCCACACCCCTAGTCACACTCCGCTGTCACCTCTTCCTTCTCCTTCAGTGACACTTTTACCGCATCAGGCCAGAATCTTCCCACTTAATTTGGATGATTAATTTTTTCTTTCCAAATACTACACTTATTTCTCCAGCACATTCTCCTCCAAGTAACAAGATTTGTGGAGGTCACCTGAATGGGCGGCTCTTTGCAATATATGAGAGCCCATTAGCAGACCCGGCGGCCCCAAGGCCACCCTGGCTTGTGATTTACAAGGTGGAGCGTGGAAGGCAGGGCTGCTGCCCGGGAGAATGGCCAGTGGCAGCAGGGCTTGGAGCAGTGCCCGGACCTCAGTTCCTGACCCTTAGACCAGGTCGTGCCTCCGTGCAGCATTCCCTCCCCCAGCCACTGCGGCTCTGCCCGCCCCCCCCCCCCCCCCCAGTGCTCCAGAGGCCCCTCTCTCTCAGGCCTCAGGCTGCCCTGGGACTGGCAGATTCAGCAGCCCCCGCTCCTCTACAGAACACG
>CM052815.1:87265630-87276922 GCA_028533885.1 Nasua narica | reverse complement strand
TATAGGTAATTGCATACATTTACCTAGCACATGTGGTGGGGGCTGGGGTACATAGCCATTAATCCTGCATTGTTCCGGATAAGCTTTCTGAAGCCCAGCTTCTTCTTTATCACATCTCTGATTGGGAATGTGCTCTACCCTTGCTGCAAAAGATTACTGAGGGATGAATATATTAACTATTTAATTGAACAGAGCACAGATCCTGTCCTAAGGGTATAGCAATTTTCAGCGAAGCTTTGGGACTGTCATGGCCTTTGGAATTTAAGCCTCCTGAAATACAAAGTAGTAGGTGTCAATCTCTAGATCACTTTTACTTTCCTTTAGTATCTCCTCTTTGGAAAACGGCCGTGAGTCAGCTTTTATTTCATGCCCATGACTAACTAGAAACATCAGTCAGCCACACGCATGGATGATTTCCTGAAAAAATTCAAAACTGGGATATTATTCTCATTTTATGCATGAAGAAAATACAAGCAGGGAACCCTTCCTAATCTTAACTAGATTAGTAAAATCCCAACCATTTTCACAGTGCTAATTTTTGTGACTTTTGTCACCAGCTCTGAACTGTAATTATGCCTAAAGGGCCCTCAAGTAGCCTTTTCCGAAGAGGTTTCTGCAAAACATTAGTCTAAAATATACCCCTACTTCCTCCTCAGCCGAATATCCCAGATAAAAAGGGCTACTAACTTAAAAAAGCTTTGAGAATATCGTGATTTACAGGCCGTGCTTGGATAACCAGAATGTATGTCATTGAAGACTGTGAGGTCCTTTGAGGAAGGGACCCATTTAATTTTTGGTGGTTCAAACTGATTTGACAAGAAACCTTTTATCAACTTACACTTGTTCTACAAAACCAACTTTAGAGAAGGTTCTTTTAGAACATAGGCTGATCATTTCCTTTAATGTGAAATAATCATCTCTCTTCTCAGTGTTCATGGGAAACACTGGAAACATCTCTGAGTGATCAACAAGCGAGCACTTAGTCTTTCTTTGACAAAAGAATAGAGAATGAAGGTACTTTTTTTTAATTTGGTCTTCTGTGGCGAAGGTAAAGTATCCACACCTGCATTGTCTGTGCAGTCTGCGAGGACCGTCTGCTGGGCTTGCTGGTCACCCCTTCCATCCTCGTCTCCTTTTTTTCTTTTTCTTCCAATTACTTTTATTTTATTTCTTCAGTGTTCTAAGATTCATTGTTCATGTACCACACCCAGTGCTCCATGCAGTATGTGCCCTCCTCAATACCCACCACCAGGCTTACCCAACCCCCCCTCCAAAACCCTCAGTTTGTTTCTCAGAGTCCACAGTCTCTCATGATTCAACTCCCCCTCCAATTTCCCCCAATTCACCTTCCCTTTCCTTCTCCCAATGTCCTCCATATTTTTCCTTATACTCCACATATAAGTGAAACCATAAGATAATTGACTCTCTCTGCTTGACTTACTTCACTCAGCATAATCTCTTCCAGTCCTGTCCACATTGATACAAAAGTTGTATATTCATCCTTTCTGATGGAGGCACAATATTCCATTTTATATATGGACCATATCTTCTTTATCCATTCATCTGTCGAAGGGTATCTTGGTTCTTTCCACAGTTTGGCGATTGTGGCCATTGCTGCTATGAACATTGGGGTACATGTGGCCCTTCTTTGTACTGCATCTGCTTCTTTGGGGTAAATACCCAGTAGTACAATTGCAGGGTCATAGGGTAGCTCTATTTTTTATTTATTCAGGAATCTCCACACGTTTTCCAAAGTGGCTGCATTTCCACCAATAGTGGAAGAGGGTTCCCCTTTCTCTACCTCCTCTCCAACATTTGTTGTTTACTGTCTTGTTGATTTTGGCCATTCTATCTGGTGTAAGGTGGTATCTCAGTGTAGTTTTGATTTGAATCTCCCTGATGGCTAAAGATGATGAGCGTTTTTTCATGTGTCTGTTAGCCATTTGTATGTCTTCTTTGGAGAAGTGTCTGTTCATGTCTTCCACCCATTTTCTGACGTGATTGGTTTTTGAGTGTTGAGTTTGAGGAGTTCTTTATAGATCTTACAAAAACAGACACATAGACCAGTGGAACAGAGTGGAGAGCCCAGATATGGACCCACAACTCTATGGTCAAATAATCTTTGACAAAGCAGGAAAAAATATCTGGTGGAAAAAGGACAGTCTCTTCAATAAATGGTGCTGGCAAAATTGGACAGCTATATATAGAAGAATGAAACTTGACTAATCTCTTACACCATACACAAAGATGAACTCAAAATGGATAAAAGACCTCAACATGAGGCAGGAATCTGTCAAAATCCTAGAGGAGAACATAGGCAGTAACCTCTTCGACATCAGCTACAGCAACTTCTTTCAGGACATGTCTCCAAAGGCAAAGGAAACAAAAGCGAAAATGAACTTTTGGGACTTCATCGAGATAAAAAGCGTCTGCACAGCAAAGGAAACAGTCAGCAAAACAAACAGGCAACCCACGGAATGGGAGAAGATATTTGCAAACGACCATCCTCGCCTCCTTCCTATGTGTGGTCCAGGGCCCGGCGTCTCGGAGCCTGGCGCTAGTTACCGTGGCTACTCCGGAGCGAGGCCTGCATCAGTGCCCCTGGGGCTGTACTGAGGCTCCATGGCCAGCCCCCCAGATCGCAGATATCTTCAGTGGCTCTCCCCTTCCCGTGGTATAATTGGATCTGTTGCTCATCTGTCATGACCAAAGTAGAAACAGGCAACAGGCCATCTGCTCCGTGTTTCCAAGATCTTCTTCAGCGGGAGGCCCCATCTCTGCCGTGCACCGCTACCGTGGTAAGGTGCACCCATGGTAACGGTGAACTGTGTGGCCTCAGAGCTGCCCACTTTGCTGCGCAAGGGACACTGACCCAGCGTCAGATCCTTCATTCATTCGACAGGCTTCTTCCCCAGATCTGGGAAGGAAGAGCTCCTGCAAGTGCCTCATGTTTCCCCGAGGCTCCTGCCTTGCGCTCATTTAATGCGCTTTATGGCCCATGTGTCCTCTGCAAATGACTAGATCTGTTGTGCTCAAGTGTGAAGAATAATTAGGATCATTCCAAGTCAAAGGAAATGTTGAAATACATTGTCAGAGGATCATGAGCATTGTAAATGTCTCGTTACCCCTGGCACTACGTAATGGGGTGTGTTGTCGCTCTGTCCCCCTCTGACATGTCCGTGCCAGGGCTCCCCCTCCCACCCCACCTCCTCTTCTCTGTGTGTTGGGAAGCCGCCGCAGGCCTGCGACCGGGCGTCATAGAGTGTCCCAGGCTGATAAGAGAGACAAGTACTTGGGTGATGCTCAGCACAGCCTTGCAGCACCATCTGCTGAATTATCCCCCCCCCCCAGGGCGGGGGGGGCAGCAGGTGTTGGAAAGTCGCACCTTTCAAAGCAGCCGCACAAACAGCCCACGTGTCTCTCCCACCCCAGGCTTTGTGCCTCCTCCTCTTTGTGGTAACCACGGCTTGCCGGGCTGGCCAAGCTCCCTTTCTTCTCCTCCTCCTCCACCTCCTGCTCCCCCTCCTCCTCGGCCTCCTCCCTGGGACCCTTTGCCTGCTCCGAAGCAGCAGAATCAGCCCTCTCCCCGTGGCTGAAACCAATTGATTCTGACTTGAAAATTGTCATTCTAAATATGTCTGAGCTGACGGTTAACGAGCACTTCAGATTTGCCGGGCGCTCTGTTAGCCTTACACACACTGTCAGCGTTTATCCCCACGTTAACTCATTCAGGAGGCCGCTGTCATCCCGTTGTGCATTTGGGAAAATTCAGGCTTAGAGACTTTCAATGACCCCCAAACCATACAGCCTTTGACTGGTAAAGCCGAAGTGCAAATCTGTGTCTCAGGGACCCCAAGGGACCGTGTTGGTGACCTCTTGACGATCAGCATCCCCACGGTCTCCGGAGGTCCAAGTACCCCAGCACGCAGTCGCTCTACCCCTGGAGTCTGTGTTCTGCCTGCCAACATATTCCTGACTTCTGCCCTCCTGGCCGCGGCCTCCCCATCCTTGTGGACAGAGCCTTCCTCCAGGCCCTCGGCCCTTCCTCTCTGCCCCAGCCTGCTCTTCTCAGCCGGATCACATCCAGGCAAACCCGAAACCCATTTACCAAAAATCTATGCTTGAGACGAAACACATGACTCATGAGAAGGTAGACACAGGATCCTGTGGGCCCAGCCCGTAAGAATAACCAGCGATGCTTACTTCTGTATCACACTTTAGAACTAACAAAGCAGTTTAACATATTCCCTCATTTAAAATGAATGAATAGTTCAAGATGCAAATAGCAAAATGGCTTCAGGAGAACCAGTCCGTGTCTGTGCTTGGGACCTTCTTCAATCAAGAAAGGAAGCATTTACATCACTGACAAAGTACATTTAAATACATCTATAGAAGTAGTTAGTGGGCTTTTTCTTCTTTTAATTCAGATTTTATTTTTATTCATTGATCGATTATATAGAGACTTATACAAATTCAAATATGCAGTAGGGACAGTTGGCAAATTCATTAAACTTGATGATGTTTCTGCTTCTCTTTCCCAAAAGTAACCAATTGTTTGAGGAAATAGCAACGCTAATTACTGCCAATTGTTAACTGCAAACACATTTGCACTTTCACAAACATGGTATGTTTGGTTTTCACACGTCTTCTGTTTTATAACCCAGAGCAAGTCTCCATTAACATTTGTTTTTAACAGAATGATTAGAAGAGGCAGTGGTTTAGCAGATAAGCAAATAATTACCTTGGGTTAAAAGTCCTCCTTTAAGCCCAATTTGAAGATGTACTCTTGTTCTTTCCTACAGTGAACATTCACCTCCAAATACCCTTCAGCCGCGCACCAATACACTCTGCAGACTGTTTGTCTCTGTCTACATTCTTGTACAGCTAAGTGCCCCCTCAAATCGCAGACCATCCTGGTCGGGCCCCTGGCGGGTCCTGTCAGGCTGGTCCTCGCTCACTCGCCCACCCCCTCCCCCCCCCCGCCACTCACAGCATCTTTCCAGCTTCCTTTCTGTTTTCCTGATGGCCATTTTCAAAGATTCATCTATGGAATTATTTTGAATGCCTCTTCTTGCTACTTGGAAGGTTTGTTGAGGGTCCCCAAGACCACCTTCAAGTTCAAGATTCACTAAAAGGACTCACAGAACCCCAAGAAGCTGTTCTATGCTCACATTTATGCTTTACTGCAGCGAAAGGACACACACTGAAATCACCAATGACCAAGGCACACAGAGGGGGATCCAGAAGGGACCAGCACGAGTTTCCAGGTGCTCTCAGCCAGGGTAGTCCCAGGACACTGCTCCCTTCTCTCAGCCTGCTGACTTAACTCTTTACTGCACTTCTTGAACAAAAAATAGGTTAAGAAAACTTTTTAAACTTTTCTATTAAGATTCGTGCTGATTATTTTCATTAACCCAAGAAAGCAGCGGGCCCATAGCAACTCTAGAAGCTATAGATTAGAAGATGATAAAAATGTGGTGGATCTAGAAATTTTGAAATACCCTTTAAATAGCCCTTTTAAATTGGTGGGGAAGGGGACACTAGGGAATTCTGATTGGATGGCGATTAAATAATAGAACATGGGAATACATTTATCGTAGGCAGATCTCATTGTTTTACAACCAAGGTTACTTTCTGTAAAGATAAACCTATGTCAATAAAAACTACTAAGATTTGGGGCTGTTGCCACAACGTCCATCAAAGTTAACCTATCCTCGTGGATAGATATCTTGAGTCCCCATCCCCACCCCCGTTATTCATGAAGGGCAAACATCATTTGATAGCAGTTGGTTGTCCATTCTCTCCCCAACCCTCCGAAACCCAACAGAATCCTGCCAGAAAGTTGGTAGTTGGTTTTTATCCCTGATGAGTAGTTTTGACACCTCTGTGCTGGAGAGCTGAAGTCCTCGAGGGCTTCTTTATGCATCAAGCCATGAGACTCTCATTCCTATGGTATTTTCAGATAGCTTGGTTTATCTCTCACCCCCAAATCCTCATTCTTAGGATGGGGGACCCTAGACTTGGACCCTATCCAGTTGGGCCCCCCATTGCTGCCAGCCCCTTAGTGTAGATTTCCTCCTGCAGCAATGTGCCACAGACTGTGTGGCTTAAAGACAGAAATGTATTGCCTCGGTTCCAGAGGCCAGAAGTCCAAGATCAAGCTGTTGGTAGGACTGATTCCTCTTGAAGACTATGAGGGAAGTCTGTTCTCCTAGCTTGTGATTTGCCAGCAATATTTGGCGTTCCTTGGCTTGTTGAGGTAGCACCGTGATCTCTGCCTTGATGTTCATATGGTATTCTCCCATGTGCTTGTCTCTGTGTCCAAATTTCCCCCTTTTGATAATCACCCCAGTCCTAGGGGATTGGAAGTCTACCCTACTTCAGTGTGATTTCCTCTTAACCGATTGTATCTGCAGTGACCTTATTTCTAGAAAGTCACATTCTGAGGTATTGGAGGTTAGGATTTTACCTTTTTTTTTTTTTTTTGGTGGTGGAGGGGAGATACAATTTCAATCCATAATACTCACTGTCCCATCGTAGATCTACTGGGAACACGTTTTCTTGAATGACCCAGTTCCATAACTGATAATCTTGTCATTATAACCCTCCACTTCCAAAGCCATTTCTTCAGCCTACTCCCAGATTTATATTCCTCCCTGGACCTTGCATCTTGCTCAAACTAGATTATTTTATAATTTACAATAAAGTATAATGTACCTGATCATAGAATTGATTTGTTTGACAAACTTTTATTTTAGTACCTAGGGTTAGTACCTAACCCTAGTTTTATCTACTGGGAATTGAATGCATTTCGTGTTCCTTAGAAGCTTACAGTTTGAGTGGGAAGCAAAATCTCTGTACAGGTAAGAACAAGACTTTTCCATAATTCATTTCATGTGACCCTTCACAGTTCTGTGAGAAGGTCATTATCACTATTAAACAAATGTGGAAAGGGTCATTCAGTAGAAAGGATATCATTGCAATTCTGTCAGGAAATAAGAATTCATGTCCCTTTCAAGGTCTTTCTAGCCAGACGAAGAATCAAATGGGTAGGAGACAGATTAACAGGAGAAAATCAAATTTAATTTCGTGCACACAAGGAATGCACACAGATACGGAAATTCCAAAGACATTCAAGCAAAATAAGGTATATTTATCATCCTGAGCTAATAAGAAGGTCTAGGACTTTAGGGAAAGCCATGAAATTTTCAGGAAGATGAAAAAGAGTAAATGTTTGGTAAACAAATATTTTCTAGGCCATTCAGAAACAATGGGGCTTGGAAAGGAATTTTAACAAACAGACTGCTGAATTCTTCCCTGTCTAACCCCCCTTAGTTCATATTATACTATAGTTACCCATGGTGATAGCCCTCTTCCTGGAGCAAGTCCTCTATCTAAATTCTTTTTAGGCAGTTGTGGGGAGGTGGGTCAAGGAGGTAAAGAGTTTTTCCTGGATCTGCTGGGTCTTGATTGCTTTTAACTCAAAATAATTATACCAAAGTGATTCCTCATGGGGCAGCCTGCCCTTGGTCCCTATAATCAAAAAAAAAAAAAAAAAAACACAAAAGAAAGGATTAGAAAGTAAATGAAGATGTAGAAAGGTAAAAATCCAACCTGGACCAGTTGGAAAAAATGCAGGAAGAATGTAGTACCAAAAATATTCTGTCAGAAATGCAATCCCCCGTTAATAGCACTATCTTTATTGAAAAGAAAAAAAAATCTACCCTAAGACATTCTGATAACATTATGATGATTTCCAGAAACACAGCGTGGTCTATAACTTGCAATCATTTCTTTAGCCAGTGCCAGTCAAAGAAAAACCTCCCTGTAAAAATGCTTATTTCTAAGATAGAAGTAAATCAACTGATGGACCATCTTCATTTTGTATGGTCTTACACACTGAATTATGTCCTTTCTAGAAACGTCGTACGTTGAAGTTCTAACGCTCACCATCTCAGAATGTGACCAGACTTGGAGACAGGGTTTTTACAGAGATAATTAAGGTAAAATGAATCCAATATGACCAGTGTCCCTAAATTGGGATACAGATACACACAGAAGGAAAATGATATGAACACAGGGAGAGAAGACAGCCATCTAGAAACTGAGGCCAAGGGCTTGGACTAACTAGATCCTTCACTCATGGCCTCCAATAAAGTCAACCCTTGTAACACCTTCCTCTCTGACTTCCAGCCTCCAGAACTGTGAAGAAACACACTTCTGTTGTTTTAAACCCCCAGGTGTGCTACTTTGTTATGGTGGTCCTAGAAAATGAATACACGTGACTGATTTTTTTTTTAATTAAAAAAAATAAGAGATTAGAATTTAAAGGCAATGCAAAAAAAATCCCCCTCTTTTTTTCCTTTCTAAGAAAATTTCCACTAATAGTTTGATATTCACACATACACCACACACACACACACACACACACACACACACACACTATAGCATATAGCAAAAAATAATAGGCAAGTAATTTATAGTAAATTTATGTTTGTTCTTCATCCCAGTTCCTGACACCTTTGGTATTTCTTAAGTGTAGAGAAAGATAAAGTAGCTTTTGTTATGTTAATGAGATGACCTTTGGAAAGCCTAATCAAAGATTGGGGGCTAGTTGCCAAGGGAACCAATGCGAGATGGGGGGTTGGAACTTTCATCCCCTCCTTCCCACCGCCCAGATCTCCAGGGAATGGAGAGGAGCTAGAGATTGAGTTCAGTCACCAGTGGCCAGTGATTTAATCAGCAAGGTCTGTGTAACGAAGCCTCCATAAAACACAAAAGGACTGGGTTTGGAGACCTTCCGGCTTGGTGAGCCAGTGTGTACAGGTACCTCCGTGCAGGGCCCTAAACTCATCAGAGACAGAAGCTCTTGTGCTCAGGACTTTTTCTCTGTATCTCTTCGGTTGGCTTTGGATGCGTATCCTCCAATATCCTTTGTAATGAACTGGTAATCTAGTGAATAAATTGGTTTCCTGAATCCTGGGAGCTGCTCTAGACGATTCCTCAAACCCAAGAAGGAGGTTGCGAGGAGCTCTGCTTTATGGCCAAGCTGGCCAGAGGGCAGGTAACACGCTAGGTCTGGGATTGGCATCTGAAGCAGGAGCGGTCTTATGGGAGTGAGCCCTCAACCTTTGGGATCCGGTGCTCTCTCCAGATGAATAGTGTCAGAACTGAGTTGAACTGTAGGACGCCCAGCAGATATAGAAGAATTGCTTGCTGTGGAGAAAGAACCCACACATCAAAATTGGTGTCACAATCGGTCTAAATGTTATTGACACACGCTCCCAGGGATAGAAGAGTGATCCCTAAAGAGGTAAATTTGTTGCTTCTTTTCTAGGAGGAAGGTTAACTTGTGCTACAGCATGATAGCCATAGACAGACACATTGAGAGAACGAAAAGAAATAGGTGAGAAAATACAAAGAAGGAAGAACTTGAGGAGCCATGAGGAAAGGAAGAAATCACCTAGACGCTAAAGGAATTTGAAATGCCGGAAATGGGAAGATGGCATCCATCACTGTCATGAAGGGCCTTGGCCTCTCCGTGGCATGGACTGAGGTAATTTTAGGGAATGGAAATATTCTGCAGTGTTTCTATGTCATCCCAGTTTGTCTTCCTATCTTGAGAAATTTTAATGGAACTATTACAGAGGTGATCATTAATCTTAATTTAGGTGATAAGGTAACATGTTAGCATCATAAAATCACAAGAATGAAATTGGTTTGGTCATCAAAAAATTGTGGTTAAAGATAGAGTTGACAGATTGTCTGCGTTGAAATCCTAACTCCGTATCTTCCTAGCTATGTGACTTTGACCAACTTATTTAGTCTCCCTGTGCCTCAGTTTCCTCATCTGTAAAATAAAGTGACAATATTACCTCATCCTAAGGGTTGTTGGGCTCAAATGAGTTAATAAAACAGGAGGCTCTGAGAAAAGGACCTGGAATACAGTAAGTACCATGTAAATGTTTATCATCATCATCGCCAATGTGCATTGCAAAGAAATCCATAACCGTTAGACAATCACCATGTGTGTCTATTCTTTTGGGGATGTTAACCCTAGGTTTTTTAATGCCCAAAGCTCTTAAGGGGAGCAGATAGTGTGAGGAGAGGGAGCTTTTTATTAATTTCAAAGAGGAAATTGAAAGAAGAGTGCAACTGAAGGAAAGCTTCAGAAAGAATGATCAGTAGAACGAAGTTAGCAAACAATAGAATGAATGACCAGGCATATATACCGGCCCACAGTCTGAAATACATCCTTTAGAAACACTTTGTTTTCTTCCTAATTCTTCTTTAGTATTTTCAAATGAGAATCCTTCATTATGAGCCTGGGTTTCAGGAAGGAAGAAACTAGTGCATGTTTTTTAGCCTACAATTCACTTTCCGTTTGAAACGCTTTTTCCCCCCGCCCTGGAATTGCATTGCAAATATCACAGAGATTTTACCCATTTTAAGCAACAAGCCCAAGTATTGAAGCCTTTGTTCTTGGAGAGGCCTGAGTACTGCTCAGAGCCAGGGCTCAGCAGGAAGCAGGCATTATTGTGATGAAGGTGTGGTTTCTGCGGGCAAGCTTGGGCGTCCGTTCGCTGTGGACCTTTCCAGACAGGCGGGCTAACGTAAACCACAAAGGACAACAAATGCCCAGAGGGAGTGCTGCGAAGTGTGGAAAGATACTGACAGAAAGGAAGCCTTGTCTCTAGGCTTTGTCTGACGAGTGGGCTAGGGACTAGGGAAGATCCAGTCTTGGGAGAAACATTTTTTCCTTGTTCTCAACGATTTTCATAATAATAATTAAAAATGGAGCTTTTTTTTTTTTTTTAACAGAGGGACACTTTACTGTCAGAATCTCCTCCTGAGTTGAAACAAAATGTTCATATCGCTAAAATTAGGTATAAATATTTTTTTATTAACATATAATATATTATTTGCCCCAGGGTACATGTCTGTGAATCATCAGGCTTACACATTTCACAGCATTTGCCATAGCACATACCCTCCCCAATGTCCATATCCCTACCCCCCACCTCCCAGCAACCCTTAGTTTGTTTCGCGAGTTTAGGAGTCTCTTACGGTTTGTCTCCTTCCCCATCCCATCTTGTTTCATTTCTCTTCCCCACCCCCCATAACTCCCTGCCCTGCCTCTCAAATTCTTCATACCAGAGCAATCATGTGATAATTGTCTTTCTCTGACTGACTTATTTCGCTTAGCATAATACCCTCTAGTTCCATCCACGTCATTGCAAATGGCAAGATTTCATTTCTCTTGATGGCTGCATAGTATTCCATTGAATATAT